>MU158751.1:2181621-2250203 GCA_015888305.1 Antheraea pernyi | reverse complement strand
CCGGCATGACAGCGGCGACCGGCGATGGATAGTGTCACTCGGTGGTCGCTATTGTTTTTGGAATGTACTGTGAATGTAGAAAATAAGTCCTGACTGTGTAAAAGTTGGAAAATGTGTTATTTTAAGTATAAAAATTCTATCACACTTTTTACTCAGTATGAAATGAGGTTAACACATTTTTTTTATGTGTTTTGTAAGGACGACTACCAAAATATAAATATTCGTTGACGATCACTATTTTAGATGCATACTGCGTGCGTTTTAGTTGCGACCGTTTTGCCATCTGGTTTCAATGTAAGTAAGTAACAAATGAAATCAAAGCTTCATTATCTATAGTAGTTTGGGGTGTAAGGGGTGGCGAATAACATCTAATATTTGAGACATCGAAGCCAACCTCACCTGCACGTGTTGCACCCTGCTAAATAACGAACGAGGCAATGGCGAAAGCGGAGTGATAGGGTTTTACAGCCTGACTGGGTCGCACCCATCATGTATATGGTGAAAAAGCCCGTCATAGTGATTCGCTTCTGCGGATCGCGTGTCGGGATCAGCCTGTGCACCTCCAGCTTTTCGCAGGCCGGCACGGACTGGCGATGGATAGTGTGTCACTCGGTGGTCGCCATTGTTTTTGGGTTGTACTGTAAATAAAACCCCAATGCATGAGAGGATGAAAGGTCTCCAGTCTTTTCGTTCTAAACCTCATGAATATTTAAATACATTGACATAATTATTAGAATCTGTGCTCACTAATAATAATACTTGAAGTATA
Source organism: Antheraea pernyi (assembly GCA_015888305.1). NCBI lineage: Eukaryota > Metazoa > Arthropoda > Insecta > Lepidoptera > Saturniidae > Antheraea > Antheraea pernyi. The sequence goes on along the minus strand of MU158751.1, from coordinate 2,249,434 downwards.
ATAGCTCACTTGGATACGCTTTTACATACGTTTAACAGACTAAAACCAAAGAACCTTAATAAACTGCTGCGTGGGCATATTATATTAACCAGCCGGTTAAACTGGCGTCCGTGTGATTAAAGTTACAAAATTTAGGCGAAATATCTCTCAGGTACACACAAAATACTGGCATACAGTCGTGGAACCGGAACTTATTTACATTTTAAAGTAATACTTGATAGGGTGACTATACATTTTGCATTTTAATGACACGTGCTAGAGTCAATGAGGAAGTACGTGTTTCAACCCAACGAAGCGTATACTAAATTTGACATGCCCGCGCTTGGACCCTTATTTGGCAATTTGCATCTAAAAGTGTCAAATATTTAAAGAAATTCGAAATATCAATTACATACGAATAGATTTGTTACCTATAATAAACATGAAGTGTCTGTATGTAATATAAAAATAAGAACTTTTTACTTATTGGATGTTTTTGTCGTTCTGTCTGTCTCCTTATTCTTTTTTTTTTTATTGTAGTACGGCAAAGTGACTTTACTGTGCCTGATGGTGAGCACAGTATAATCTAAAAACAATGGCGACTACCGAGAGACATACTATCCCTCACCGGTCGCCGCTGTCATGCCGGCTTGCATAAATGTCTCTTCACGTTACGCTTGAAGGACCCCATATTATAGGAAGGAGGGAACACACTGGCCGGGAGATTGTTCCACAGCTTCACGGTACGGCAGAGATAAGAAGTTGCGAACTTTTTAGTTCGTGCCCAGATAGGATTTACCGTAAAATTATGGCTTTGAAGCCCAGCGTGCGTGGTTCGGGTATGAAAAGGGTACACAAAAGGATATAGAGTACCTTTGAACTAGAAAAAGAACTGATGAGGGGGATATGTCAAATATTCACTAACGTGAGAACAGCCGCTAGCAAAGGCTAATGTATAATAAAGATTTTGGGTAATTTTTTAAACTAGTCAAATAAGTAAAAAACATAACAATAAATTCATATGCACACTACTATCGTAGGGCTGTTAACCGTTCGGTTTTCCCAAGGCTTGTCGTGTAATTTGTAATGCCCTATCTTGGTTAGTATTTAAATAAAATCCGGTGTCTTTAAATCATTCTTGTAATGTTGTGGGTATCAAAATCGTTCGTACTTTAAAAGACACTTGTAAAAATATATTATTTAGTTAGCCTTCATTTATCTCTTTTTCAGGAGATTTTGGCGCGATCTTTGTCGGACATGTAGAGGCTTTTATATTTTATTCATAATCTTGTATTATTTGACTCTATATTTTGTAATGTTGGTGATATTTTACGTAATATAGTTAGGTTGTTAAGGAATGTGCACGGGACCAACTAAACTGTTATAAAAAAAATGTCATAAAAAAAAGGGTCCTTCTACCTACTTTCGCCTCGGATGCAAGGACACTCTTGTGCGGTTTTGGAAGCGTTGTGACGTCCAACGCGTATTAATATTTGTAATATTTGTTTGCTGAATGAATTTGATATTTGATTGCTCTAAGACTATTGGACATTAATATTATTTGTTGTGAGCGGTTGTGCTATCCTACTCATTTTACATACAATTACACTATACACACACTACTACACACGGAACAGCGCAGTGAGAGCTTACCAGGGACGCCAAGTCTGTAAGGTAAGTGGTTTAATAATAATCGCAATTACGCATTAAATAGAGTTGCTGTGTACTACAGTTTTACTCAGAGTGGTCACAACCCCGAATTGAAAATATTGATGGGCCCAGCACCAATTCGGTTTTGTGGTGGTGATCATCTCCTACAAAGGCTATATATCATCACGCTAAGACCAATAGGAGCGGAGCACCAATGAAGAATGTTTCAAAACCGGGGTTTTTTTTTCTCTTGAGAACTTCATGTGCGTGTTAGCGTTAGCCCAAAGTAATTATTCCACGTGAATGAAGTCGCGAGCTTTTTTTTTTTTATAGTAGCACGGCAAAGTGACTGCACTATGCCTGATGGTAAGCATAGTACAATCCAAAAACAATGGCGACCAACGAGTACATACTGTCCATCGCCGGTCGCCGCTGTCATGCCGGCCTGCGAAAAGCTGGATATGCACAGGCTGATCCCGAAACGCGACCCGCAAAAGCGTATCACTATGACGGGCTTTTTCGCCATATACATGGTGGTTGCGACCCAGTCAGGCTGTAAAACCCTACCACCCCGCTATCGCCATTGCCTCGTTCGTTATTCAGCAGGGTGCACCACGTGCAGGTGAGGTTGGCTTGGATGTCTCAATTCTTAGATGTTATTGACACCCCTTACACCCCAAAAAGTCTGAGTCTAGTCAATCTATAAATATAAAGTTAGTTGCCGCAATTTATATACACGTATCACGTAAAATGGCTTCATTTATTTGATTTATTATTTTTTTGTTGTGTTTGCAATTATTCATAAAATGTCTGTATCTTATTAAATGTTTAATATATCATAGGGAAATTTGAAAATTTTTGTTTTGAATTATCAGATTGACGAGCAGTTATCATCATCTCAGTACATAATCATGTTATAGAGGAAAGTTTTAGATTCATTTTTTTCGTAAGTACACCTGTGTGAAGTGGAAACGTGCAGCTGGTAACATATTATATTTAGAAAAAGTTCGTTATTATTTGTTAAATGACATGTCCAATAAAGACAAACATACCTGGGACCTGTAAAATTATTAATACCTGAACTACAAATAGAAACAGATGTAAATAGAAGACCTGTGAATAGCTGAACAATTTGAATAGTGCCCGCGCGTTTTGTTCCATAATATTTTATGTAATGTTTCAAAAAATTCTAGTACATCCTTACAAATTATCTAGACTAATGGATATATATATAAAGATTCCTAGGTATGTATAATGAAAACACACTAACGTTTGTCTTTGACATTTCGTTTCGGTTCGTCTGTGTAAGCACTTAGCGAGCGTAATATTTATTTCGTTTAGTAGTTAGGCTGAACTTTTATGCTCTTCTGGATTACGGTCATTGTACGTATATTGCATGATACCTAAAAACTGCTTTTATAACAGACGCTTTCGTGCGGGAAAGAGATATGAAGATAAACAATAAGAATCGTGTGCGAATGCGCGTACGCGTGTTCACTCTTGCGCACCAATCGCGAGTGAAACAGTGTCTCATGTAAAAGCAGCTAATGACAAGACTTGGAATATTCCGTACTCATTGCAAGTTGGGGTGAGGTTAGTGACCATTGACAATCGTTCTTTTTAGATTAACTCTTCTTCATACGGTACTGTATTTATCATGAAATTCTGTTCCATAATTTTCTAAGCTAATATAAAATAGTGTGTAATATCAAGAATCATTACATAGTATAAAGCAAAGTCACCTACCGCGTCTATCTGTCTGTCTGTTCGCGATATACTCAAAAACTACTGAACGGATTTTCAAACGTTTTTCACCAGTGGATAAAGTGATTCATAAGGAACGTTTTGGTATATCATTTGTCTAGGATTTTTTTACAATCTGGGCGGGACAACGTCTGTCGGGCCAGCTAGTATATAATTATGTTTATTGACAAAAGAAACAAACTGTTATTTTGCTTTATTTAAAATTAAGACTATTTGCTTACACTGGTGTATATAAATAAGGGATAAACTTAGATTAAATTACAAACTAATGAAAGCTGAATATGTATACTCGTATGAATAAAGTGCATAGGTTCTGATGTGAAACATTTATAGATGAGGGTAAACCTGATTGTTGGCGTGGCGAGACGTGGCGACGCGATTTAAGCGAATATGCGCAATCTCTCTGTCGCACGGAGCTCGCATACCTATAGTGTATATAATGTTGTTTACTACGTTACACATGTGTTTCCCATCTGTCAGGCGTCCCGTGACGGCTCAATTTTTTATATATATTATATAGTTTAGATATGTAGAACGATGCACAAAAGTTATATAAATAAAACATTACTTAGAATATTTCACGTGTAATCCTTTTAAAGATTTATATTATTGGTCTATGGGGTATTTACACTATCTAAGAAATATATTACCTTAATACTTTCAATTTTCTATATATATTTGTAAGTAATACAAAAACAAAAAAAAACATAAAACAAGATTTTTTTAGAAAAATGATTAAAATTTGTTCATTATTGCTTATTTATAATAATGGACTGTTTCCTAAATAAAAATGGCATAGTTACACATGATAAAGAAATAAATATGCTACTTGTGTATTAAATGAACCGCGCTCGCCGACCGCTACTGCGGCTGGCTCGCGTTATTTTTTTCGCAAGTCTAACCTAACCTAACCAAACCGAGACGAAAATATTTTGTTTTAACTTAAAAATCATCAAGTTGGTATATACAAATTACCAATGATTGTTCGGAAATGATACATAACCTCAAAACTTGGATCATAGATAACTTAGTAACTACCCATTCACCCATACCCAAATCACCCATTTCCCCTGCTGCTCCCATCCCCTCTAATCTTTATATCAAGATGCGAATTTCAAATGCAGCCCTTTAAAACACTTTTAGATTCCAAAAGACTTTACGACCCGAACCCGAAAAAGAAAAATCCGAAACGCACGATAGCAGTTTTCTTTGACGTCGCCAAGGCCTTCAATAAGGACTGGCACGGAGGGCTCGTACATAAATTATGTCAATCTCGCATACCCGATAGATTAATAGATAGATCATTCGCGATTTTCTCACAGATAGGACTTTCCGTTATAGAGTAGACGGCGAAATATCGTCAACACATCCGATACGCTCAGGCGTGCCACAAGGTTCAATACTCGCGCCCTCCCTTTTCAACCTGTTCATCAGTGACCTACCTCGGCTCCCGGGAGTAGAGGTAGGTTGTTATGCTGATGACACAGTTATCTACGCTTCTCATTGGCGGCCGGACAAACTTAGGAAACTCATCGAAGAAACCGTTAGCACACTCGGTGATTGGTTTCTTCGATGGCGTATAGAGGTTAATCCCGATAAGAGTGCCGCGATACTCTTCGATCCCACACAACGCGCAAACAGATTGCAGCCCATCAGGCTATACGACACCGACATACCTTGGACCGACGAGGTCAAGTATCTCGGTGTCACACTAGATAGACACTTAAATTTCGAGTCTCACATAGATAGAGTACGTAATAAAGCCGCTATGGTTTTGGGTCGCCTACACCCGTTGCTTTGCCGTAAGAGTAAGATGTCCCTCAGACACAAGCTCACCTTGTACAAAGTGTGTATTCGCCCGGTCATGACATATAGCTGTCCCGTTTTTGCACATGCACCGCAATCAACTCTAAACAAGTTACAAGTTTTACAAAACCGCGTTCTGCGTAAAGTGACCGGCGCCCCATGGTACGTCCGGAGAGTCGATCTCCATAGGGACCTGGAGATACCTTCTATCTGGGCGTACATAAAATCACTCACTAGTAGTTATTTCGAAAAAGCCGTGAATCATCCCAGTCCGTTAGTGGTATCCGCCGCAACATACGAAACCGTACCCAACGCCGCGCGTTACAAAAGACGACCGCGACACATTTTTACCGATCCTCCCGATGAAATAACGGCAGCGAACGATCAGTACCAGCCTGTCTCTCCAAACAGAGCGTGCTCACGCCCACGCCCGCGTAACCTCAGATCACGCCGCCGTGGTCTGGGTGTAAATTTCGCTCCCGCACACCAGACTAGGCCCCCTTCGGCAGCCTCTCAAGCCTAGGTTCGATCCCTCGGCGTGGAGCCCTTGAGTGCGCTGCTCGCGCGATACAGTGACACACCAATACATCACTGCAACAACACTACACATATCACCTCCACACACGTGCACGCTCACACGCTTACACATAAAAGTGGATGGGTTTTTTCTTTTTGTTTTTACCCGTATCGAACTGTAATAGTTTAGAATCATTTCCTATACAAAATACACATAAGAGTTGTTGAGATATGTATGCTTGGTACACATACATGTTTCAACAACTCATGTATGTATGAATAGTTTAGCTTTAACTTAGGTTAGCTTTGTTAGGTCGCGAATTGCATGAACAGGCAACAGCCAAGCCGAGGTGTGCCGTGCACCCTTGAGCTGGTTGCCCAAATAAAATCGGCTGAGTGCCTTAAGCGCACGCCTTAGTAGTCCGGTGAAGCTGTTAAGACCTTGCTAGGTCAATAGCGTAGTCAGTTCGAGAAAAAAAAAAAAAGACTTTATTTAAAAACAATATATTCAATAAGATTTAGGTGGGTAATGGGTTAGGTTAGACTTGCGGAAAAAATAACGCAAGCTAGCCGCGGCAGCGGTCGTCGAGCGCTGTGTATTTAATACACAAGTACCATAAATATGTATCTACTACTAGTAATCACCTGCAACATCACCTATTAACTATTATATAAAACTTAACAACGATAAACCATGGCTTATAATTGTCATATTGATCGCAGTTTTCTATCAGTAAAAAATTTTTAGAATCTGATTACCACATTTATTATAAAAGGTTTGTCTGCGATCTCTATTTCTTTGGATTGCCTTGTAACAATCGGGTAAAATGCTGACGCTGACAGCCTCTGTTAAAAAAAAACACTTTTATTTATTTAGCAATTTCCCGTGACTGTCTTTTCAGTGCTTTAATTTCAGCTCTTTAATTTATATCTATGTAAGTGAAATAATAAATAAAGTAACTACCGGAAAAATGACAGATTTTCAGATAAACTTTCATCCACTGTAGGTGATGAATTCCCCAGAAATCCTTCTTTAGTGCTCATCCAGTGTGTAAAAGGAGTCCGCATGCAAATCTTCAATCTCTTAGTCCCTTAGTAGTTTGGGCAGTGCGTAGCATTGACATATGTCAATCAGTCGGTTATTATTTTGCAAATGAGTATAGATTATATGCAAGTGCGCATAGGATGATATAAGTATTTTTTTGTGATAAACATTTCATAAAATTTAGTAAATTTTCGACCTCCGTCACCGCAGTCGATACCGCCAAGATAAAATCCGACACGCGTCACGTGCTTCGAAGGCCTTTACGCGCTCGAACGTCTACGGGTCACTAATTACTGCGTACCACGGTTCGTTCCGCATTTTTCATACAGATCACGGACTCCCTCAAGTCGGTATCGATTGGAAAGTTCCGCCGGCTATTACCTTGGGTTCAGTTGAGGAATTGCGGGCATGCAGTCCAGGGAATTCGTTTCCCTTCACGAGAAAGCTTACGTTCTTGCGTAAATAAACATTTCTCTTATATTTGGACAAAATAATATTACAACGAAATATTGCAATAAATTATGTAGTATGTAGTGACACTAAAAACACTATATTGCATTATGATTGGAGACAATATAGAAAGCAAGTAAAAAGATTGAACGTAAGATGAATAAGATGTATACTATACTGAAATATGCTTTTGCAAGAATATGACCTAACCTGTATGAATAAAAATTGTATTCTCCCTAAATACACTAAATTGCATAAAAAATTATATAGTATGGTTGATCCGGACACGTGTTGCTGTAACACAGTCATTAATTACATGTTGCATTAAAATTATGATAAAGTATTTGGTATAGTGAGGTCAATACCTCAGACTTATTAGTATGCCTAAAAACTTGATACAGATAAATGTAAGGTACGTAGTAAATAGATTAACAGAATACATGCACCATGAACAAAACTGAAGTTGAAAAAGAAATTCAAAGGTAAACCGTGGCGCCATCTATGAGATATCTATAACAGTCGGTCCTACAGTTTTCTATCAACAAACATATTTAAAGCGTCATCTGTTTGAGACTGCTGAAACTTACAATTACCAACAATAATAAACATTAACAATCATTTAATATAAAATTTTATTTAATTTAAAATATTGAGACCATTAATCGGAATACATATTATCCTATCTCGCAAGTTGGACCAAATTATACATAAATACCAACTTTTATGAAGATGGGTTAAGTAGTTTCGCAGTTCATCATGGACAAACATCATGATACTGGATGTTTATATATTTAAATATAATGACAATACCGTTACATAGGACAAAACTACTGAACGTATCGGCGTAGGACTATGACCATTCGATACAGAATTTTTCGTAGCCTACTCTTACTTTGGGTTAAAATGACCCCTTGCCATTTTTTCAATTTTTTTTTATATATTATAGGAGGCAGACGAACAGACGGCTCACCTGATGGTAAGTGATCACCGCCGTCCATAGACACTAGCAACACTAGGGGAGTCGCAAGTGCGCCGCCAGCCTGCGTTTGGGGTGAGTGGGGAAAGGAGGAGGGGGGAAGAGGAGATGGGTCTCCGGCGCTCTCACTGACCGAACGAAATGCAACGAAGCAAGGACCGTTACTTCACGTCGGTTTTCTGTGAGAGGGTGGTACTACTCCGGGCGATCCGATCCATTCATGCTGAAACCAATAGTAGCTTCAGCGTGGCTCTACCACCTACAAAATATCCAGCGAAACGGGCGGGAATCAGCTAGCATTTTCATATATATATTTGAACATTAAAATTCTAATTCGTTCAGAAAATAAACGATTTGTATTTCCACATACAATCTGGTTTTTCAAATAAAAGCAACTCAATTATTGAAGCGACATTAGGATTTCAAGCAAAATCAAACATCAGAGATTGCGTACGCCATGTCACTTCAAATAAACATTTCAGCTTTTTGATTGAAATACATTTTATTTGCATTGAAACGTGGAACAACAATTTCAACGAATAGTTCACACTGGAAACGTTACAAACTTTGAAAGAAGTGTTTTAACTGATTTAAAGTAAATATCTATCTATTTATTTCTAACAACAGGTTAGATGGTTACATGGTTTTGTAAATAACAATCATAATATTTATATAAAACTAGCTGGCCGCTCTGACTTCGCACGGGTGACGTAGAAAATGAGACCAAACGTTTCCTTTACGATCAATTAATTAATTAAAGCGGTAACTCACCAAATGAACATCAGTCAATATTTTTGAAGGTACTGTGTTCTGTTCTACTTACTTGTATATATGGAGAATTTTAGATGTTGTGAAGTTGCTTTGAATAAAATCTTATAATAATCAATCTAGTCGTTTTCAAATTAAATCTGGATATACAGAGAGACCGACAAAAAATTTGTAATCATTTCATTTTTAATTTCGTGATCAGTCGTATGTATAATATAAACATCTATATGAATATAAAAATGTACAGATAGAACTATATATTTATTAATATAGATATACCATTGGAATTTAAAATTTTATTCCGTAAACATAGTCTATCGTATTCTGGTCGCAGACGAGCAAAGAACGTAATAGTTCTTAGAAATCCGAACTTGTTTTGTGTTTTCGTTTTCACTGGTTCTGCTCACGTGAGGTGTCGGAAGCTACGTTACGAGACCTATTGAATTTTCCGGTCACTTCGCTCAATACCGCTGTACGATTTGAATGGGAAGCTTCACGTTGCCCTATTCACGTACATTTATTTTAGATTTAGAGTGTATACGTGGATGAAAGACACGATTAACTGGAATAGTGGCGATCACTTGTGACATATATGGCCAGTCTACTATCATTACATAGTATAAAATAAAGTCCCCTACCGCGTCTGTCTGTCTGTCTGTTCGCGATAAACTCAAAAACTACTGAACGGATTTTCTTGCGGTTTTCACCATTGGATAAAGTGATTCATGGGGAACGTTTTAGTATATAATTTATCAAGGATTTATTTTTAATCAGGGCGGGACAACGTCTGCCGGGCCCAGTAATAAACTATAATTATATTAAGTAAATACAGTATTAAGTATACTACCAGATCGATTAAAGTAATATTTTGAAATGGAACTATAATATATCACTTCATAACTTTTATTCTACTGAGAAATTAGATGATCTGGCAAGCGTTAAATAAGCACTCGTACTTTGTATGAAAGAAACACGTTCATTGCAAAGTAACGCGTGACGCCGATGTGCATTGATGCTAATCGCAAACACCTTTTTCGCGATATCTCGGAAACTATGCGTCCTACAAAAAATTCGTAAAGACATAATTTGTAGAAAATCGCTTTGCCTACAAATACGCTCGTATAACTTTTCGCCCTAAATTTAAAATTAAAGAAGTTATAAGCAAAAAAGTAACAAATTTTTCTACAAAATTTTCTCTTTTGCTCTATAACTCTTATTAAATATATTTTACAAAAAAAATATATCTATAGTCAACTTAAGCGATTCTGTCTCCAACTAATTCTTAGGATGCGGTTAAGAACTCTGAATTATGCCCCAGCTTATTGTCTCACCTTAACTTGTCTCATTATGGTTCAACATCGTCATAGAACTAAAAGCGATCCTTTACTACTCTCTAAAGAGTGAACAGTACTCGTCCCGACACGTCGCGCGTCGCTGTTTCAAACAAACAAACACCTACACAAGCGTCGGCGATGTGACGTCTCGTCGGTTCTTCACATTGAAACGACCCAGTTCGTTCTGCATCTACATTGAAAGCATTATGTCTCGCGATTTTACTAAATGTATTTGTTTTATTACAATGAACTCTTACATTTTATTTCTAACAGTAGTTCAGTACTTTTTTATTGTTCCCTAGGCTAAAATTTGTCACGCATTTAGTCCGAGTTTCGTACTCTGATGATGATGATTCAGGGAAGCACTAAAATGTTCTACTATCGTGCTATGCCAGTTCTAGAGTAAGCGACTATTAGGTTATGATTCTTTCAGTTTTATATTTTTTATGTGGCACTGTAAGCACTGTGATTGTTTATCCGAGCAGAGCTTCGCCCTACAATAGCTTCGATATAGCAATGAATATCCGATTAACGACATCTTGCCTTTTATAGACCAAACTCTCTGGTAGGTGGTAGAGCCACGTTGAAGCTATTACTGATTTTAGCATGAATGAATCGGCTCGTCCGGGGTAGTACCACCCTCTCACAGAAAACCGACGTGAAGTAACAGTGCTTGCATTGTTGCGTTTCGTTCGGTCAGTGGCAGCGCCGGATAAGCCACTTCCCTTCCCCTTTCCCCACTCCCCCTCCTCAAAACACAAGATGGCAACGCACTTGCGACTCTTCTGGTGTTGCAAGTGTCTATGGACGGGAGTTTTTGGCGGGATCTTAGTCTGTCATGTAGTGGATTTTATATTTTATTCATAATCTTGTCTTACTTGGCTCTATATTGTGTAAAATTGGTGGTGTTTTATGTAATAAAGTTTGTTTATTGTGCATACGTGAAGTGAATGGAAAATAATACCACGGACCATGAATTCTGAGATGCCACAAAAACTCCATGGAAAGTTCTAACAAGAGAGCCATCATCTTGTTGGAACATTGAATTAACTACTCGACAATGGAAATTAACAAACACTCTGGACAAAGAAGATAGTAGTACGCTACTATTAACAAATAGACTAAGATAAAAAGAATATATTATATAAGATTTGGCGTTTCTGCCTTTACACTAATTTAGACATAGAAAAGATTTGGCGCGTATGCCTTTACATTAACTTGGACATAAAACTGACTAAAGAATAAATAAGAACTACCTATATTGACAACTTCAGAAATAAAAGATGATTTTTGAAAATGTACGAAATATTATATAGAAGATTTGCCGATTAGGCCTATAAAGAATACATAAGAACTTACCTATATTGACAACTTCAGAATTGGCAGTATTGATTAATTCCTTCGCCTGTCCTATCGGACGAATATTATGAATGGATGAATGAATGTCTATGGACGGTGGTGATCACTTAACATCAGGTGACCCACAAGTTCTATAGCGTCCTATTATATAAAAAAAAATAAGGTGACGCTACACCTTTACACAAACACAATACCACAGATTATTCAACTGTTAAATAAGTTTAATTGAAAGGAAATGGTGCATTTTCTTTACATGTGTTTAACGGAAGTAAGGATTGTTCGTAGTTTCCTGGAATGCGACCACCGTACATTAAGTATAAAATCTGACATATTGGCACGCTCTGTGTATTATGCTCAGTATTCTTGGGAAGGTGAGGTATTTGAGAGCTTTGCAGGTCGGCATGACAGTTAAGGCTATAGGCTGTAGATTTCTCAATAACCGTCTTTGCACTATTGCACTATGTTTTCTCTTTTTCGTTCACCTCTTTGTTTCATATACAGATATGGAAATAAACGATCTTTAAAATTCCATTCTCAATCAACTCAGTGGATGTTACAGAATTCCTGTTCATTTAGAAGTATTTATTAATTGTATTTCTACTGCCAATTTGTTTATGCTAGTGGTCATCCAGTGGTCGAAATTTTACCAAAAATAAAGGGTACCAAGTTTTTCTCAAGTGTTAATATGTAGGCATTATTATCTGTATTTATTTTTTATTGTTTTTTCTTTTCTAAGTGGTAGAATCTGTATTCAAAGTTGTACAAATATTAACAGATTTGAGTTTTTGGTGGGATTTTGGTCTGGAATATACAGGATTTTACATTTTATTCATAATCTTGTGTTATTTAACTGTATGTTTTGTAAAACTGGTGGTATTTTACGTAATACACTTCAGTTATTGTGCATAAGTGAAGTGAATGGAAAATAATACCACCGAGTATGAATTCTGAGATGCCACAAAAACTCACTGGAAAGTTCTAACAAGGGAGCCACTACTTGTTGCATCATTGAAATAATCACACGACACTTATTGTATAAAATCTCTATTGTATATAATCTCTATTGAAATAAAACACTGACAATGGCAAATGCTTCTGCGGAGCGAAAACAAAAAATAGCAGAAGATATTAACAGATTAAAGTATGACGTATCTATAAATTAAGTTTTTGACTCGTCGATAGTATGTAAAAAAGTACATATTCCCTAAAATTTTGCGCTTTTGTATATAGATTCAGTTGTTTTCCTTTCTTACCGTATACTATATCGTAGTTAGGATCACGCTATACCAAACTATGGCGCGAATTATGATGCGTTATAGAAACAAAGTATTACCGCAGTTCCGCCATATTGCTACGAAAAAGCGTAGGCACGTGGAACCATTTTCGTCGTATCTTTTCTGGAAATATTTTGATATTTGCACGTAAATATAATCTTATGATTTTTTTTGTAGCTCAAACATGAAATTGCCTTTTGTGTCACAAACGGACTATCATTAAACGCAAAGGTAATTAAGGACAATGAGTCTCATAATGTTAATGTTTCTTCATTCTCTTAATTTAGTTACTTAATAAGTTGAAATAATAGAAACATTATTGTGAATTACATGAATCACTTAACTATGTGTTAGACATGAACATGTAAAGATAAACACTAAACATGTATTTAAGAACAGTTAACTATTAAACATATTCTAAAGTCTATATATTAAAATAGATAAATATCCATATTTTTTGTAGTAAATTCCTTTACATACTTATTTATTAAATTGTATATCCGTGACATTATGATTGAATACAGAAGAACTAATAAATTACCATTACTGGAACCATTAATTAATATGTCGCAAGATATCCTATTGGATCGAAGATTAAAGATGTTTACTTGTATAATCGGTTGAGTTATTAGTGTCAGTACGGGCGACTTCTTGTCGGGCCCAAGTTTCATCTGTTAGAGCAAAGTTATTAATGATCGTCATAATTACACTGAGAATACGCGACTCCTCATTACAAGAGACATATACGATACTAGATACGTGTTTGAAAATGATTTATCATAGTAAAAAATTTAACACGATAATGAAATACGACATAAATATACCTACTGGGGTCATATTATATTCCAATTCTATGTAACTATTAGTTCTACATTTCGTTAACGGAATCAATAAATATCGTAAATTATTGATGTTTATTTATTCCCTCTGAACGGGACTGTGGTGCCTGATTTGATTGTGACCATCATACGCTAGACGTAAAATACACCAAACAGGCTGTTATTGAAGTGAAAACTTCTTTAGGCGCGTGGAGTGGTATTATTTTGATAGGAGATAAATTTATAACCTCGCGTCATGACATGGTAGTAAGCATGTCCGACAATATTGCGCTTGCGCGGCTTGCGTCAGACTACCGACGCGTAGTATAAGAGCTAGTTTACATCTAACTAATTATTTTTTTGATTATTTTGATTATATTTATTGATATTTTGTGTTGAGATTATGCAGCTCATTCTACTCTTGATGAGATGAGTTAATTAACTGTATAAAAACGTATACAATAATTATTAGATGTGTAAGGGAGACTAATGAAAAAAATTTCAATTTATAAATTGTGAAATTTAAATAATTCACACTATAATTAACTAATTATTTTTAAATTCGACCATTTTAAGTTTCCACTTTTGTCGGCAGTCGTTATGAATGCATTTACTTTTTTTATATATCGTATTTTGTAATAAGCCAAAGTATCTTCAACGATGGAGAGGCATATCATTGACAATTCGTAATTGATTATTATACATGCTTATAATCAGACACAGTGCAATCACTATGTTATGATATAATAAAATTATATTATAATATAAAATTTAATACGAATAAAAAATAAACTCTCGACTTTAGAAATAGTGCTTCGGTTATGTTCGGTGAAAAATTATCAGAATCAGATCGGTAATTTCGAAAACTATCCCCCAGAATTCAACTCACAAAATTTATTTCTCTATAATGTTACTAACAACCTTCTGCTCCTTCAAAATATGGGTTCTAACTATCGGCCTGAACGTAACATTCTGTTAGTAATAAAAATTGGAAAAGGATAAGTTATTCCAGAGTTTATAACTTTGCTCTTTATAATACAACTAGCCTCGACCCGCGACTTCGTTCGCGTGGAATATCTACTTTAGGGTTAACGCTAACACGCAGCGGAAGCTCTCAAGAGGAAAAAACCCCGATTTTGAAACATTCTTCATTGGTGTTCCGCTTCTATTATTCTTAGCGTGATGATATAGCCTATAACCGTCCTCGATAAATGAGCTATATAATACTGAATTAATTTTTCAAATCGGACAAGTACTTTTTGACATTACCTCCTACAACGTCACAAACTCACAAACTTTACCTCTTTATAATATTAGTATAGATTAGCTTTTGCTCTTTTGAAAGTAAAACACAATCTATGTCATTCACTAGTAATGTAACTTCTCATAGATGAAAGAATTTTTAAAATCGATCAAGTAATTGTTGAGCTTATCACACTACAGACAAAAAATCAAAACTTTTCTTACAATAATACAATATATATAAAGGTACGAGTATAACCAACTATGGTCGAATTAAAGATTTTTGTGCGAAAACATATGTATGTACTTCATTCTTGAATGTACTTATTTAGAATTCATTTTAAATTTATATGAAGTAGCAAACTTCTATGCAGTTCACTTTATAACAATTACTAGCCTCTGCCCGCCACTTCGTTCGCGTGGAATAGTTACTCTGAGTTAACGCTAACACGCAGCGGAAACTCTCAAGAGGAAAAATACCCCGATTTTGAAACATTCTTCATTGGTGTTCCGCTTCTATTATTCTTAGCGTGATAATATATAGCCTATAACCATCCTCGATAAATGAGCTATATAACATTGAAAGAATTTTTCAAATCGGACCAGTAGTTCATGAGATTACCCCCTACAACGTCACAAACTCACAAACTTTACCTCTTTATAATATCATATATATTAATACGTGAAGCCTAAACTTTGTATCCCTTTTTTAACGGAATTGAGCGAACGGATGAACGTGAAATTTGGCACAGTTAAAGTTTATATGGAGGAGAAGTGCAGAAAGATATTTATTTTATATAAAATGCATTAGAAGTACATTAAAATATGCATTACTCACACCACTGCTTCAATTTTACACAACATATACACACATGTAAATAAAAAAAACATTTTGACATATGTCAATAAAGGACTTCAAAAAAGGTTGTGAAGGAGGTTGCTATGCTCGACTTTATGTATTATTTTACTCTTACGTTCCAATTACCCTTTTTCATTCTACATTCAACAATGATATTATAACATACAACTATTATTATAATATTTATTCCTTTAAAAAATCAATGAACTATGGTCGAATGTCAACCACTGGGCGCCCACTAGTTAGTATAGATATAAATAATAAACGTTAAAAAAGCAATGCAGTACTGAATTTGAACTAAGGATAGTCAATAATAGAACTACTCTACCCTCTACTAGATAGTACTAGATAATCTCGAAACCTTTAACCTTAAATCAAAATTTTAAGGCTGGAACACAGCACGAATTAACGCTTTGCAACAGATAACACGACTTTTAAAATGATGCTTAAAATTAGTCAAGCACTATATTAAGTTCACGTTTTCTTTATCAAAAAATTAGCTACTACTTAATAATAGTTACATATTAAAGTGATTCAGTAAAGGACCGCCATGCTACTTATATATTTAAATAACATTAAAGTGATTACTCTCTGTCCTGGCTTCGAAGCAGTTAAAAAGATTGTGACTTTACTATTAATAAAAGGTAGAGGTCTTCTCAAGGTATTATCTAAACTATTTATCATTACGCTTATTCATAGTGTTTAAGCAGTAATAATAAAATCAGTAAAATCAGTAACAAGTATACAGTCATTCTGGGATATTAATAATGCTTCAATACTAATTCCAAAACCGGTCAGGAAGGTAATATAGAGTGTGTACGTATGATTTATTAGTAAAATTTTATCTTACATAAAATATATCACGTCACGTGTCCTTTCAACGCATAAATTCGTCATTCCGAGCATCATGCGACAGTTAGACATACACGCTATAACTCAAACAGGCAGAGTAGATATATAAGCTACGTGGTCGCTTCAAGGCCCTCCGTGCAACGACTGACATGAGACACGGCCTGTGACCGACGCGTTGACGTCATTTGTCACTGTCGTTCTGATATAACGTGGATAAATCTGTTGCAGTGTCAAATATGTGAAAACTGAGTGTATTAAAAAAAAACTGACGGCAGACACACCAACTTATTTATATGAATAATATTCACATATTGAAATATTTAACCAGTAATGTATTCGCTAGGAACTGATTGATAGTTGCTCTCGCAATTCTTCTTGTAATTAGGATGTGTGATTATTGTATTTATCATTTAAATGTTACTAGCTGATACCCGCGACTTTGTCTTCGTTGTCCTGGGCGTGCGTACCACACCGCTTGCCCCATTTCTCCACGGCAAGAAAATACACATCAGAGAACGTGTAGTGTTAACATATATAAGTTTATGTTGCATCGATATACTGTAATTTTTTTGATAAACGTCCATATAATTTATTTAGACGATTATTTATTTTAATTTTTTTCTTTTCTTAGCTTCAATAAAATATATTTAGAAAAAGGAGGTATTAGAAGTTTGACCTTATCGTTTATTCTTCTATTATTTTGTTATTATACTTCTGTTTCGCCTTTAATTTCAGGTATAACTTTATCTGGTACGTCGACTGCTAACAAAATTAACAATAAATATGAGTATATATTTATAAATTACACCTCTTATATGAATAAAATACACATACATAAGTATATATTACAAACTAGTTATACTAGCGACTACATCCGTGTGGAGTTAAATGTAAATAAAAATATGTTTTAGAATAACTTTGGTAGAGTGGGCCGATTTTAATGAAATAAAGACTAAACCTTACACGAGGATATGCTTTATAATTTTCTTGGTGAGGTTTTATTGTTAAAGCAGTATTTTGGCAGTATTGCATGCTTAAACAGCCAGACAAATAGACATTTCTAAGGACGATTGAAATGTATTTTATTACTATTTCCTAGACACCTTTTTTTATACATGGGGAGATCCCTAATAGATACCCATCCCGTCGGGCAGCTGAGGATGGGTTATGTCCGATTTGCACGGACTAAAACCCCATGGTGCCTTCATATACCTTTTTAGGTGGGGGAGCAGGGACTGCCGGCTGGCACTGCGTCTGCTCCCCCGACAGGTGTAAGCCCCTCAAGAGGCTCTGACTGCGGTCTGAGGGGTCAAAGATGGTAGGCCCCGCAAAGTAGGTAGTAGCTTTGACGTTCATAAGCGCCTTCTCAGGGCCTAAATTGAATAAAGGATATTTTGATTTGAAAGGGGGAGTGAGTGATTTTCCTAGACACCTGCGTCTTCTTATTATATGTATGGAAGATATTCTCAACTAATGAGTTTTTATGTATGTATAACTTGTGATGTTATTATTATTTTAATTTCGTATTGAAGTCTGGCTGTTTTTAGAACATCAATCTTCTCATGTGTGTAGGCTTCAGCGGTTGCTGTTTATTAAATTCACCAAAGCGCACGCCGTCATGTATTGGGCCGAAGACGCGTCTCGAGATTAATTTTAAGTCATGTCAAATTTACGTAGGCTTTAATATCGCGAAGATGTCTCCGTAATTACCTTATACGTACCTACGTCTTAGTGTCACGTGACGATGAAGGAATAAAGTCTAATATGATTGATCCACGACGTTAACCCATATTAACATTTTACGTTATTGCTTTATTGAAATTTAATCAGTAATTTTCTGATTCTTATATCTTAAAATATATATTTCAAAGTAATGATAATCTAACGTACAAAGAGATATTATATCACTACATATAAAAATACTATTTATAAAAGAAAGTCCCCTGCCACGTCTGTCTGTCTGTACGTGATAAACTCAAAAACTACTGAACGGATTTTCATGCCGTTTTCACCAATAGATAAAGTAATTCATTAGGAAGGTTAAGGTACATAATTTGTCAAGGATTTTTTTATTATCATGGCGGGACAACGTCCGCCGGGCCTACTAGTTTGCTTATATAACTAGTAGACCAAAGTAGTCGTGGCGGTTGACTGGTTTCACCGATGGAATGCCAATTCGATGTCCGCAGGTTTGAACCCCGTCATGTAGCAACGAATATTGCGGAATTCGCGTATATATATATAATTTAAATTGGTAACACTACACTATCGGCTATACCTGAACCTGAGACATGTTCTTTTAGTACCACCGTTTGTGGGAAAATAATAGAACTGTGGATTTCTCGGAGTTTGAAATCGCCAATACATCGTGGGTTGGCGTGGTGATTATACCCCATACCATCGTTAGGGAAGAGGCCTATGGCCTTGCAGTGGGTTTCTTTGCAGTTTGATGGTGATCACTATAATAACTAATATTATAAATACGATAATGAGTTCTTTTGTTTGTTTGTTACGCTCAACTACCCAACCAATCATCATAACATTATGTTTACACGTTGTCAAGGGTAAGGGTAAGGCGTGTCAAATAGCATCATAAGACTTGAGACACCCAAGCCAACCTCACCTGCACGTGGTGCACTCCGCTGAATAACGAACGAGGCAATGGCGAAAGCGTGGTGGGAGGGTTTTACAGCCTGACTGGGTCGCAACCACCATGCATATGGCGAAAAATAGTGATAGTCATAGTGATTCGCTTCTGCGGGTCGCGTTTCGGGATCAGCCTGTGCATATCCAGCTTCTTGCAGGCCGGAATGACAGCGGCGACCGGCGATGGATAGTGTGTCACTCGGTGGTCGCCATTGTTTTTGGATTGTACTGTGCTTACCATCAGGCACAGTGCAGGCATTTTGCCGTGCTACAATAAAAAAAAGAAGAAAAACCACTTATAGTGTTCCTCTTATATAGAAAAAAAGTACTGTTCTCGAGGGATATATAAAATCTACTTATCAGTTAATAAGTTAATTAGAAAAAGTTATAGGACGTGAATCAATTTTATAGGTCGATAAGAATGCCAGTTAATGAGCTCATTAGAAACAATTGTAGAATATGAATCTATTTTATGTGTCGATAAGGATGTTTGTATATATTTTAACTTACGTTCGTGTTAATTAATTTAAAGATTAAAACCAGTTATTTATAAAAGTGATATTTGTCTACAGGGTTGAAAAAAAAACTACGTTTACGTATTATTTTTGAGGTATTAACGTAGTTAAAACATTTAATTTATATTCAGGAATAAAACAATAAATCTTTTTAATTTTTTTTTTATAATTTCTTTTTCTTTATCCAATAATTACTGTTATATAATTTTTTAAATTATTATTTTTAGTGTAAGCTGTGTGTATGTGATAAAGCGTTGTAGGTCTTCAGTTTAGTTTACTACTTTTTATTATTCTTATTGTATTATTGTTGTTGACTTGCTATATCCACATGTAAATAAATAAATAAAACATACTCGTGTATACGTATACACGTTTATACGTATAAACAATGTATCAGAATATTATATTTATCTAATTATTTTCTATACCTATGACCACGTACGCGTATGCAATATTTCACGATGATGGATTCAGTAGTGAAAATATGAAAGCCTAACAAACAAATAAACATTTTTAAATTAATTATTTTAATTTAAATTAATTAAATTTTAAATATTAGTGAGGTAGTGAGGATATACCTAATTACTTTATGGATTCTACAGTAAAAACCTTTTTGGAATGTTATCTAGTGTTTTAGTATTTTGGAATAAAGCTAAAATTAAACTTGTACATATAAATCGTCTTTTGTTTTTCCGAGTTCAAATCTGCTTCAACAGATTGTGACCAGACAGTTATTGGCAGATAGCGATTTTTTTATCTATATTATAATAAAACTGTAGCAAGGTCAAATCTGTACATTAAATATTTTTTGAAAATTTTGATCGGGGTAGGCTTTGTTATCGATATAGAAGCCAAAACTAACCCTTTTAAAATGTCTGTCTGTCTGTCTGTCTGTCTGTCTGTCTGTCTGTCTGTCTGTCTGTCTGTCTGTCTGTCTGTCTGTCTGTCTGTCTGTCTGTCTGTCTGTCTGTCTGTCTGTCTGTCTGTCTGTCTGTCTGTCTGTCTGTCTGTCTGTCTGTCTGTCTGTCTGTCTGTCTGTCTGTCTGTCTGTCTGTCTGTCTGTCTGTCTGTCTGTCTGTCTGTCTGTCTGTCTGTCTGTCTGTCTGTCTGTCTGTCTGTCTGTCTGTCTGTCTGTCTGTCTGTCTGTCTGTCTGTCTGTCTGTCTGTCTGTCTGTCTGTCTGTCTGTCTGTCTGTCTGTCTGTCTGTCTGTCTGTCTGTCTGTCTGTCTGTCTGTCTGTCTGTCTGTCTGTCTGTCTGTCTGTCTGTCTGTCTGTCTGTCTGTCTGTCTGTCTGTCTGTCTGTCTGTCTGTCTGTCTGTCTGTCTGTCTGTCTGTCTGTCTGTCTGTCTGTCTGTCTGTCTGTCTGTCTGTCTGTCTGTCTGTCTGTCTGTCTGTCTGTCTGTCTGTCTGTCTGTCTGTCTGTCTGTCTGTCTGTCTGTCTGTCTGTCTGTCTGTCTGTCTGTCTGTCTGTCTGTCTGTCTGTCTGTCTGTCTGTCTGTCTGTCTGTCTGTCTGTCTGTCTGTCTGTCTGTCTGTCTGTCTGTCTGTCTGTCTGTCTGTCTGTCTGTCTGTCTGTCTGTCTGTCTGTCTGTCTGTCTGTCTGTCTGTCTGTCTGTCTGTCTGTCTGTCTGTCTGTCTGTCTGTCTGTCTGTCTGTCTGTCTGTCTGTCTGTCTGTCTGTCTGTCTGTCTGTCTGTCTGTCTGTCTGTCTGTCTGTCTGTCTGTCTGTCTGTCTGTCTGTCTGTCTGTCTGTCTGTCTGTCTGTCTGTCTGTCTGTCTGTCTGTCTGTCTGTCTGTCTGTCTGTCTGTCTGTCTGTCTGTCTGTCTGTCTGTCTGTCTGTCTGTCTGTCTGTCTGTCTGTCTGTCTGTCTGTCTGTCTGTCTGTCTGTCTGTCTGTCTGTCTGTCTGTCTGTCTGTCTGTCTGTCTGTCTGTCTGTCTGTCTGTCTGTCTGTCTGTCTGTCTGTCTGTCTGTCTGTCTGTCTGTCTGTCTGTCTGTCTGTCTGTCTGTCTGTCTGTCTGTCTGTCTGTCTGTCTGTCTGTCTGTCTGTCTGTCTGTCTGTCTGTCTGTCTGTCTGTCTGTCTGTCTGTCTGTCTGTCTGTCTGTCTGTCTGTCTGTCTGTCTGTCTGTCTGTCTGTCTGTCTGTCTGTCTGTCTGTCTGTCTGTCTGTCTGTCTGTCTGTCTGTCTGTCTGTCTGTCTGTCTGTCTGTCTGTCTGTCTGTCTGTCTGTCTGTCTGTCTGTCTGTCTGTCTGTCTGTCTGTCTGTCTGTCTGTCTGTCTGTCTGTCTGTCTGTCTGTCTGTCTGTCCCTGTGAACGCGCATCACTCGGAAAGTACTGAACGGATTTTGACGAAACTTGGCACAGTGATAACTAATGTTACGAGATTACATTTAGGATACTTTTTGTCCCATAAAACGCAATAGATTCTCCAGGATCTGCCTGTTTGTCTATACCTTTAAACACGAATCACTCTGAAAGTACTGAACCAATTTAGATGAAATTTGGCACAGTTATAACCAATATCACAAGGTAAATTTGATATGCTATTAAAACATGGTATTATTATTGCAAGACATTTTTGTTGTTGACAATAATGTGTGTAATGCTATTTTTCGTAAATAAAAATAATTTCAAACCATGTTGGGATAGCCGTAATTTTATTTAGACATAAATAAGTACAAATTTAATCTTCCAGTCAGTTATTTACTCAATAGTCAACTTTTTGTATGTGGTAGAGCCACACTGAAGCTATTACTGGTTACAGCATGAATGAGTCGGCTCGACCAAGGTGCGATATGCACAAATAAACGCAACGTTTACCGGCAGCCAGGTAGCCCGCACGCTATGTAGAAGAACATAAAGATATATAAAAAACTGGCTTATTGACTTCGCTGTCGATACCTTTGCTAGCTCTTAGACGAATAGTTACAGGCAAGTGACATTTGACGCGTCAACGCGATTCTCATATTTTTTCATATTTATAGTTTTCTTCAACACAATGGAGTGTGAAAACGTTTTGATGCAAGTAGAATATAGTTATGATAAAGTAAGTGGTAGAAATGATTATTTAATTTTATTTTTACGTATTGTGGATGTGCAGATTCTATGTACAGTAGATTAGGTGTCGTGACAGATAAAAAGAGAGAGAGAGAGAGAGTGTATACAATATATACATACATATAATTTTCATTTCAATATCAAACCAACTCAAGAATTACCTTTTGATGTATTAACTTTTATTAACTTGACTATTCTAGATCATTCAGTGTTTAATTTATTATTATTTATTTTATAAATATTTTTATCGTTTAATTTACAATTGAACTCTATCAACTTGATATTTTATAATGTAAACTATACTGACTGTATAGTAAACGTCTAGAATAAAAGGGAAAGTAATTAGGTTCCAACTGGGGTCCATAGACCCCTCAAGTTATTTTTTTACGTTACCGCCAATATTTGTAGGTTAGTTTTTATCTTAATTGAACCCCGTAGATGACGCTACGAACGGGTTGTAGACTTATTTTAAAAGATTTATCACATACCATCTGGGTAAATGTTTGAGTGAGCCCCTTGATAGTTTGGATTTACAATTGGAAACTGTAGGTATGGCTGCGATCGGGTTTTAGGTTTAAAAATATAATTGAAACCGGTGATAACCGTTTTGGTGCAGACGAAGTCGCACGGGTCAGCTAGTATTCAATAAAGTCATTTAATACCAATAAAAATTCTTATTAAATGTCAAGAAGTGATGACAAATTTGCATTTACAAAATGAAAAACACCTCACAATTAATTCACATTTTTCCCATGAAAGAACAAAATTACTTTCAAGACACCGAAGTCGCGGGAAACGGCTAGTTAATATACAAAACTGTTACTTTAATTGTAACATTGTTCAAAGATGGGAAAAAAAATAACACCAAAGAATTATACTCGAGCGTCGGGGTACTGTTCCTATTAGCGAGGAGAAAGGGAGCTTATACCGTGTTGAAGCATAAAGTTCTTTGTAATTAAAACTATGACTTAACCTTTTTAAGAAACACAGAATATAAAATTATTCAAAATTCAGTACGACACCGTTTTATGAACAGAATTAAATGATAAAGATTTTATTTCCAAAAATTTTGCTTGTCTTTTACTGAAATGCTACTTTGTACCGCTTTGTTTGTTTTTATTTTTATATTACGACCAGCTCCTTCCGAAAAGAAAGCTTTTGAATTAGGTTGGTTTTCACTGTGGTCCTACATAAAGATTTTTTAAATCACTATGTAAACGTCAAAAACTTTTAACGACAATTTATAATCTATATATATAATAACAATGTAAATGTGACGTGTCTGTAATTTTTAGATTTTTGTAAAAAAAATATTACATCATATTTAAAAATGTGTTTCTGTCTGTCTATCTGTTTGTTTGTATGAACACGAATTGCTGCTAAAGTACTACGTTAACGATAAAGTCCTACCAAGAAAATCATAAAGCATATCTTCTGGTAACATTTAGTCTTTCTTTCGTTAAAATGGGTTTACTCTATCAAAAGTTATTGTAATTATAATAACGACGCGACTTAAGTACGAGGGAAATGAAGATAAGTAAATGGACTTAATACATTCAGATGAATTTATTAATCACTGTTTTTTACACAAGGTACCACGCGTACGAAGTCGCGGGACCAGCTAGTATAATATAATTTAGGAATATCCAGACGACAGATTTACGAATATTACGATATCCAGTGTTAGTAAATATGTTTTTTAAGTCACCCTAATAGCGTGGTGCTATGCAGATCGCAAATACGTGATCTGAAAGTCAATGGCCGAGACCTGCGGTTGACAAGCCGATTAGCTCAGCTTAGGCGACGTCGCGCCGGCCACAGGGCTTGTCACTCGGGTGATGCGCTCTTCAATTTTTTTAGCAAATTCTCTTTTCCTATTTGAATAAATTGCATAAATCAATGCAAGGTTATTATAAATTATGCAAGAGCTGTCTCAACCACATACTTTTAAGGAACCTTACTGAATAATAATATTTAAGTTAATTTAAATTAATATATTAAATTAAATTTTGTAGGTGGTAGAGCCACGATGTAGTTATGACTCGATTCAGCCTAAATGGGTCGGCTCGCCCGGGGTAGTACCATCCTCTCACAGAACATCGACGTGAAGTAGCAGTGCTTGCATTGTGGCGTTTCGTTCGGTCAGTGAGAGCGCCGGAGGCCCACCTCCCTTTACCCTTTCCCCCCCTCCCCCATACATAGGCTGGCAACGCACTTGCGACTCCCCTGGTGTTGCAAGTGTCTATGGACGGTGGTGATCACTTAACATCAGATGACCCAACTGTTCGTTTGCCTCCTTTTGATATAAAAAAAAATGTATTTTCTAACTAGTACTCGCGACTTCATTTGCGTTGTTTACTATCTTATCAATATCTATGTATTACTTAATATTATAAAGAGGTAAAGTTTGTGAGGTTGTAGAGGGTAATATCTGGATCTACTAAACCGATTTTGAATGTTTTTTTACCAATAGAAAACCACGTTATTTGTGAGTGTCATAGGCTATATATTAACCCGAAAAATGAAAAGTATTTTTTGTGGTAGTCGGATTTGCAAAGTACGACGGAGAAAAAACGGTCGAACGAAAACGTTTCTTACGAACGCTGCCTTAACGATGAGAGATATATGATTGAGTTCTAGAGACGAGTTGTAGAGCTCGATAAAGTAAATATATAAATAAGTATAATATATATAAAGTAAAGTATAATTATAATTTCCTTGCAAAAATATACTTTCCTTACAAAATTACTTTTATCTTTTATAGTGCCTATCTTAAAACTTTAAAAATGTTATATTAAATGAAGATAACTTGATTTTTTTTATAACAGACCAAGTATTTAGTAATCAAAACGAATGAAAATTTGATCGAAATCTGTGCGGTAGTTTTGCATGTTGCGTGTACAACGACTGATGTGATTTTATTTAGGTAATAGTAATTTTAAACAAATATGAAATCGCACTCTCCTGTTGAAACTAATTTGCGTTAATAAAAAAAAGTACTCATTTATTATTTAAATATATAACAAGATCATGTAAAGTATAAACCGATTTGTCATATCAACTTTAATAATAATTAAATAGTCTTCACGCAAATTTGTTTGGTGACAAGAATTAATTGAAATATATGACGTAGCCGGCTGCCGGTGGTGCCATCTGTACAGAGCTTTAATTAAGGAGCTAATGTACTGCCACCATGGATACCGGGTGACTGAAGGCTGTGATTGATGACGTGTGTACATACATAAGTACGAAGCTCATGTCGAACTTGAACGACAAATTATTATTTCATTTTGTTTCTGTCAACGATTTAACGGATTATGCGTTTGTATTTACTACTTGCGTGATATGTAGAAGGTTATACGAAATCTAATATGTAACTAAGTCATATTCACGACTTAATATATAGTCGTGGACTGTGGTTAAGTATTTCATCTTGTTATAACTTTTATATTCGTATGAGCTATTAAATGGAATAGTTTTATTTTTATTTAATACTAGCGTTTACTTGCGCCTTCATTCGCGTTAGTATAGACTTGATCTATCCCTCGGGAATAATACATTTTTTAGATGAAAGGCATCCTATATCCTTTCCTATACACCTGACAACTATTAAAAATTTCATGATAATCAGTTCAGCAGTAAAAGCGTGAAATCGCAAAAAATAAACGAATTTATTTTCGCATTTATAAATACTCGTAAGAAACTGCCTTATGGCATTATGTAGGATTCTAGAATATGTTAGATATTTTGTACGTAATTAAAAAGTAAATCTAAAAGTACTAGACAATTAATTATTGTTTTTTCAGTAAAATAGTCCTATTTACAGTATCTAATGTAAGATAACTATAAATAAAATTGTACAATAAATTCAATGTTTTATTTTAATTTTATGGAGAAGCAAACAGTCGTAAAGCTATTTACACACAAGACTATAAATATTTGATTATGAGAACCGTAGTCCTGAAGTAAGTAATAGGTTCTGCTCTCGAGGACTGAGTTGAAGGGCTTCATGTCTCATATGTTGTCAATTACACCATTGCAACCGGAAACACATCAGTGCGAACACCAGTGCTTCGCTGCAGAAATAGGTATGTAAGGAGGCGTTACATACCTATTACGTTGCAGTTACAGTCGACAGAGGCTTCCCTTAAAATTCATATATCTAATCATCTGAGTCAGCATTGAGTTCGTCAAAAAAGTTAAACATCATTTCCACCTACTGGTTTCAGTATCCTTCTCAATTATTAACCAAATAACTATTTCACACTCGTACCGGTTCCAAATATTTAATATTGTTACATTGAATGACTTCGTATTAAAGTCTGTACGAAAATTCCCATCGGTAATGCAAATATATGTCCCGTTCGTAATTCACGCGTGTACATGATACGGGTAGACAGGCGAGAGTTATGACGTCACGAGCCTTCCGCACTATGCGACATTTTCTCCCTTATACCCTAGGTAAATTACGATGTCCAGTAATAGGAGACTTCCGATCAGTTGTTTATATTACCACATATTTCATGTCGTATTTATTGGTAAGACAAAGGTTGTACAAAAAAATATCGAAAGATCCGATTACCTACTACTAGGTAGTAGAGGTTCGTAGGTGGTAGAGCCACGCTGAAACTATTACTGGTTTCAGCATGAATGGGTCGGCTCGTCCGGGGTAGTGCCACCCTCTCATAGAAAACCGACGTGAAGTAACAGTGCTTGCATTGTTGCGTTTCGTTAGATCAGTGAGAACGCCGGAGGCCTACCTCCCCTGGCCCCTCTCCCTCTTCCTCACCCCTCCTGCCTTTCCCCAAACACAGGTTGACAACGCACTTAACATCACGTGACCCGTCTGTTCGTTTGACTGCTATGAAATAAAATACAAAAAACGTCAGTTCCCTAGTAGTCCGGTGAAGCTGTTAAGACCTCGCTTGGTCAATAGCGTAGTCAGTTCGAAAAAAAAAAAGAAAGTCAGTTCCACTTGCTTCGCTTATAATCCCTCAAACATCTTATAAGACAAAAGCGTATACGTAAAATCACTCCCAGTGTGTATATTATTTTCACGGGCCGCTATGACCTTCATGTAAGAGCATAACCTACTAATATATCTCTATTTAATCCACCTCTTAGATCCTTCTCACGAAGACAGGCGCTTAATTTGTCTGCATTACAAACTTAGGGTAAATATAATATAATTCTTGAGGATTATTAGATTTAATTTCAAGGTGAGTTCTATGGTAATAAATGTTAACATGTGTTAATACTTTAAGATGATTATTTTGGTATAAGTATATTAAATTATATTATTAACGAAATAATTAATAATGGGTAATAATAAGTAAACGAGTTTGTTCTGGTAGTAGCACTTGAGTGCTAAGAGTCTGTACGTTTACTTTGTTACTATATTTGGCCATACACTTAATGTTGTGATAATGAACAATAGCTAAATTTACAAATAAAAATGAAAATTTTATGCGTTTAGGGATCAGGAAATATCAATATTTTAAGACAAATATTAATCAATTAAAAATCTCACGCAGCACACACACGTATCTAGTAGGCAGAGAGAGAGAGTCGCATGGACACTGCACAGAACATAACGCTTTTTGCTTTTGTGAAGATCCTTACCAGTCAGCTCCTACCGCAGACCGTGTTAAGATACTTCGTTCCAAAAATGAAAATGGTTGATGTTTATATGTATCTAGTATATACAATTATATTATAATTAATAAGCCACCTTTTCACTTATAATGTAATTGAGTATATAGATAGCTTTTATGTACCTGAGTTTTTAGCAGAAATGATTATATTCCCAATATTCTTTCTAATCGTAGTACAAACTTGCCTAAACTCAGGTTGTATTTAGGTCTTAATACATATCACATAAGAGATACTTTGGTACCTTCTTACGAAACTTCATTTTATAAATAATTCAGCTCGGAACTCTTTATTTTAATGTAAGATTTTTGTTTTTCATAGTGCTCTCTTGTAAAACTGTGATAACATAAAAACAATTTATTACCTACGTACGTCAAATATTTTGTTCAAATAGCACTTTAAAATCCGTATAGAGCTATTTCAATAATACTTAGCCTATATTTAGTAGTTTTAATTTGATTGGACTCGTTTGTGTAGGTACCTATAGTTTATACGTGTTATTCAAATGGTATCTAATATTGTAATTCTTTGCTCAATAGCTTTTATAGTATAGGGCTTCAAAGCGAACGTTTTAAATTAAGAAACATTATGGAAGTGATATAAAAAAGTAAATATTCACGATGTTGTTTCTGGTAAGAAAAGTAATATGATTCATAATTCCTGCAAAGTAGTTTATGAAAATATACTTTTTAGAAATGTTCATAACAAAGAGTAGGTTGTCTTATTGTATTTGTAAGAAATGTTTATGAGTTATTTATTTAAATTAACATTAATATGTCACATATATTAAAGGTACTTATATTTTCATTAACTTAAAATATAGCGCTAATAACATTTTTACATAATCTATTTTTGAGATACTTTGGCAAAGTCCCTCGGAAGGAAATTGTATTTAGATGATATTGAAAAATGCAGATAGCAGAGAAGTTATCAAATTATTATTTCAATTAAAAGTAAGTAGTACTTCCGGCAGATACAAATAGAATTTTATAAAAATATTTCGGTATATATTGAACAGTAAACAATCGAAAATAGTATTTGTATCTAATAAACTTTATTCTTTAAAAAAACCTTTTTCTTCCTTATCTTATTGGCTTATCGTTTCAACAAAAATATTATGAAAGGAAAGGAACAATCAATATAAGACAGTGTCTTAGAATAATTTGAAACAGCGCCATCTATGAGTACCAGTATCTCTACATTTTAGTTGTAGTTCCGGCAGTTACTGCACTATGGCGCTACTGTGTTCGAAATAAGGAGAACAATGATGACATGTTGTTTGGAAAGTATTCACTAGATGGTGCTATCTTGATATTTATTTCTGAATTATAGAAATCCATTTTAATAAATATGACTATATATTATATGCATATACTTAGTCTGGCCATAAATACTCATTTGAATTTGGAATCTGTCATTTTTATATGATTATTCATTGACTTTTTCTCAGAGGTTTTGGCGGGATTTTGGTCTGTCATGTAGTGAATTTGATATTTTATTCGTAATCTTGTGTTACTTCTTTTCATGTTGTGTAAAATTGGTGGTGTTTTATGTAATATAGTTTTTTTATTGTGCATAAGTGAAGTGAATGAATGGATCATGAATTCTGAGATGCCACAACAACTCCATGGAAAGTTCTAACAAGAGAGCTTATCATCTTGTTGGAACATTGAATTAACTACTCCACAATGGAAATTAACAAACACTCTGGAAATTAACAAACATTCTGGGTGATAGAAACGAAATAATTCAGACAAAGAAGATGTTACGCTACTAATAACAAGGAGATTAAGATAAAAAAGATGGATAAAAGAATATGTACGATATATTATATAGAAGATTTGGCGCTAATGCCTTTATATTAACTTGGACACGGAAGAAAATTGGTTAAAAGATACATAAGAACTACCTATATCGAAAATTTCAGAATTGGCGGTATGGATTAATTCCTTGGCCTGTCCTATTAGACAAATATTGTTACTACTACTGAGTTTTCTCATTTTGGCGCCAATACATTGAACAAGTTTTGCGATATTAAAATGGAGTGGGGTGATAAAGAGAACCGAATCACTGTGATTGCATTACACAAAGTAGGTATGGAGCCAAATGCAATATTTAAAACTCTCCATACGCTTGGTATTAGTAAAATATTTGTGTACCGGGCTATTAATAGGTACAATGAGACCTCTATTTGTGACAGTAAAAGATCTGGCCATCCACGTAGTGATCGTACGGGAAAGGTGGTCAAAGCATTAAGGGAAAGAATTCGAAGACATCCTGTCCGAAAGCAAAAGATTTTATCTCAGGAGATGAAGATAGCACCTGGAACCTTGTCGCGTATTTTAGTCGGCCGTCGTCTAGTCCCGATGTTAATGCCCTGGATTATGATTTATAGTCAATTTTAAAGAGTACGGCTTGCTCTAAACGTTATGATAATAAGTCCCTAAATCAATCCGTACGATTGGCAGTGAAGAATTTTCTAATGGAAAGAGAGAGCTGAAGACTGGCCGTCGTCTAGTCCCGATCTTAATCCGCTGGATTATGATTTATGGTCAGTTTTAGAGAGTACGGCTTACTCTAAACGCCATGTTAATTTGGTAGTGAAGAATTTTCCCATGGAAAGAGTGCGTGCTTCTATTGATAACTGGCCTCAACGTTTAAAGGGCTGTATTGCAGCTAATGGAGACCACTTCAAATAAGCTATTTATATTTTCAATTGTTTTATATTTATGTATTAAACTAACACACTGTAAAAGTAATAAATGGTATTTGCAATAGATATTTTTTTGTTTCAGTATTTATGGCAAGACTAAGTACATATATGTATGTATGTATATACATATATATTATATATTATTATCTACACATAAATAAAATTCCTCCCTTTAGATAACACTGGTCAGTTATTAGTAATTTATAGTTGGCAATATATTGAACAGGCACAGGAAAGAAGGTTATTGTAAATGAAAAGTAATTAATTTTCGAGTCTTGTTTTAAAATATCACGATGGTAAGCTTGTTAGTATGCAAAAGCTAAGATATATTATGATGCTATACCTTTATCCTTTGGACAATATTGGATTTGTAGAGAGGTAATTAGCATCAGGTGATATAGATTCACGGGGAACAATCTATTATAATTATGACAGGTTCACCCAAATGTTATAATAGAATCAAACATACTAAGCAAAACGCATTGAAATTAGCCTCTCAACAAATTATAAAAAGTATTTTAAATAAATAATCGGATATTTATACAAAGTATACAGTCGTACAATAACAATCATATAAACATAGACATCAGCCACTCGCTGCTATAAGTCTAGAACAATTACAAAATTAAATACTTGCCTAAATATACTGTGACCTGAAACATGAAATTACCTAGACAAGTGTAGGACAAAGCAGGTCGCGACGGTTCTCAGAAGTACTACTTTCGCGTGTCTAGTATAGTCATGGGACATGCTTGGTTGTAATTGCTTTGTTCTCATTTTGTTTTGTGTTTATCAACGTATTATTAAATACAGGAGTAAGGGTAGGATACAACCTTTATGATATATTTATATTGGGCTTGGTTGGTTAGGAACGGGTAATGTTATCTGTTGATCAATCGATTAACCATCTATGAACGCGTATATACTGCTCGCGGTAAATTTTATGTCGCGATTTTGTTGTTGTATAAGAACCATGTTTGTATAAAATGACGAACTAGTTAAAGCAACATAACCTTCTTGGATTTAGTGGTACATTTTTTAATTTTGAATTTGTTTGATAAATGTTTTTTTGCATTTTTTTTTCTAGTTATTGAAGGAGATTATAAGGCTACGTGCGTTAGGAATGGAATAATTATCATGTAAAATATAGGTCAGAATCTACACTAAGAACGAAAACATAGTGCGGGCGGGACAATGGCGTGGAGTATCAAAGGTCGGGGGCGGAATAAAATTATACATATGTCAAGTCGCGGGGTACAGCTAGTATTTCTATAAGTATCATATATTTCTCAAAATCTTGGAACGAATCATCTAGCATTAAATATCTATAAAGACAGATATATTTAAATACAAAAACCATAAATATACATAATTAATATATTATAACGTACAGCTCTCTGACTATAAATATTGCCTAGATTGTTGTTTTAGAATGAGAAGGAACTTTACCGTTGCTGCTCCGTGGTATTAAGCAATTACATGCAAGTCGTGAAACTTTACAGGAAAATGAGGAAAACAGAAAATACCAAACATCGTTTTATTTCTCTGCATTTGCAATTCAATGGTTCCAGCTACTTTAAATAACTTCAGGCAGAAATTTACCGCAATAAAATTACCGGTTCTTATAAACGTTTTGTAAGGCACCTCCATAATATTATTCTTATATATACCACTATACTTTACTTGCGGCTTCATTCGTGTTAATGTAGATTTAGAAAATAAAATACAGCCCATGTTACTTACTCATAACTTGCTATTGTTGAAATAATTAAAACACGCTTAAATATTTTTTGAGTCTATCCATTACAAACAAACAATCAATCAAATCTCTTCTCTGCATGATATTTGTTTAGATAAATATGCTGCACGATTTCTATATAACTTATATGAAATTATTACATTATAATTCTGCAATATATTTTTGTTTATTCTTATAAACTTGTTAAAGTATATTTCTTAAAAAAGTTTAAAAAAAATTATGTCACAGGAGGCAAGCGAACAAGTGGGTTACCTGATGTTAAGTAATCACCACCGTCCATAGACACTAACAACACCAGGGGAGTCGCAAGTGCGTTGCCAGCCTGAATTTGGGGGGAAGGGGAAGGGAAGAGGGGAGAGGAGAGAGGAAGGGAGGGGAGGCGGGCGTTCCGGCACTCTCACTGACCAAACGAAACGCAACAGTGCGAATACTGTTACCTCACGTCGGTTTTTTGTGAGAGGGTGTTACTACCCCGGGCGAGCCGACCCACTCGTACTGAAACCAGTAATAGCTTCAGCGTGGCTCTACCACCTACATATATTGTTATATGTACATTGTTATATGTTTTAATGCTTTTATTGATTTCTATCACAGGCCACGCTCCTCCAGTTTAAGGCTCCTTGTGTTCATAAACTCGTCTGCCCATTTTGAAATTGCTTTCCTCTAATTCGTTAACTATGTCTTGGATACCAATCCGTTGTAAGTTTATAGTATTTTACCTGTTTTGTTATTAAGATATGGCTTTTGTTTATTTATTTTTTAACTTTAATTGCATATAAAAAAAGAATGGCCTGACCTTATTACTGACGGTAATCTCTACTAAGCAATTCATTCATAAATAGGTTTATGAGAGAAAACTCATGGGTGTCTCGGATAACATAAAGTTTAACACAAATCGATAAACTGTAATATACATATAAATTGTACTATATAAAGTAAATAATACATTGTATAAGATATTCATATATTAAATATTTGTAAGAATATATCACAAGCAGAACATATTTTAGAGAAATAAATTAAAATATTTTACAGATGACCCGAATGTGTATAACCTGCAGACACTAATAGTAATGCTGCCATAAAGAAAAGGGGACACAAATTAGAGGAAAGTCTAAATCTGTTGTAGCCTGTGCCTTTAGCAAAGTATATTTAACTAGTTTTTTGGACAAAAAAATACTACGTGATTTTTTTTTTTCGAACTGACTACGTTATTGGCCAAGCAAGCTCTTAACAGCTTCACCGGACTACATATTACGTGACGCTTCTGTCCCTGACTCCCATTATAAATAAAAAAACGTAATATTGCAAAAAAATGGTAGATGCGTGCGTCTTTAGACGGTAGAATAATTATATAGTGAAGGAGTTGAAGTTTTAAGAAATTTATTTATAAGAACAATTAAAATGATATTTACAAGTTATTTATTTTTAAGATACTTATATATAATTTATATTATTCACATCGTGTCCGGTTGGACGGACGATGCTTTTATGTAAATAACAATATAATGGGTACACGGGTAAAAGTTCACCAAAATGAGTTTGTAACGAGTGTGCGCGGCAAGCTGGCTCTGCATGCGGAATATTAACATGACTACTACTCCTTATACTAGTACTGCTACTAGTTATAATCTTTTGTCTCTATTAATTAAATATATTTTGATGATATTAAATACAATCTCTTATACTTTTTTTATCTTTAGCTACTTGACGTTGACACTTATATCTCGGGTATAATTTTTATTCTGGAGAAAACCTTTATTTTTATCTCTGCATTCAATAATGTTTGGGAAAACCTTCAATAATTGTACACTCTCAATATCAATTACCAAAGACAGATTTCGTAGCTCATGAAAATGCAAAACTGAAATCGTTCCATTTGACATTTTCTAATATATTTTATAACGCGCAGTGAGAGTTGCAGTAAAAAGCTTACTAGCACGTAAACATAAGAATGGAGTTCCTACAAATGTATAATGTTTTTTTTAAACAGATTACGCTATTGCATATGTAATATTTAATGATGATAGCTTGATATATACAAGCGCATATATATGTCCGATATTCACACTTATGATATTAGTTAAAATGACACACGTAGTGGATCTGATGAAATAAATTAACTTTACTGCTAATTCCAGGCTATTCTATTTATAATTTCTGACTACGTACCAAAAGTATTGATTAGATTTAATAACAAAGCCAGTAAACTACAAGCTACTTTTATTTTAAAATATGAATTTGGAATAATACTTTTTTCAATTTAGGTCCTTAGTAGGCGCTTATGAAGGTCAAAGTACCACCGATTTTGAAAACAATCCAATCATCAAATCAATTCAATCAATTCAAAACAGGCAAGATTATCGGAATTGTTTGTCTTTTCATTATAATAGGTCTTTAAAATTCCTTAATTTGTGTGTCTGTTGAGCAGTGCAAGGCACTTCTCGACGCGTACTTCGTGCTGGCGATCATTGAGTTCGTGGGGCACCCATTTGTCAAGATTTTTTACCTTGCCAATTTGACGCAAATGGACCAATATTGTTTTGACAGTAACGTCGAAAGCTGCTGCTAATTCAGCCGTAGATTGTGTATCATCAGCTTCCACAATCGCCTTTAATTCGTCATTGTCGACCAAAGTCTTCGGACGACCGCGAGGTTCATTTTTCAGGTCGAAATTCCCAGCACGGAAGCGAGCAAACCAATAACAGGTGGTGCGTTGGTTTATAGTGTTAGCTCCGTAAACGTCGTTGATGTTGCGTGCCGCTTGTGCTGCGTTGCTGCCACGACGATACTCATATTCAATAATTACTCGAATTTTTAACATATCCATGATGACAAAAAAAGATTGAAATGCGATGAAAATGTAACACTAATCAATAAACAAATGACTACTTTTGGAAAAAGAATTCCATGTTTTTAAAATAAAATAAATTTGAGATTAGAATTTTTAGACAAATAAAAATTATTTTGATTTGAAATGGCCAGTACTGGAGAACGGCAATTTCATAGGTAAAGACCTATTATATGAGTTGTTGAAACATATATGAGTACCAAGCATACATATCTCAACAACTCTTATATATATTTCGTATCGGATAATATTCTAAACTATTTCGGTTTGATAAGGGAAAAAAATAAAACCCTTCCACTTGCATGTGTAAGCGTGTATGCGTGCACGTGTGTGGAGGTGATATGTGTAATGTTGTCGCAGTGATGTAAGATTTTGTGTCACTGTATCGCGCGAGGTTTTAATTTTATAATGATCGGTTGAATAGTTAGGGTACGAAAGCGTAACAAACAAATAAACTCTCAACTCATTTTATAATATTAGGACTTTGTATTTTCTTTTGCATTTAATAAACGATAGAATAGTAATAGGTCTTGTGGATAAGACCGATTATGTTTGTTTTTCGTAACGCTAGCAATTTCTTTGTAACGGCGCATTCAAGACAATTCGGGCACTATTAAGCTGCAATGGTGCTGCAATACC
Source organism: Antheraea pernyi (assembly GCA_015888305.1). NCBI lineage: Eukaryota > Metazoa > Arthropoda > Insecta > Lepidoptera > Saturniidae > Antheraea > Antheraea pernyi. Next base: position 2,212,912 of record MU158751.1, on the reverse strand, counting down.
GCAATGTGAACACCAAAGAGAATACACCAGCCTTTGAACTGAAACTGGAATTGCTAACAACAGAAAGTGCTTGGAGAAACAATGGGAAAGATCTAACTGCGGAGTCCCGAACGAGTGGGAACACAAACGGAACCGACGCAATGCAATCTGCACCATTGTAGAGAGCAGCTGTAAGCAAGTTTATAAATGATACAAAGTAAAGTGTTTTTCCTGTTATTTATTTATATGTAGTTTAGGAAGAACAATTATTTCTGCTGTTTTTCTTATACAGATTCAATTTTCACGGATACTAATTAATAAAATATAACAATATTACTATGTACCAGTAGCTTCAAATTATACAGGGCCCGGCGGAAGTTATCCCGCCCTGATAATAAAATTGTATATGTGTACTTATGTACACGCGTTAGAAGTTATACTTCTTTGTTGTAACTAGATAAAAATCTTTTCAAAAATTTTATCTTTTGCTTTATTCTACGTTTGTAGAAAAAACGATACTAACAATAGAAAAAAGGTATTTAATACATAGAAACTTTTAATACAAAGAAATACAAACAACAAATACAAAGAAACAAAATGTTGACTATAGCTAACTTCATGGTGTCGGTTTTTCGTGATGTTGTACGCGCTCATCGTAAAAATTTACTCTCATCATTTTTCCCTAACGCGCCAAAAGAAGTATAACTTCAAAAAAGCTATGACACTTTATCTAAATGTGAAAACCACGTGAAAATCCGTTCAGTAGTTATTGAGTTTATTGCAAGCAGACAGACAGACGTGTTAGAGAATTTTGTTTTATAATATGTAGTGATAACACATCTAGTGAGCATTTTTTTTATAGTAAATTACACAAAGAGTATAATTTTTTTAATGTGATGGGTTCAAAAAATCTTTTTTTTTATAAATTGCTTTCTTAACATGTCGAGAATAAGATAGTAAAGTGATTTAAAAAAATTCGAAGTCGTTTTAAAGATACAGCAGTTAGAACTAGGAGCTGTTCGGGGCGCTGAGTTGGCAGTCGGAGTCCGAGCCTATTGTGTACAGTTGGCTTGATACCTGGCACCCTTTTATACATATAAATATATTTATATATACGTTTATACAAGTTTAGAAAAGTTTCTACAGGCTTAAAAAGGAATTTCTATAATTATTAAATATTTTAGCGAAGTTATTTTAGTCTTGGTTCAACTTCGAAGAGCGCACTTAGAACAACTACAAGTTGCCTTCTATTTACGTAATTCGTAAGAGAAAAAGGATAGTAGAATCTGCTAAATGATAGCTTTAAAATGGCAAATCACGTATATGTACCAACAATAACTAGTTTGTGAAGTAACGATAGTGCTGCCTCTGTATACAGGTATTCTACGTGTAAGTCTATAGTGAAAAATGGATTATATTATGTTAAACTTATGGTTGGTACTTGATCTGAATTTATTATGATAAAGTTGTACTTAGGTATTTTCATTATTTTGCTCTAACGAAATACGTTATTAGAAGGCCGATGAAGTTCAGAAGCAATGGTAGTGTATTAACGTTCACTTTAGTTCCTGAATATAATAAAGTTATACTTATTTGACGCGTTATGAGAAATCATTTACAGTTAATCTTTAACTTGAACGGAGGTTGTCTATGCCCATATAACACACCATGAAGTTTGTTAATAAACGGTTTGTTTTGAAATTCTTCTTTATATATATAATTTTTCTGTCCGTATGTATGTGACTGAACTCCTTCTAAACGGCTGGACAGTTTTTGATGACATTTTTGTATGGGTTCAGGTAGATTTCGATTCACAATTGGACATGGTAGGTGGCGCTGCGGTTGAATGTTTTTTTTTTAGTATCAGGGCAGTTTAACGTCAGAAAAGTCCTACGTTAAACACGGACTTACTCTGGAGAGCAGTAGGGTGTCCTTTCTCTCGACCTTAGAGTTATTTCACATCCTTCAACTATTCAAATTCTTGTTTATACGTAGCCATTTATATATATGATATCTATGTATATCATTACATAGTATAAAACAAAGTCCCCTACCGCGTCTGTCTGTCTGTCTGTTCGCGATAAACTCGAAAACTACTGAACGGATTTTCAAACGGTTTTCACCAGTGGATAAAGTGATTCATGAGGAACGTTTTGGTATAAAATTTGCAAAGGATTTTTTTATAATCAGGGCGGGACAACGTCTGCCGGGCCCGCTAGTGTATAAATAAAATTAAAATATCAATTGTTTTTTCCGGCTAATTTCCGAAGCGCCTCAATCTATTTTAAGTAGTAATGACAAAAATCATAACGATAAAATTCAGCCTTAACTCATCTTAAAACAGTTAACATGAAATAGGTAATCACTATTAGAAGAAATGAAGTTGCAGGCACTAGTTCGGAGGTAAATAAAATTAGTTTATAAAATAACTATGACAGTTCAGTTACATGAATGTTTACCTTTGGTATTATACCAAGAAAGATTTTTGAACGAAACGAACGAACGAAACGTGGGATTTCAGGCACAAACATTTCAACAGTTTTGTACTCCATATGCCCGGGTTTGCTTTCGGCTCATTCAATTATGCAAAGCTACCATTTGTTAACAGATTTTGGGGTAATTTTGTGAATGTCAACTCGGTTTTATGCTAATCAGCTTAGTGTCCGTTATTTATGTGGTATGTACCGACATTTCACGGCGTAATGGCCCGGAACTGATAACGTTATTTTAAGCAATTAATTGCAGGAACTTTCAATGGTTTATGATATAGTGTTCTGTACAGTAGAATTAATTCGGTACGGTTGCTAAATTGTTTTTGTTTGACGCTACTTTATTCAATGCAAATAGAGATAAGCGCCGGAAACATTGTCTCGGAAACTCGAACCGTTTTCAAGTCTCTGCCAATTTTGTGGAAGGTTTTACGGCGCGTATTTCCACTGAAAGTACGATTTGTTATTACTGTAAATTATGAATTAAATAAAAAAATCGGCAAGTTGTTACGAATAAATTTAATTGAATATATTTACCCTTCGATCAACAATAACTAGATAAAGGGTCGACGCGAAACATACGTTTCAGTAAATAAAAGCTCACTTGAAATGTGTGCTCTTATTTTGTTTAGTTTCTTTGAAATACAGCCAATGTAAGCCCGTTTTACATGTCGCAGTGTATTCAAAAGATGCAAAAATAGTACCCGAAAAAGCAATTTAACGGCCGGAGTATCTTACTTTCGCTTAATACATGTTGAATAAGTTATATTTTAAGCTTTAAACTAACTAATAATATCAAATTTTGAACAAAATTACCGATTTTAAACCTGTGATACAAATGTTTGGCCTCACCAGACACAAACACGCACAATAACGGGAAAACGTATTTTATTCATTATGTGTTAAGGTTGAATTCACACTAAATGTTGTTTATGTTATCTTTTCATTTGTGAGGGGAATAATTTATTACTTTGCTCGTTTTATCGTAAGTATTAGATAATATTTTGAACATTTGTGACTTTATTACAAGGTGTTATGGGTGTAATTAGGTTGAACTTAAAACAGTTTTAAAACTTTTTTCTCCTTTTCTTAGTAAACAAATAGTTACACATAAGTAACGGCTTTTAGTTACGATTTGTACGTGACGCTTTATCTAGTTATCGTTGATCGAAGTATTTACCTAATCGCATGGTCGATTGGTTATATATAATACTAGCGGGCCTGGCGGATACTGTCCCGCCCTGATAATAAAAACCTTGACAAATTATATACCTAAACCTTCCTCATGAATCACTGTATCTACTGGTGAAAACGGAATGAAAATCCGTTCAGTAGTTTTTGAGTTTATCGTGAACAGATTGATAGACAGACGCGGTAGTGGACTTTGTTTTATACTATGTAATTATATATATTTAGTATTACAATAATAGATTATATCCAATATACCGCGTTCTTAAATTGGACTAACTAAGAAAAAAGCGTATATAAATTGTAGCGCATGCAATAAATAATTGATGTTAAAAATCACCAATTTTCCAAAAATATTATTGCACTGGAAATTATATGAACTGATGTGGGAGTATCCTCTATTACATGTACTCCTTACTTATTATGTAAAGTATATACTCGACGTTTTTCCTTATTTATTATTTAAATTCTAATTTATATTAAGTTTATTTCTTTTTTTTTTAACGCGGTATATTAAATATCACCAAATTATCCATGAAATATCATGCCTTTTAATACTTTGTGTTAGAAATTTTGCAGTATTAAAAAATATTTTTAGTGAACAGACAAACGAACATAAATAAAAGCGAACTAAAATTGCGTAGTCATCTGTTTCTAAGTTATGCTAAAAATTTAAAGTCTAAATACCACATCAGGAAGTTAATTTAACATGTGTGATACAGATAAGCATGAATAGGAGTTAATAAAAACGTGTAAAAAATATTTTTAGTAAACAGTCTCAGGCACTGTTTCAAACACGTGATACTTCATTGGTTTCATTATTGTCACGACAGAGGGCGCTTCCGCGTCGGCTCGTCGCCACATAAAGTGAGCAATTTTCTGATAGTTATCCGACACGAAAATTGTTAGGTTTGACATGCTATTTATATTTCCGTTTGTCAAATAGAACGTGCCAGAGTTGGGTGTGCGAGAAAATTCGTCGGATTGTTAGCAACGTAGAAGGGAAATTATGTATCTTTTCCTTGTTATTTATTCTCAGCGCCATCATTAGTTCATAATATATTCAAATGTAGTTAATATAACTGATTAAAATAAAGTTAGAACATATTAATTTCTATACAAAAAATAATGTAGATTTATCAAATGCTTCACTCATTTCTATATTTATATTTCCATTTGTCAAATAGAACGTGCCAGAGTTGGATGTGCGAGAAAATTCGTCGGACAGTTAGCAACGTAGAAGGGAAATTATGTATCTTTCCTTGTTATTTATTCTTAGCGCCATCGTTAGCTCATAATTTTGCATATGATATATTCAAATGTAGTTAATATGACTGATTAAAATAAAGTTAGAACATATTCATGTCTTTATAAAAAAAATTGTAGATTTATCAAGTGCTTCACTCATTTCTATAAATATTGTGTGATTTTATGCATAAACCTTATAAATACAACTATGAATGTTACGACACTTAAGTATTTTTTTTGGTGGAGATGGTTTTAATGTCTAGTTTAATATAACTCGCCACTAGGTGACGTTCGTGTGACGTATGCTATTTTAGTTGACATATGAGCATAGAGAATATTTTGACAATATCTATTTTACTACGCTATTTTTTCAATTCCGAATGTAATTCAAAATGGAGGTTCAGATAGTTTATATGTATATTTTCGTCAGGTAAGTTATATTATATTATATTCCACTATTCGACTCGCTCGCTCTCTCTCTCTCTGTATGTTTTTATTTTTCATTTTATATTGTTTTATGAATATAACGTAAAATAAGGAGTTCAGTCAAAAAGTTGTATTGAAACTTTTTGATTGGAATCCTTATTTTAGAAAAAGTTTAGAAAAATATTCATTTATTGCAAATTTAATATAAAATAGCGAATTTTAGGTTACATAAAAATACTAAATCATCATTACATACTATAAAACAAAGTCCCCTACCGCGTCTGTCTGTCTGTTGGTGATAAACTCAATAAAACTACTAAACGGATTTTATTGCGGGTTTAACCAGTAAATAAAGTGATTCACGAGGAAGGTTTTAGTATATAATTTGTCAAAGATGTTTTTTATAAACAGGGCGGGACACCGTCTGCCGGGCCTGCTAGTAAATAATAAGTAAGTCCACAAGTTCAGATTTATACAACTCTTCACACCATATCCGTTGTCTTATATTTTGTAAATTTTCGTGTTTAAATCCATTTATTTTATTGTTTTTACAGTTCAGCAAATGATGGCGCTGTACAATTTATGAGTAATTATTATAAACATTGTCGAACTAGGCGCATAATGTAGCACGAGGGATAAAGACCTAAGAGGATAACGCTTTTTTATTACGTGACGATTTGTACCATTTAACTCCAACCGCAAGCCGCGTTAAGGAATTTCATTCCAATAACATAAAATTGTCATTATATATGTTATACATAAACGATTACATTTGTTAATACAGTAACAGGTAAGTACACAAAACATTCATTTTCAAATAGCTACACTTCAATAATTATTATTTTGCAGTACACCCCTCCGCATAAGTAGTAATTACCTCCATATTGTACGATGTTATTAATAGAAATCGTTCGTGTTTGTAAGACTTTGTATATATGTATGTATGTAATAGGTTTCTTCGTCATTGCTCATAGGATATGCTATTTGAATGGAATAATTACAGTTTGTGGCTGTTATTATAATTTACCAGTATGATTAGATGTTGCTAATTTCTGAGTTACTTAAATATTCTCTAACATTCTCGATGAGAATATATGATGCTAGAGTATCGTAAACACTTGTAGTATCTTGTAGTATTCGTTTGGTTTTCATTCTGGTTTAAGATCTATTAACGAATACTTAATAATGCAATAAGGCTTTGTACTTTAAAGAAACCCTCTCTTGCGGTAATTTAGTAAATTTAGTCCCAACTACGAATACTTAATTACTTAAAATTTGTTGTAATTCCAACCAAATATAAACTGATGAATGGTGAATCGATCAAACAAGCCGTAGCTGCCGAATAATCTTTTATTTTGTCTTCAAATTTCTATGACCGAAGGAGTGGATGTTTTCATTTAGGAGTATGATTATGTTATATCGCAAAAGCAAGTAAAGTTAATTAATTGTAAAGGCGATGAATTAGAAATATGAGCTACGTGGGTGAAGGTTAATTTAATTTTTCAAATCGGTTTCTAAATGACAAAGTTTTAAGGTAACATACATTTAAAGAAGACATCCCAATTGAGAACCGTTTCTTTTTGGAGTCGGCTAAAAATAAGAGCAAAATGAATATTTTGCACATATTTTCCCTGTCCGTCCGTCCGTGTAAATATATTTAATTTATACATGCCATTTTTAATGGCAATCGGTTGAATTGTGTAGAAGTAGAGTTATAATAAAATAAAATTAAATGTTTTTCCCTTATAGAAACGAAACAGATTAGAAAAATTATCCAACACATAATACATATAAGAGTTGTTGAGGTATATGGTACATGATGCTTGATACATCATATATATGTAAGCTTAGGTTAGCTCAGATAGGTCGCGAATTGCATAAATCAGGCAACCGCCCAAGCCGAAGTGTGCCGCGCACCCTTGAGCTAGTTGTCAAAATAAAATCGGCTGAGTGCCTTAAGCGCTCGTCTTAGTAGTCCGATGAAGCTGTTAAGCTGACCTTGTTATGTCAATAGCATAGTCACTTCGAAAAAAAAAAATGTAAATCATAAAATCCATCTTTTTAAACAGTATTTAGGTGTGTGACCTTTCGCGACGATCAGGTAAAAGTTACTATGATTTATCAATCTCATTCTAATTTTTAATTTCTAATTTTTAACAAAGAAAATTTTCGCGTCTGCCTTCTTGTTTCTTTAGTTCTTAAAAGTTTATAAGTATATCACATCCACAAATATTTATAAAAAGTCTAAAAGTCGACGTATTTTAACTTTAAAAATTATAAAATCAATTATTTTTGTAATGCGCTTACATAGGTAACACAGTTTAAACCGTATAACGTACATTAAAGTAATATGCTGCGGTATTATTTTATCTTCTTCTATATCATCTATCTATACATAATAGGAATGTAAATCTAATGTCTCTGTGCTTTTTCGATTATCGTGAAAAAAATTGCTGCAGATATCTATTTTTTTTGTACATCACAGGAGGCAAACAAACGGGTGGGTCACCTAATGTTAAGTGATCACCACCGTTCATAGACATTTGCAACACCAGAGGAGTCGCAAGTGCGTTGCCAGCCTGTGTTTGGAAGAAGGGGGAGTGGGGAAATGGGAAGGGGAGTTGGGCATCCGGCGCTCTCACTGACCGAACGAAACGCAAAAATGCAAGCACTGTTATTTGAAGTCGGTTTTCTGTGAGAGGGTGGTAATACCCCGAGGGAGCTGACCAATTCATGCTGAAACCAGTAATAGCTTCAGCGTGGCTCTAACTCCTACAAAAATCTAGGAATAAGTAATAGAATACATTTCAATCATTTTTAAACATGTCTGTCTGCCTGTCTGTTTGTATGAACACGTATCACTGCTAAAATACTAAATTCAAAATAATACCACACCAAGAAAACCATAAAGCATATCTTCGTGAATAACTTAGTTTTTATTTCATTAAAATCGGTGCACTCTATCAAAAGTTATTATAATTATAATGACGACGTGGCGTAAGAACGAGACAAAAGTAGATAAATAAATGAACTTAATACATTCGGGTGACATTATTAATCATTGTTTTTTTACATAAGGTTCCACGCGGACAAAGCCGCGGGCACAGCTAGTATATCTTAAAAATACTTATAGAAAAATCTTCGATAATCTTTATATATAAATTTATTCTGTGCGTGTGTATGTCACTAAACTCCTCCTAAACAGCTGGACCGATTTTAATAAAACTTTGTGTGCGTGTTCCAGTGGATCCGAGAATGGTTTAGATTCACAATTGGACCCGGTAGATGGCGTTGCGGTTGACTTTTAGGATTTTTTTATTATCAAGGCAGGACAACGTCCGCCATACCCGCTTGTATACGTATATATTTTAAGGGTAATACATAGTAACCATTTTTATAATTTACAAATTTTTAAACATTAACAAATTATTTGCGACGCTATTCTGATCAATATTAATCTTCCAAATTATCATCTAATTTTAAAATTAGATATTAACCGTTACTCAATTAAATATATTAATAATTACTTTGCGTATCAAACTTACTTTGGGAAAACATTTAAAATTACGTGTAACAAACAATATATATTGTGCGAAGACACAAAGCTTGAACTGTAGATGTTATAGCGTCAAAAAATTATCTAAATCACTTGGTTATTATTAACGCCATATTAGCATATTGCGTTTGCGCGAAGCCGAAACGGATAGCTAATATAGATATAGCTAGCTGATACACGCGACTTCGTCTGCGTCGCTTATTAACTTAACAATACATTTTAGATTCAGAGGATTTTTTAAAATAAGGATCAAGCGTTTAAAAATCCAAGCAAACAAAAAAATATATCGAAATGTATCTAAATGTTTTTGAGTGATGCGCGCACTATAGCAGACTTCTTTCATTTTGTCTATGTTAAAATATTAAATAGAAATATTAAGAGTAAAGAGAGAAATGTAAATGTTTAGTGCAAATAAAAATATAATAACGCTGATAAGTTCTTTTATAATGAAAACTTTTGGATTTTAATAAATTTGAAGCATTATATTTAAAAAGCATTTTTAATCTCATATAATGAAAAGTATCTAAATATAGAATATAGATTAAAACTACAGATAATATATTTTTCTTCTCATTGATATTATCTACTGTCTTGATCTCTCAAGTACAGTAAACAAGGCAGACAGTAAAAAAACTTAATTTAAATTAAAAAAAAAAACAAGAATAAGCAAATATAGATGTTAATATAATATGTGCGTAAATATCAAATATACTATTGTACTTTTCTTTGTCGATTGGAGTTATATTAAGCTTGTGAACAATTAATTTTCTATCATTTGTTCATGAGGGGCCTTTGAAGCCGTTTCAGTTATTAAGTCTCAAAGGAACACAGCGGGTGGCCTAAGCCTTTCTGGGACGCAGTAATGTAATCGGGGGTGAGACTTAGATCCGTAACCAACAAATACATGTGTTCATATTATATAAAATAAGTTTTATTTTTTTATTTGTGTTTTATTACTTACAAACAAAATTAAATAAGTAGGTTTTTTAATGTCTCCACAATTATTAATCGTCTCATTATTCATTGCCTTTAGAATTATGTAAGAATAATAAAATATATGTATGTATTCTAGTGCTACTTTGCACTTCCGCCTGGAATTGATTGAACACTACTATGTCTAACTGCAACAAAAAGCGAATCAATTAATCAATATATATATTATACAATATATAATGAATATAAATATGATAATTATTAATAAATTAATTAAAATATGTTGCAGATTGACGTGTAATCACGACAATCGATTACACGTGTTTCACTCCTTCACGGAGCATCTTCATATAGATGTTGATTCTTCCGATGCAAGCGCCTTCTTCAATCAAAACAATAAATGTATATAAAATTAGCTGTACCCAGGACTTAGTTCACAGGAAATTAAAAAAAAAACGCTCACTGTAATTTAAATATAGGACTTCGACTTGTGTTTTCATTGTTTAGTAATTTCTATTCTAATCAAGTTATATACTACATTATATTGTTCAATGTTTAATAGTTTAGGTTTTTTTTTCGAACTGACTACGCTATTAACCTAGCAAGGTCTTAACAGCTTCACCGGACTACTAAAGTTTATGTAAAATATTGCCAAAGATTATAACTATTCGTTTTTTATTGATTTAATTCACTTATAACCTCAAAACATGTTCCATGTGCCGAATGTGTGTAAGTATTTTACTTTGGTACTGCTGCACCTATTTGGCTATTTTTTTCTTCTGTTGTGTAATTATTAGGACAATGTTTTAATATAAGAAAATATTTGATAAACCTGACGATAAAGTAAAAAAAAGGTATTAAAAATATCAAAAAAAAAGTCATTGAGTTAATGAGACAAAAGAAAGTAGGGAGTTCTTAAAAAATATTGAAAGAATTGACTGACTGACATTAAGTGGTTCATTTTTTGCACTAAATGGTTGTACTATAAAGGGAAGATTGGTCCTGTTTATTCTTAGTACACTCATACGAAGCCTGGGCGTACAATTAGTAAAGCATATATTTTCGTTACACTCTCTATACTTCTACTTTATACTCTATATACCTCTACCTCTCTATATACCTATACCTATATACCTCATAGTATACTTCCACGGTGTTTTTGTCCAGGAAATAGCCACAATAGAAGTATTAACACTGATCATTGCAGATAGATATGTCAATAGCGATTGATACATCCTCAACTTTGTCTACACTTCCACCAGAACGAGTACCAAAAGCAGTCTCCAAGAAATTAAAAAAAATGTCTTTTTTTTTAATTATAATAATATATTATCTCACAAATGTGACGTCATTAATCAACATTAAATCCATAATTATAAATTAAAATCAAAAACGCTACGTACTAAATAAAATATAAAGGAATATTTTAACCCCTTGAAATAAATTTCTTGGCTACCCACCTGATACAAAGTACTCGCTATGTGCGAATCAATGGCGTGGAAAACGCTTTATCGATTTTAAACTACCCTCATGTTGCAGTTTGTTAAACTTATATTGTTATTGGCTTGCAAAGAAAATTCTCTTTGGCCTGGGAACGTGTTTTCGTTTGATGTTCAAAGATGTGCATTGTTTTTGACGTGTACACAATATTTTACTGTTTGTTTCTTTGAAAATATTAGCACTGTCACTTACATGTATGAAATGATGGAAATTTATATTATTTTTATTAATTGATAACTAAGTTTAAGCTCCGTACATCCTATAATTATTATACTATACATATTAGGTAAAGGATTTTTATATATTGAAGGTTATTTGTTCACAAATTCTTCTGATAATAAGTGATGATAGATTGAAGTTAGTGTCATGCGTACAGAGAGAGAGAGAGAAAGATCATTTTCCTATTTACTCTTTGCAAATTCGAAATATTTTTTATACAAATTATATAATATATATAATACATTAGTAAGAAGCACCTTAGAATATTGTGCAGTAGTATGGCGTCCACATTACGCAACACATACTTTGCGTTTAGAACGAATACAAAAACGGTTTGCTAAGCACTTAGCTTATTCCTTAGGTACCAAGAAAAGAGACTTTAGCTATCGTAATATATTAAAGCAATTCAAAATTAAAACCCTGGAAGAGCGTAGAAACATTCTTGATTTAGTTTTTTTGTTTAAGCTAAGAGCGTAGAAACATTCTTCCGCATTCCTTCTAGTAACGTCATTCTATTAACCTTTTCAATTCTCCTTTTAGAAAAACTGTTTTAGGTTAAATTCACCAGTGTCCAGAATAAGTAACTTATATAATAAATAGAACAACTTAGATATATTTGGCATAAAATTATCAAAATTTAAATATTTAATCAGGTATAAGAATTGCTAACATACATCATTTTTCGTTTTAATTCAGTTTTGGTTATAGCATGATAATATCTTCACTTTTAATTAATGTGTACTATGCAAGTTGTGTTTACTTAAGAAATTGTACATCGTAGTTAATGATTAAAGTAATAATTTTGTGTTTAGAATAAGCCGATGTAACAATTATTGTAAACCTATTAAATAAATAAATATATAAATAAATTAATGAGCTACGTTTTATATTGTATGTTCTATGACTGTTCTATATAAATACACATATAATATTTAACATTACATTTTGGTTATATATATATTTATTGTTATATATATTGTTTGACGTTAACACTTGCTTAAAGATATATTAAGTAATAATAATAATCAAATAATTTATCCTAAAGTCGAGTATCAAGTATTTTAGTAGCTAATTCTAGTTAGCAACAAGAGTTTTAGAATATATCTAGTAGAGTACAAGGTTTGACAATGGTTACAAAGAAATCTTCTATTTAAAAGTATCCCTGGGCTACGAAAAATTACCTGGACTTATCTTAATAGATTATATTATTGTAATCAAATGTTATATCAATTGTAACTAATAATGTACAGAATTAAAGTCCGTTTTGATGCATAAAACCAAATAACCGGACGATAGAAACTAATCTGTTCAGATAATAAACGAAGGCTCACATTAAAGTGTGAAGTTTCGGAATAGACGAGACGAGAAAGAATAAATTTTAAGTTTCAAATAAAAGTATGTAGAAAAAAATAAAGTAACATTTTTGTGAATAAACATTCTGCCGACGTGAAGTAAAGGAGCGCATCTGACAAAAACACAAAGCCGAAGAGCTGGCACCTTTAGTCAAATGCATGTAACTCGTTTTTTGATTAAATATAATTTGAAAACAGACCATAATACATACCATACCATAAGACAGAACATACCAGAAGAACTGACCATAATGGTGACCAAAAACTTACTATTACGGATTCCTTTCTGTCCTGATTCTGGATGTATGTTACTGAACTGAATATTGCAAAACGTCATAGTTGCACGCACCCCTTTCTCTGGACAATAGTATTGTTAAATGATAAAATTATCTGTTTAACAATAACCTTGACTGTTTGCATTTGATAAATAATAAAAATATTATTTAGTAATATTTAATCATATATATTTAATAATAATATTAAGTTGCATATCACAATATATTATGTATTACACAACAAAATTAATTAAGCGCTCAATATCTTTCTGCCATCATATTTCTTTTTTCCAGTTTTTAGTAACCGTATTTCTTCGTACAAAATTGTATAATTCTTCATACCATGTTTGAATATTAAAAGTTCTCAAGTTGAAAAAAAAATGTAAAAGACACTGTTTTGGAAAAGCAACAGACGTCACTGACTAAATTACTTACCGAGCTCTGTTCAAACTGAAGTAGTGGAAAGACAAAAGAACAGAAAAAAACTGTCTCCAAACCGAAGAACGAAAGGGTTCATAAAAGTTCAAGTTAGCCAGCACTCGAGGTCTCCGTCGTTTTTTCATATATTTATTTTTTCGTAGATTTTCCAAGAGAAAAATGTACAAGAGCCGCCGAGAGCTCTAGTTTTACGAGGAGTTAAATAACTTTACAAAGCTGTTTTGGATAAAAATGGTGAACAGGTAATGCTACTTGCAATCGTTTCATTTGATTTCTTTTATTTCCTTAGCTGTATAACGCTATAAATCCTGTTCAGATATCACGTTGATAAACGTAACTTAAAATCCAACCATGATCAGAGCTTTTGGTTAAGAAAAAGGTCACGATGAGACCTGATAGTTGAATTCTTTCTAATTCCCGCCTGGATAGTTACTAACTACCCTTACGTTAAAAATCTTATGCCAATTTTTTTTTTATTGTAGCACGACAAAAAGGCCTCCCCCGTGCCTGATGGCAAGCACAGTACAATCCAAAAACAATGGCGACCACCGACTGACACACTATCCATCGCCGGTCGCCGCTGTCATGCCGGCCTGCGAAAAGCTGGATATGCACAGGCTGATCCTGAAACGCGACCCGCAAAAGCGAATCATTATGACGGGCTATTTCGCCATATACATGGTGGTTGCGACCCAGTCAGGCTGTAAAACCCTACCACCCCGCTTTCGCCATTGCCTCGTTCGTTATTCAGCAGGGTGCACCACGTGCAGGTGAGGTTGGCTTGGATGTCTCAAGTCTTAGATGTTATTCTACACCCCAATAAGTATCAAGATTTATTCCTATAGCTTATCCTCTAACTTGGGTGTGGTAGGCCATATAGTCATTTAATACCAAGTGAGATTCTGGCTACACACTAAAACCTAAAAATGATTTAAAAAAACATTATTATAAAATGTTAACATAAATTAACAATTTGCAGTGAAATTTTGTCTATTTTATCTGGATAGTTAATAATTTTCTTCCACTCCAATAGCAATAATCATTGATAGCGATGACTACTGGTTTTTTTTTAAATGTCATAGGTGGCAAACGAACAATCGGGTCACCTGATGTTAAGTGATCACCGCCGTCCATAGACACTAGCAACACCAGGGGAGTCGCACGTGCGTTGCCAGACTGTTGGGGGGAGGGAGGAGAGAGGGGCGGGAAGGGAAGGTGGTTCTCCAGCGCTCTCACTGACCAAACGAAACGCAACAATGCAAGCACTGTTACTTCACGTCGATGTTTCTGTGAGAGGTTGGTACTACCCCGGGCGAGCTACCCATTCATGCTGAAACCAGTAATAGCTTTAGCTTGGCTCTACCACCTACAAAATGATTTTGGTGTTCCCATCGCATCAGTACTTACTCCTGTGATTCTTACATTCATTCGTATTTATAAAGTAACTCTAGTAAATGTAATAGCAATACTGTATACTTATGAGTTTCTAACAACTGTTATATTTAATTACGTTCCCATAACTGACGTGATTGCATTTCCTGCATCTGACGTCCCAGTTTGTTATTTTGCCAATTTCAAAGCGATATTAAATTCTTGGAGGTGAAACCGGGGCGTCTCTCATCTCGATTTGTGTTATTAATTTACTGTGCATGTGTGTTGTGTTATAGCAACGAAGTCACAGAGTTGTAATTAAATTATGAAAAAGAAATTTGAAATTAATAAACGAGGTCGTAGAAAATATTTGAGAATACACAATATAGAATAATCTATGTGTAAAAAGTAGTATTATGTCATATTACTTATGTTGTAGGAGTAATTTTATAAATGACTTCGTCCGCGTGGAATAGCTATTATGGGCAAACTAACACGCTAACACGCAGTGAAAGCTCTTAAATAGGAAAAAACGGTTTTGAAACATTCTTCATTCGTGCTTCGCCCCTATTGGTCTTAGCGTGATGGATATAGCCTTCCTCGATAAATGATCTATCTAAGACTGAAAGAATTTTTCAAATCGGACAAGTAGCTCCTGAGATTAGCGTGTTCAACCAAACAAACAAACCCTTCAGCTTTACGATATTAGTATAGATAATATATTGTTAGAATGGAAAATTAGACATCCTAACTAATATTATAAATACAATGCGAGTTTGTTTATTTGTTACGCTTTTACGCCTTGTCTGCTTAACCGATCACCGATTAGGTCAGGACAGACACTTCATATTTAAAGTCCAAATCCAAGTCCAAATCCACATGAACGAGTGAAATCACGGGAAAACACCAGTGTTAAAATAATATCGTTCACGTTGAGTAGTAAATAAGCAATTATTTTTTGCACCTAAGTGTTTCACCAACTCTGTAGTGATGTACCTACAAGTGTTGTGCAAGAACAAAGGAGTACCAGAATTAACTAAATATATGATACAACTAGCTGTTACCCGCGGCTCTGCACGCGCTTTTTAAAAAATGTATTAAAGAAATGGAAAATTGTGAGTGGGTATGTACATTACAGAAAAGTTTTTTCAAAAACATTTGTAACTACGACAATCACGCCAACTGTAACATGTAACGTGTACATTAGATATATGAATACAAATAGTATATCGAGTGGGATGGGATTTATCATCAGCAACATAACTGGAACTTCAACCTACTATATACCAAACTCAGTACTCTCTAACACTATATAAGTAATATAATAATTAAGATTAATAAAGATACAGGGAAGTAGAAAAACAAGGTCTCGGATAACGTCCGAGGTAAAGGGGGACTTAAAAAAAAAAAAAAACACTATATAAGAAAGTAATGAAAATTATAAGCTATACATTATCGAACAATATATCTTAAATCTTTTATTTTATAGATAGATATAATATGCCCGTATTGTCGATATACTTAAGTTATTCTTATACGTTGCTATAATAACTGAGTTATGTAGAAGCAAACGTGGTAAATAAGACAATATGGCCGCCAAATTGACCAAAAAGATGATATAATTCATATTACATACAAATATATGACTTTCAATTATGTATATTTATTCTTGGAGTCAGTAAGGCACACGTCTCACGTCATCAATTTCACATGGACTAATACATAGGTAGCAGTCAATCACTACATAGTGTACCAATTCAAATAAAAAGAGAATCATTAAAATCGGTTCATAATTAACTAAAATATCGATTAACATGCATGAAAAAAATATATACAACCGAACATAGTAACCTCCTCCTTTTTCGAAGTCGGTTAAAAAAGTCCTCTGTCAGCTTATCTGTTCGCGATAAAGTCAAAAACTACCATTTTCATGCTGTTTTCACCAGTAGATAGAATGATAATTCATGGGGAAGGTTTAGGTATAATTTGTCAAAGTTTTCATTTTATTATCCGGGCGGGACAACGTCTTCCGAGCCCGCTAGTTATCTGCCCGTAAAAGCCCCGTGAAAGTCGGTCCAATCAATTAGGAGATAGTAGGATATTGCGGACAAAGTCTTGAGAAACAAAATAAAATAGTTACTTCTTATAAGGTGAGTTATCTTCCAGTGAAAGTCCCGTGAAAATCAGTTCAAGCATTACGGATATTCCACTGCGGCCGAAGGCGAATAAAAAACCTAAATTACTTTTTATAAGGTCTGTTATCTACCAGTAAATACCCCGTGAAAATCGGTCCAACCATTTTGGAAATAGCCATGCGGACGAAACCGCGGACAAATAAAATAGAATATGTCAACCGCTATAATTTCGGCTATCTGGCAGTAAAAAGTAAAATTCCCGTAAATATAGGTCCAGCCGTTTTGGAGATTACCCGCAACAAACAAACAAACAGAGAAATATACTAATATAAAAATATAGACAAAGTATAAAGAAATTTTTTTTTGTTCATTTGTAGCCTTAGCCATTCATCAAAAAGTTGTTATTTTAATTGTACATACATAAACTTTATTTTTATAATACGTAATAGAGAACAAATAAAAAATTAGAAATAAAAGTAGTATAAACTTTTTCCATAGGAAAACAAAATAAACTTCGAAAATGTTTGCGATAGAAACTTACCACGTTACCATGGCAACGTATATAATACTAACGCTAACGAAATCTTTATTTGAACAATTTTGTTTTATGATTATGAAGACTAAGAAAATAATAATGATGGATAAAATAATGTACGACATATTATATAGAAGATTTGGCGCTTATGCCTTTATTGTAACTTAGACATGGAATAAAATTGATTAAAGGATATATAAGAAATACCTATATTGACAACTTCAGAATTGGCAGTATGGATTAATTCCTTCGCCTGTCCTATTGAACGAATATTATTACTACTACTAACGAAATCTCTCAAAAGGAAAAAAGTGCCCGATTTTGAAACATTCTTCATTGGTGCTCTGCTTCTATTGGTCTTAGCGTGATGATATATAGCCTGTAGCCTTCCTCGATAAATGAGTTATTTAAAACCGAAGGATTTTCTCAAATCGGACTGGTAGTTCCTGAGATTATTAATTACTTTTTTAAGGTCTGTTATCTACCAGTAAATACCCCGTGAAAATCGGCCCAAAGTAATGCGGACGAAGCCGCGGACAAATAAAGTAGAATATGTCAACCGCTATAATTTCGGTTATCTGGCAGTAAAAAGTAAAATTCCCGTTAAAATAGGTCCAGTCGTTTTGGAGATTACCCAGGACAAACAAACAAACAGACAAAATATAATAATATAAAAATATAGACAAAGTATAAAAAAAGTTTTTTTTGGTCATTTGTAGCCATATCCATTCATCAAAAAGTTGTTATTTTAATTGTACATACACAAACTTTATTTTTATAATACGTAATATAGAACAAATAAAAAATTGGAAATAAAAGTAGTATAAACTTTTTGAATACGAAAACAAAATAAACTTTGAAAATGTTAGCGTTGATACTTACCACATAACTTCAGAATTGGCAGTATGGATTAATTCCTTCGCCTATGAACTATTTGAATAGGAAAAAAAAACTTTGAAAATGTTAGTTTTGATACTTACCACATAAGTTCAGAATTGGCAGTATGGATTAATTCCTTCGCCTGTCCTATTGGACGAATATTATTACTACTACTTTCCACGTTACCATGGCAACGTATAAAATAATAACGTAATCGTTCAAAAGCAAAAAAAGTGCCCGATTTTGAAACATTCTTCATTGGTGCTCTGCTTCTATTGGTCTTAGCGTGATGATATATAGCCTATAGCCTTCCTCGATAAATGAGCTATCTAAAACCGAAAGACTTTCTCAAATCGGACTGGTAGTTCCTGAGATCATAGCGTTCAACCAAACAAACAAACAAACAAACAAACAAACTCTTCAGCTTTATATATTAGTATAGATTAAATTAAAATGTGTTCATTTCTTAAAGAGTTACTCATAGGAAGATTTTGATTTTTTCTGTAGTTGGTTCATGGTGCTACATAAACTGAATTTGCTATTTCAAAGCCTATTACTTTAGTTTTGCGAAATATGAAATAAGGGAGCCGATTTTGTTAAGATAGTATGATGATATTTATGTAAGAAAAAATCGAGTACTAGTAGATATCCGGGAAGTTAACCGCCCGTTCACTCTAATAATAAAATTTTATATTTGCAACTTTAGAACTTTTGGCTTGATTTTGAGCTCTCATTTGTAGGTTAGAGCCACGCTGTAGCTATTAGTAGTTGCATCATGAATGGGCCCGCCCGGGGTAGTACCACCCTCTCACAGAAAACCGACGTGAAGTAACAGTGCTTGCATTGTTGCGTTTCGTTCGGTCAGTGAGAGCGCCGGAGGCCCACCTCACTTCTCCCTTTCCCTTCCCCTACCTCCTCCCCCATACACAGGCTGGCAAAGCACTTGCGACTCCTCTGATGTTGTTAGTGCATATGGACGGTGGTGATCACTTAACATCAGGTCATCAGCTGTTCGTTTGCCTGCTTTTGATATAAAAAAATAAGTCGGGACCGTTAGGACTCATCTGTACCATATAATCATAAACGCTTAAGTTATTCTAGTATGTTATGCTTCCAACGTATAGTATAAGGTAAAAATTATGTTAAAGTTTAGTGTAAAACTTATCCGTGAGCACTTAGGTGCATCGATCGAACTCGAGCCCTACTCTAAAGCAACTTTCCCGATCGCCGGATTCAAATATTTTCCAAGTGCAGATCCTCTTGGCTTTCGTTTGAAGCAAAGCCATCTTTGAGCGGCACACTTTTGCAGATTTTTTCGTAAATAGTTCTGTGATCCATCGTTAAATCATTTCTTACTTTATAAAGGTATACGTATAAGTTAACATAAGAGCATACAATTACTGCTATTTATGTATATGAAAATGTGAATTCGTTTGAACTACTTAGAGTGACGTTTGTGATTGAAGCACTCAAAAGAAAGCGTAGAGGAATACTTTAGAAGCGACATGAACTATTTGATAATATAGACATTTAAAATAATAATTTAAGAAGGTATATTAAAGAACGCTTAACTTGTTAGCATACATTAATATGTTTATATTATTAGTGTGTAATGTACTTCATTCACCTACCAAATGCCGTGTGCTGTTCATGGTTTATATGCTCTTAAGTAACATCCTAATTCTAACTAAAATATTATTAATAGGAAAGAGACTTTGTTACATTTTATGCTTGAAGTACTCAATCATTGATCATAAAATTGTCCGGAGTACAGTAAAGGAGAAGGTACCTTAAATCCAGAATCAAGTACAAGGGATAGGCCAAATCTATATTAACTTGAGCGCTAATAGCTTAATACTCTTTAGGTGTTACTTTTAGTTTTAATTTATTTAGACTTGTTGGGAGTTATAATACGGGAATCATGTCCAACTGCATAGTACCACCATTTATTAGGCCTGCAACGCCCACGTAGTTGTAAGTTTAGGCATTTTAGGCTCCCGGAACGGTCGACCCACAATCTACAAGCGAGATTGAAGAGTATTTTGGTTCAATTGGATCGCTACTACCATACATACGGTAATAATTCGACGATGATAAACAGTGGTTTTCTTTTGGTTTGTAACGTTTTGACATAATAAGCACGTGAAGATTCAGAAACCAAGAGGATTCCATTCCCGTATGACAGCGTTGTTTTTGTATTGAACTATTTTTATCATATCATATATTGCAGTCGCTATGTTGATATTTTATTAAAAATATGTTTTTTTACTTACTGGCGTTTATCCGTGACTACGCTCCCATTAAAGTAATTTTGACCTATCCCTTATATATACAATAGCATTTATTTTTCTATGAAACGTCCATTTTTGTACCCATGAAATATAAAAAATGTCACGTTGATTAGTGGAGTAGTTTAGACATGAATACGTGATAAAGGACAAACAAGCTCACTTTACCATTCACGATATTAGTTAGGATATGTAGTAAATGACAATAATATACGTGTTTCCAAACACAATTGTATTACTTCTCGAGACATTTTCTTACATGTTTTAAACCTGGTTAAAATGCTAACGTACATTCAATTTAGAAGGCGCTTAAGACACTAAATCAATAAGAACATTAAGAAGTTATTAAAAGAGATAATTCTCCTAATAAGACATGTTATAAACGTGTAAAATAAAAACATAAAAAGAAAAGACAATAACGAACGAAATCCCAAAGTAAAACGTAACAATATAAAGTTTCAAAATGTAATTTGGAGAGACGCCACGGCGCCCTGAACACGCAATTAAATGTTTGAAATAATTACGGGGAACAATTATCGAAGTAGCGGCAGAGTTGCGTGCGACAGATGTTAGCTTTGCTGAGTGAGGCGACTTTAGTCTAGCATCACACTGGACTTAAGGCTGATAACTAGTCCTTAATACATTCCGTATAAAACAATTGCAATATACATATCACATGCTTTGAAATTAGTTTCAGTTACCTCTGTTTATTTAGTAGCTGTTAGATAATCATACTTACTCACCAGATTGATTTGGTTGAGTACAGGAGACTTGGAGAGAACCACAGGTTCACAGGTTTAAGTTTTTTTTTTGTTTTTTTTTTGGAGTCCCCTTTATTCCCCGGGCATTATCCGAGACTTTATATATTTATTGCTTTCAAACTTTTGTTTTTTGCAACTTCCGTTTTCTTTTTCTATTTTTTTTTTTTTGCTATTTCTGCCACGTGTTCCATGAATGTCAGCAGTGGCTCTCTAGTGTCTTCATCCTCCACTATTTTATGTAGTACCCCTTCCGTGAGTTCGATGCCTCTCTGGTATTGGAGGTCACACCTGGACGAGACAAGGGGACAGTGAAGGAGACAGACAGGTTTAAGTTTTATTTCGTAGAATTTGAAATGGAAATGGAAAGGGAATAGGAGTGAGTGGGGTATATAAAATACCCGGTAATATTCAATCGGGCCTATTCAATACAATTGACCCATTTAGGAAACTCTGGCTATCGCGTCTCTTTACAAACATACCTTTACTTAACAGTCCGTAGTTCGTTGAATGTTAAAGAATGACGAAATGTCAATTGAATCCAAAAATAGCCTAGAACCACCTATGAAAAAATGGGCATCGAATGATCATAGTCCTTTGCCGATAAGCTTAGCAGTTTTGACGTGACTGAACCTCAAATCAAAACATAGTTATGATTTCATTATATGGTATACTAGCGGGCCCGGCGGACGATTATCCATCCTGATAATAAAAAAACGTTGACATATTATACATCTAAACCTTCCTTGTGAATCACTTTATTTACCGGTGAAAGCCGCATGAAAATCCGTTCAGTAGTTTTATGAGTTTATCGCGAACAGACAGGCACACGTAGTAGAGGACTTTGTTTTATAATATGTTTCAAGATATATATAAAATTTGTTAATTATATTTGACACTATGTATATCTTTATTATTTGTATTTATTTGATCAAATTTATTAGCATCGTAATATATTGTTCATGTAACGTAGCCCTAAGAGTAGCCTATTTAATGGTACCATCAGGGTCGGGCTACGGTTGTTGTTTCGCTTCTATCAGCCAACTTTCAGCAGTTTCACTTTTATAGACCATCTGCTCCTTTACAACCGTATTACAATAGAATATTAAGTATTTTCATTTATTCTTACTTTAATATTCATTTTGCATGGGGAATTTGTCTAAATACAACTCTAAAGGTTTAAACTTTCGTAATATACATTTGATTTAAAATCATTCAGCGTTCCATTTAAGAGTTCAATAGTAATTTCGGTAAAAATAGAATAATAGAGGTCTAGCGCATATCACTCAAAAATTCTGGATAAATTTAGTTTTTTTTTTATTTGTTTTACTTTTAAGGCCAAATCCTTATCTAATTTAAGAAACTACGTTTTTAGGAGCATTGCAAAAGTTTGAAGTAATTTTCTATGTAAATAAAAATAAATAAAATTGGCTTTCGTTTTTTTGTTTTTTTTTTTCTGTACATAATATATTATTAAAAAACAACGTTGACGAAGTCGCGGGTATTAGGCGGTTTTATATAAAATGGAAGTTAAGGATCTAATTATTTTTTACTCTATTTTTAGTTTATTCAAATACAAGACTGATTTTCCAAAATAATTTCTTATTTTTATTTATGTTTGTTCATTACTGTATGGACACACATTTAACAGAAGAGAAACGAGTTATTATTTAAAATAATTCACTATGAAACTCTATTAAGATTCACATAATTTGAATTAACTAGATGAGATTTTATTGCAAGTTTAATTCTAAAATTTAAACGTAAAAGTGCATCGCATGTTTTATTACGTACTACAATATTTTCTTATGAAACACTCTACGGTATAATCTTATTAGAGCACGAATTATATTTAGGTGGAAGCTGGGTCTCGCGCGGTGTCGGTGCCTCGCGTCAACTAATTGCATTTAGAACGATAGAGTACTCTCAGAGACGAAGCAAGCGACGCTAATGGATGGTATTAATTAATACAAGCGTATCGTCAAATTTCAACTTAGATTAAATATTCGTTGCAGAATATTAGGATCTATGTCAGTGATAATTCGCACATGAATAACTAATTCCCTTAATAAAATTTTAATATTCTTTCTTTTTTTTATGGTAGCATGGCAAAATGACGGCACTGCGCCTGATGGTAAGCACAGTACAATCCGATAATAATAGCGACCACGCTTACACTATGCCATCAAATGAAGTTATAAATTTATCTCCTGCCAAAAAAAAACCGTTCAACGCGCCCAAAGAAGTTTTTAATTAAAAATCAGATAAAAAATCCATTGAAGCGATAATTCAAACATCACGAATGTTACAATCGAAAATATTAAAAGTAGACACAGTATTAACTGATAGGAATTTCGGGGTGGTAGAGTTTTTCACCCTGACTGGGTCGCGACCACCATAGCGAAAAAGCCCGTCATAGTGATTCGCTTCTGTGGATCGCGTTTCGGGATCAGCCTGTGCATATCCAGCTCTTCGCCGGCCGGCATGACAATGGCGACCAGCGATGGATAGTGTGTTACTCGGTGGTCGCCATTGTTTTAGGATTGTACTGTGCTTACCATCAAGCATAGTGCAGTCATTTAGCCGTGCTACTATAAAAAAAAAGTCATCTTAAAGTCATTAGTATAACATATCAATGATATTATAACTAAAAGATGTAGATACGTCATAGACGTTTCGACAGCACCTTGTAAAAACTTGGCTAGTTCGCTTATTTTTGACAGCTGTCCCGTCAATCCGCCCGTATCTAAGCAACATATAACTATTTCTTTTTCACCACCGATATTAAGAATATACTATCTTACTTCCACATTTTATCTATGACAGTGTGGCGTTACAAGATTACTTTACGTATGTGTACGTTATCGTGCCATTTGTTTAGTTATAATATCATTTGGGCATGTCATCTGAACCGAAAAAATATTATATACATGCAACATTTACTTAATATAATTGCAAATATATATTAATTAAATAATACTATTTCAATTTAATTTGACTAAAGAAGGTACCGTTACCCATTCTGAACTGGCCAAATTATGCAGGTACTTGAGAGTACTTGAAAACAGTAACATCTAAGTGTTAATATAATTTGGTCGATATTGTTTTATACAATTTGTGTTGTCGCGTCTATGTGAAAGTTCGAGCGAGAGTAAATGGCATTAGGCATCTCCACGGCTCAATGGTTTGGAGCCGCAGCATTTAACGTTTCCACTGTTGAGACACCGTTGCACAGTTCAAAACAACATCACGTAAAACAGCTTTTGGTTTTATTTTTCTATTTGTCTCGATGTCTGAATACTTTATGTCTAGACATTTGAAGCTGTGTGTAGGGTTGTACAAAATGCTATCATTCATCAGACTTTTATTAGAAAAACAGTTCAATCTTAATATATAATAATATTAAACTTATGATTATAATTTCAAGCCTCCTACACTTTCTGAACGTATAGAAATTGGTATACGTAAGTGATTTTTAATGGAAGGATTTGTACGTTACCTAACTAAAACTTGTTAAATTTCATTAAAACCACTGAGCATTACAATACATCGATTGCAGTATAGTTTAACTAATCGTTATAAAAATCATCATGCGTAGATATTCTAACAAAGTCAAATCAAATCTTTTCAAATTTCAAATTTACTATATGAACTTACAAAAATAATTACCATAAATAACAAAAAAGGCGTGCGGAGTCGCGGGCACTGTTAGCGTCTTATATATTATTACCTAGATTCATTTTGGGTTAATTAGGTATTTTTATAATTTAAGATGGTTTTCTTATCAACAATCAAAACAATCATCCACACCTATTTCATTCTGCCTAAATATTCGTATTTCTTAGCGAGCTTACATACTTCAATAACTAATTAAGTAAACATAATGACATCTACTCAGATAATTATAATGTCACATTATAAAATTTTAAATAGACTTAATTTCTTTAAAATGTATGGGAATTCATTTACCACTGGGCCTATGTAAGTATCAAGCATGGAGAAACACTTTCTATTAAAAAACGCTCAAATATTTTTTTATATGTTTTCTAATAATTTCATTACATAGTATAAAACAAAGACCCCTATCGCGTCTGTCTGTCTGTTCGCGATAAAAAACTACAGAACGCATTTTCATTCGGTTTTCACCAGTGGATAAAGTGATTCATGAGGATCGTTTTGGTATATAATTTGTCAAGGATTATTTATAACAGGGCGGGACACAACGTCTGTCGGGCCCGTTAGTGTTTGATAAAGACAACATAGAATACAATAGAGACATTTATATGTCAATATGAAAAGATTGCATATACCTTACTTATCGCTACCTCTAGTCAGCAGTTTTTCTCACGTTAGTATCGCTTTGACCTATCCTTCGACGACAGTATTTTTTATTGGTGTAAAAGACATAATGTCTTTTCCTATACCCTTAAAAACGTGTATGCAAATTTTATTATGCTTGGTTAAATATTTCAAGTGTTAAAGCTTAATAAACTCACTTTCTCATTTATGAAATTAGTTAGGATTAAAATATAAAGAACTCGGATGTATTAAACCGAATAAATAAATTTTTGGTGGGATCTCAGAATGTAATGTATTGACACTCTATTTTCAATTCTCAGAATCAGATTTGTATGAAAAAGGCTCGTCTATTTTTGGTTATCAATCCACTCTCTAGATGGCACTGTTATATAATTTTTTTGGCAAGTTTGATAACAAAAGATGGTGGATGACAATTAATTTTGACATTTCAAACTGACAACTTTCAACTATTTGTTTTTATTCTCTTTGTTTACGTATTTTTTACGAGAGTGTACTCCCTTAAATTTTCTTGTCTCCCACAAACAATTTTATCTATGTCCAGTTCTACTTATAAACATTGACTCCTGTATATTCATACTTGGATTTAGATATGCCTCACGATGAATATATTCATTACAAATAAAAATGATCAAAAACTTGTATACGATTAACGCAGTACCGCTGTATGCATACATACACAGCTATAAATGTACATTTATAACCAACAACGTTAGTTCGAAACTCATATTATAGAGGCGCTGATTGGAAAGAACGAGTGCGACCTCTATTTATATAACGTACTCTGTGTGTATTGATTTTTATTTTTGGTTATTATTATTGTTATATTTTATTGGTTATTGTGCACCAGTGAAGTGCATTGGAACTTATAATACGGAGCATGGACTTTGTCTGACTTGCCACAAAAACTCCATGGAAAGTGGGCCACCGTCTTCTTAGAACATTGAAATGATTGCAAGAAGTCTATCTATATTAGGGACTATAATAAAACTGTAACTAGGCCAAATCTGTACATCAAATAATTTTTGAAAATTATAATCGGGATAAACTTTGTTATCGATGTAGAAGCCAAAAATAATCCTCTTATGACTTTTGTCTGTCTGTCCGTGTGAACACGTATCACTCTGAAAACACTGAACCAATTTTGACGAAACTCGACATAGCGATAACTAATATTATAAAGTTACATCTAGGATACTTTTTATCCCATAATGTCTTCGAATCTGACAGCTGATGCATTATTGTATTTTCTTGTCGATAATACATAACAAAAAATTAACAAGCTTTGATAGATGAAATATAATACATGACCAAAGATCCTCGAACAAGCTTTGATGGATTAAATAATCAAAATCTTAATTAAAATTTAGTAGTTAGTATATAGTTATATGTAATTTAAATACATGTGTATTCTAATTATACACAAATGTATTTCGAATACATATTTAATAGACGTATAATCCACGTGGCAATGTTCCACATGCCGTAAGATATTAGTAACTGAAGGTCGATGTTAAGTTGTGATACTGTAACCGATTTTACAAACTGCAGAGCCCTGTGTCGGCTCAAACGCAAATTATTAGCGCAACTTTAACCTCCCTTATAGCTTTTCTTTCGCGTCCGGCTTCGCTCGACGAGTCCTCAATAGATTCATTAAGGCTGTAACGAGATTTTGCCAGGGAGAATCACGATTGTTTTGTTTAGTTCAATGCGATTTATTCTGTTTGTTAGGAAATTGCATTTAGTAATAAGAAGCTGCTGAAAATAAATAGTTTGAAGATAAACGAATATTATATTTGATACATACGCTAAGAAATTTTAATCTAGGTTCAATTGTACTGTAGGCTTATCGCAACGATTAATACAGGATGAATGATCAGAAATTAGCCCGCCTTTTAATCAAGAAAAATATCGTAATAAAACCTTCATTACGTACAAAGTAATATCTGTTTCCGGAGATATATATAATAGGTATGTATATTCAGGTGATTACTATTTTAGTACCATAATGTTTTCTAAGCTATGAAGTATACACAGAGATAGTAGATTTTGCATTCTGCCCCACTACTACAGACATCTATCATAGTGACACGATAATACTAATATGCTAATATATTGTAAGCTTCGTAAATTCGCTTGGAGAATTTTATATTAGTAATTTTTTACTATGACATTTTAATTTTGTTTTCATGACATTTATGAGCCACAATTATAACAACACCAGCGGGACCGGCCGACGATGTCCCGCCCTGATTATAAAAAAATCCTTGACAAATTATATACCAAAACGTTCCTCATGAATCACTTTATCGACTGGTGATAACCGCTTGAAAATCCATTCAGTAGTTTTTGAGTTTATCGCGAACAGACAGACAAACAGACGCGGTAGGGGACTTTGTTTTATACTATGTAATGATAATGATATTAACGTCTTATGATATTTAAGTTTTAGTAAAATAACCTCATATAAATAATTATAATTAATAAATGAATATAACACGACAAAATTGTTACTGAAAGAGTAAATTTAATCTGTAAATCAATTACCAGCTTGGACTTCAAACCAATCCATCAAATATTTTAAACTAGTACTGCCCCTCGATTTCAATCAGGTAATATTTTTCGTCCACGGTCCATTAGACTGACTTGCCGCGCCATACGGCCTACCCGCATTCTTTACTTCCTTCTCTCATAGCCTAAGAGTCATAGCATGACATTTGATATCTATCCTAAACTACCAACTTAAGTAGATTATAAAATACTTTCTATGTAGTAATTTTTCAGTACTCCCAATTTCAGAGATTAGCACTATAAAACAAAAAAATCACACTCTTAAACTATATCGGCGTTATTACAAAAAAGTTAAATACGTATTAAACACTTGCTTTAAAAAGGTTTCGTACTAAATGCACCGCGCTCGCCCGAGGTAAGTTCGCGTTATCCTTTTTTCGTAAGTCTAAACTAACCTAACCAAAGCAAGACAAAGAGCAAGATGGCGAACATTCAGCGATTTAGCGCATTTAGTACGAAACCTTTTTAAAGCAAGTATTTAATACCAATACCAAATAAATAAGCTTTATAATATTAGTATAGATTACTATTCTTCTCTCGTACTTACCTCGAGTCGTCATACAAATTACAATAACTTTTGATAGAGTGGACCGATTTTAATGAAACAAAGCTTTAGATTTTGATTAATGAGATTTTATTGTGTATCCAGTACTTTAGCAGTGATGCGTGTTCATACAAACAGACAGACAGACAGACAGACAGACAGACATTTCTGCAAATGATTGAAATGTATTTCATTACTTATTCCTAGACATTTGCAACCATTTTTTTCACGAAAATCGAAAACGTACAGACAGTACAGACATATATATTATCTATATATTAATACGTGAATCCCAAACTTTGTATCCCTTTTTGAGAGAAATGCGCAAACGGATGAACGTGAAACTTGGCATAGTTAAAGTTTATATGGAGGAGAAGTGCAGAAAGCTATTTATTTTATATAAAATGCATTAGAAGTACATTAAATTAATTAAAATATGCATTACTCACACTACTGCTTCAATTTTACACAACATATACACACATGTAAATAAAACATATTGACATCTGTCAATAAAGGACTTCAAAAAAGGTTATGAAGGAGGTTGCTATGCTCGACTGTATGTATTATTTTACTCTTACGTTCCAATTACCCTTTTTCATTCTACATTCAACTTTAAAAAATCAATGAACTATGGTCGAATGCCGACCACTGGGCGCCCACTAGTATGTATAAGATATAGATAAATATATTTGATATTTACATTTATTTCAATTGAGCTTCGAATCAATAAAACATTTGCATGCAAATACGTTTTGATTAAACGCGGTTAAAATGAAGGAGATATTAAAAATTCACCCTCCATAACTTACTTTACCGACAGCTTTAATAATTAGGACTCTTTGGTCGTTCTCGTATATATTTTAGTCGAGTGCTTAAATTACAGAGGATATCTGATTTTCCGTCGAACTTATTTTACTTAGGCAAAACTAGTTAAACCAAGTTATTTGATATAAAATAATTTCACTAAGATAATGCCAGTTATTTAAAAGAATCTAGATAGATTGATGCTGTACCATTAGTTTAAAAATAGTTGATAATATGTCACAAATAAAAAAAATAGGATACTAGAACTGATAACAATGACCAATCCAACCAAACGTCACTTTGAATATGGAGTTGTTATTTGTATCGTAATTTTAAGTCATTATTATTTATTTTTGAAAGTAATAAACAGGTAGCTTAATAACATAAGTTTAACTTGTGGTGAGCCCTAAGTGTAAACTTTTACGCGAGTCCCACAAACTGATCTTGGAGAAGACTTGTTTTAAATACAATCTATATACATAAAAATGAATTACCGATTGTATGTAAGCACATGATTTCAGAACGGTTGCACCAATTTGGCTAAATCTTTTACTCTTATATTTGTATCTATACTGAAAATTGTCGGCCAAAAAATCTCCAAATAAAAAGTGACTGAGTGAGAATACCCATCTTACCCATCAAGATATACCCATCTTCAATAATATTGACAGATTGACGTTCAGTTGTCGTTTTATTTGATTTTTTTTTATATCATAGGAGGCAAACGGAGAGGTGGGTTACCTGATGTTAAGTGATCACCACCGTCCATAGACACTTGCAACACCCGGGGAGTCGCAAGTGCGTTACCAACCTGTCTTGGGAGAGAGGGCAAGTAAGGGAAGGGGGAAGGGTAGGTGAGGTGGGCCAGGTGACAGAGGAGGCGGCGATCGACCCTCCCCCGATTACGGACGAGGAGATGGGGAGGGCGATTGAGCGCCTCCGCACCGGACGAAAAGCGCCCGGCCCTGACGGGGTCCCGAGCCGGGTGCTGGCCGTGGCGTTGGGCCATTTGGAGGGGTGGCTTCGGGAGCTGTTTGACCGCTGTCTTGCGGTCGGGCAGTTCCCGAGGCCCTGGAAGACGGGGCGGCTTTGCCTGATGGCGAAGGAAGGCCGCCCCCCGGACTGTGCGTCGGCGTACCGGCCTCTAGTGTTTTGCTGGACGACACCGGGAAGGCGCTCGAGAGGATCGTTGCCTCCCGGGTCGTCCGGCATCTTGAGGAAGTGGGGCCGAACGTGTCGGACGCGCAGTTCGGTTTCCGGTCGGGGCGTTCCACGTTGGACGCCCTGACCCTCCTAAAACAGGTCTCCACGGAGGCGACCTCTGAAGGAGGAAGAGTATTGGCGGTGTCCTTGGACATCGCCAACGCCTTCAACAGTCTGCCGCATGGTGTTATACGGGAGGCGCTCCGCTTTTTCGGAGTGCCCCCGTACCTGCGGCGGCTGTTGGAGGCGTACCTGGACGGGAGAGAGGTCGCCTACGTGG
>MU158751.1:2164148-2180458 GCA_015888305.1 Antheraea pernyi | reverse complement strand
GGGGGGCAGCCGGTGTGTACCCGGTCTGTCCCTCTATAGGAAGGAGCCCGGCGGTCACCTTCCGCCGGGCGGACCGTGGGGGCGGCTATACAAGGTTGATTAGCACGTTCGATCCCTTGCCGCCCCCACAAAACGGTCTGGAGGTACACCGTGGGGTTTTAGTCCGTGCGAGTCGGACATAACCCACTCTCTCCCCCGAGGGAGTGGCGTATCCATAAGGGATTTCCCCACGTAAAAAAAAAAAAAAAAGGTGGGCCTCTGGCGCTCTCAAGCACTGTTACTTCACGTCGCTTTACTATCTCGGCCGAGCCGACCCATTCATGTTGAAACCATTAGTACCACCTCTACCACCTACAAAAATTAAATTATCGTACTGTAACATATGTTAAATAGTCGTACTGTAACGGGAAGATTTGGTCTCATTGATATCCTTAATACACTCGTGCGAAGTTGGGGCGTGAAGTTAGTATACATATAAAAATGGTATTTTTATCCGAGATTGATAAATTCCAACCCCTGAAATATGGTACATCTGGGTGTTTTTTTAATAAAACACGTCTTTATATTATATCTATTTCATTATAGCTGGTCGCTACTAGGTGATGCCAGCTTCAATTTTATTCCTAATAAGTTTTATATCATATAAAAAGTATATATGATTGCTAAGACTATAATATTCTTTCACTGCAAATCCGAAAGAATCAAATTGTTTTGTCAACAATTCAAAAGCACAATTATCAACACATAAAATTAAGTTTATCTTAGCAATAAGCAGCGAGACAGATTGCATTAACTTAACTCAAGAAATTCATTACCTTTATCTTATTTCTCAAAGCAACACAACAAGCAATATCATCTTCCATCAAAAGGCGCAATGAAAGCGTTTAAGCTCCAATAAATTGATGTTGCTAACAACTTTAGCGAAATTTGGTATGCAAATGACATTAAACACCTTTATTGTAGCACTAAACGCAAATCGATCGGAAACGTTCGTCGACGTATTCCTGATCTGGGGTGAGGTATTTTTCAAGTCGGCTGCGGCCACGCGATAAGCGCCTCTCGTAATGTGACCGAATTTCAATCAAATTTATGAGTTATAATAATGATTATAGGTGCTTTATCTCGTCGTCGCATAAAATTTTCTCAATTCGAGTGAAAAGGTGAACTCTAGTGTAACAAATTCGTCGGCAATCGTCAGGCGTTGATAACGATTCGGTAAATTAATCTTTAAAAAAAATTATGAAGAGGGGAATTGCTGGAATGAAAACGAAACATCAATGAATCGTTCTGCATTTATCATAAATGTATACTGTGCGCAATTTGAAATATTTATTACGTAAAATATTACGTTCATAATTCTGGATATAAATTTAAAGTGTCTTTAATTCTAAATGTTGAATTTACTGGATCTGTTTTCTTCCCTGATGCATTACATAAATTTACTTCACGTTTGTACGAGTTATATTAGAGGTTGTATTGAACTCTTATTTTTTTTTTTAAACTTACCTGACAAGACACTAATCTAGGTGGTAGTTTTTACGTTCAGGGAGTCAGGGTCTAAACTGAATAAAGATTTTTTGATTTTGAGGGCCGACCTGAACTCTGCCTTTAGAATATCCCTTAAATTAATCCCTTCCTCTCCTTTACACAACCGAACCACGCGCGCTGGTGTTCGGAGCCACAGTTTTACGGTAACTCCTACCTAGGCACGAACTAAAAAGTTCGCTACATCTTATTTTTGCCGTACCGTGAAGCTGTGGAACAATCTCCCGGCTACTGTGTTCCCACCTTCCTATAACATGGGTAGGACCCCATGCGTCACGGGAAGAGATATTTACGCAGGCCGGCATGACAACGACGACCAACGGCGTATCTCTCGGTGGTCACCGTTGTTTTTGGATTGTACTGTGCTTACCATCAGGCACAGTGCAGTCACTTTGCTTGTTACAATAAAAAGTCGGGAGAACGATTTTTTCGAATTGGGGCGAAATTCGACTTTGTTGCCACTTCCCATTTGTGATCTCTATATGTGATGGAAATTCCCCTAGCAAAGACATCACAAGCGCAACGTATGGATTCATAAATCAACCTATATATGTTTCATTGCAAAATAAAAGGAAACTTTGTGAATTTGTTTGATGGTGGTAGAGCCACGTTGAAACTATTACTGGTTTCAGCATGAATGGGTCGGCTCATCCCGGGTAGTACCACCCTCTCATAGAAAACCGACGTAAAGTAACAGTGCTTGCATTGTTGCGTTTCGTTCGGTCAGTGAGAGCACCGGAGGCCCATCTCCCCTCCCCTCTCCTCCTTCCCTCTCTATCCCCCAAACTCAGGCTGGCAACGTACTTGCAACTCCTCTGGTGTTGTTAGTGTCCATGGACGGTGGTGATCACTTTACATCAGGTGACCCACATGTTCGTTTGCCACCAATGACATAAAAAAAATAGTAAAATCGTCAAGTTTTTAGAAACACTGTGAATTCCAATGATTTATTAGATATTCCATATAGTTTTTTTCTATTTATATAGATTTTAATCATGTTTATAGTTTGCTTAATTCGCATAGTGGTAAGGCTTGTCTAAGTCGGCCTTCGCTTGCTACCACTCTCAAGTCGAAAATCTGTTGCTAAGCACTTATTGGTGAGTTTCGGCAGCTTCACTTGAGAACCAGTCCTTTTAGGTTTAGCATGTTTACCATCTTAGATCTTATCTTCTATAAATATAATAAGAATGAAACCTAACGTGTCTGTACTTTTTAGATTTTTGTCAAAAGAATTGTTGCAGATGTCAAGGAATAATTTGTATAATAGTAGTAATTTGTAGGTGGTAGAGCCACGCTGAAGCTATTATTGATTTCACCATGAATCGGTCGGCTCGCCCGGGGTAGTACCACCTTCTCGCAGAACACCGACGCGAAGTAACAGTGCTTGCATTATTGCGTTTCGTTCGGTCAGTAAGAGCGCCAGAGGCCCACCTCCCTTCTCCACCCTTCCTCTCCCTCTTCCTCCCTTTCCCCCAAACACAGGCTGGCGACGCACTTTCGACTCCCCTGGTGTTGTTAGTGTCTATGGTCGGTGGTGATCATTTAACATCAGGTGACTCACCTTTCGTTTGCCTGCTATGACATAAAAAAACAATATTATATTATTTAAAAAAAATGTCTATATGTTTGAACACGCGTCGCTGCTAAAGTACTGCGTTCACGGTAAAACCTTATACCAATAAAGTCATAAAGCATATACTTAAGTAACATTTAATCTTTGTTTCATTAAAATCGGTTCACTCTATCGAAAGTTATTGTAATTTTAATGCGGACGCGAATTAAGTACAAGAGGAAATTAGATAAGCAAATCAACTTAATACATACGCGGGAACAGCTAGTTTAACATAAGTTTTTGGCAAAAACTTATAAAGTATTAAAACAAATTTAGATAGAAAAGGGAAAAAAAAATATTACGGTGTATTTTATTATTAATCATTTTCCGGTATAATAACTTATTATAACACTTGCCAAAAGTCACCTAGTGAAATCTTTGTTCTTCGAAACCCCGGGGAGCAACTGGACCGCTTGCAGCGATTGAAATTTAAAATATTGTACCCTTTGCCATTATGCGAGCTTATTCACCCTTGAAATATCCCTAGGGGGCACCAGGTACAACGATTGGGGAAAATATTTTACACTTGTTACTAAGGATGTTGCTTTACCATTAGATTGTTAATCGTAACGGATTTTGACATCTATTCCTCTAAATATAAAGATGGATCTCGTTCATTCGTGCGTGAGGAGTTTCGCGAGAATATTTATGAAAAGCACTTAATTAGTGTGTCGTGAATGAAAAATTGCTATTGAAACCGAGTTGATTGAACTGGCGATTCATAACTATGTCATTTTGGATGCGACACTAATGAAAGTACGATTAATCACGACTGCACACTCGTTGAAATGTTATGCGTCGCGTGATTCTGCAATTTGTGTTTGCTATTAATGGTTATTAATATTTTGATAAGCTTTAATTTTGAGTGATGCGGTTTCGAAGAAATGAAATGGATTGGTTCAGTTGTGTATAAAAGGGTTACTTTATGCTGATCACTTAAATTACAATGTTTGTTTGTTTAAAATTTCAATATTTGATCATTCATTTACGTCTACTACCAGGGTCTATATATATTTAATGTAGTATATGTGATTTATTTTATTTCATTTATTTATATGTTATAGGTTATATTTCTCAATATGAATAATGCGAGTATTTGTTTACCTATAACATGTAAAGATACCAAATTCTAGATCGAAATACATAAAACATAGGCCCAAGACTTTTGCCCTTACTAAATGCAAGGAAGTCGTAGAAACTTTTTCTAGTATAATTTTGGTTTTTTTTTATTGTAGCACAGCATAGTGACTGCACTGTGCCTGATGGTGAGCACAGTATAATCTAAAAACAATGGCGAGTACCGAGAGATGCGTTATCCCTCGCCGGTCGCCGCTGTCATGCCGGCCTACGTGAGCGAACAAGCTCCGTCCGTGTCCAGAGGTGACCAGTGTTGATCATGTTGGTTGTTTTCTTCTTGTCGTAAAGGAAACTGTTATAATAAATTCCTGTATTTAGGATTAAATGTTCAGTTTAAAAATCAAAAAGTTAAAGAAAGCAGTAATATAATTAAGTTCTTATACAACTCTTCTGATTATCCTTATAATTCATTGTAATAAGTAATTTTTACATAATATGGTTAACTATATTAACATTTATTCTATTATCAATTTATAGCTGATAAAATTAACTTCCTTTGATATAGATATAAATTAAAAAACGATGGTTTTAATTGATTCTATCGACGTTCATAAAGAAAATTTTCATAGTTCAGTGCACGTCATTAAAACGCTTAGTTACTGCTACGCCGTGGTGCGGGAATAAAAATAATTAAGCGAATAACTTCACTCATTAGTCGTCATTGCAGTACCTGCAGGTTCACACAGAGGGCGCACTTTGCCCGCATTAGTGAATATTAGCTTCGGCCCACTGGGCGGAAACTGAACATTTACTTGATAAAATAAATTTGAACAAAACAAACGCATCCGTTGCGGCAATATGAATCCACCTCTCTGAAGTTGTGCTAAGCGGCATGGAAGTGGAAAAATGGTTGGCAGGCTTCGGCTAATATGTGAATACTTGGGATTCCGATAGGTGGGGATTTATCGACAATTCTTGCGTATATAAGAAATGGTGGATTAATTTGACCCTTCAAAGATGACGTATAATTATTTTATGTGATTATTTTGCTTAAAAGAAACTGAAATTACAATAAAATACTTGCAGTAACCATTCTAGTAATTCAATTTCACATGCAGACCATCAAAACATTTATTATATAAACAGTTTAAAGTTACCAACAACCACATATAAATAAATAGTATAATAAAAAAATATTGGAGCCTATAAAAATATATTGTAATATAAAATGTCTGTATCATAATATTGTTTGTCTATCGACTTTACGCATCGAAATATTTATATAAAAACTCTTTCGTATACATTATGTATCAAACATGTTTACGTTTAACGTAATTTGAGACAGTGGGCCAAAAACGATCGACCCATGTCCAGAAATGAGAATAAGAAATATATGTCTATATGAATGTGG
Source organism: Antheraea pernyi (assembly GCA_015888305.1). NCBI lineage: Eukaryota > Metazoa > Arthropoda > Insecta > Lepidoptera > Saturniidae > Antheraea > Antheraea pernyi. Next base: position 2,174,813 of record MU158751.1, on the reverse strand, counting down.
AAATCACATAAGAAAAGATAAGTGAAATACGAACACTGGCCCAATTCTTACGATTTTATTTTTATAGTTCCATTATATTTGGTAAATAAGTTACATTGAAAAAGTTTCCTTGATCCTGCTTTCCATCCAAAACGAAGACACCACACGGTCGAAATGAACATACTCAGGTCATATTAACACGAATGCTACGGCTAAATTTAAATTCGTAGCTAAGTTTAAACCGAATTGAAGTGTCAAGCGTAACGAGAGACTCACTCGTGCACTGTAGGGTGGCCATTCGTTAGTCTAACTCTTTTGGTAAAACGACCCCAGATAAGCCGACTGTACTGTTAACATTCTTTTCAATAATGATGGTAGGGGAGACGCGAGAGCCCTATGTCTTGTTTATTGGATTTTTTGTTGCAATCTACATATGAATAGCACGAGCAATCTGTTGGACGTTGGAGAGTATTGAGCCGAACTAGTATTGTTTGCTTAATTTTTTAAATTTAAATATATCATTTTAAAATACATATTAATAATAGCTATTAGCTTAAATTCATTGTCGAGTATAATATTATTTTAATTCATTTTATAAGAATATCTGTACTGGCAAAGATGGACTTCTCCGTAGTGTGATTGAATATTTGTTGATTTCTGAAAAATATTCAACAAAATAACTTTCCAATTAATATTATAAACGCAACAGCGAGTTTGTTTGTTTATTTATTTGTTACACTTTAACGCCATAACTGTTCTGCTAATCATCGTGAAATTTTGATATAGGAATTTGGAATAGGTCAAAACTATATTAATGCGTGCTAAGACGCGAGCAAAAACTAGTGTTAATATATGTCTATAAATTTCACAAAATATAATAATTTGCATAGTTTAAAATGTATTAACAGATACTTGATAATAACGAACTCGTGAAAAATTTAATAAGGTATTGCCAGTTATAGAATTTTCAACTATATAAGTTCCATGGAAATGAATATGTTTTTTTTTCGAACTGTCTACGCTATTGACCAAGCAAGGTCTTAACAGCTTCACCGGACTACTGAAATGAATATGTAATGACTAATTAATAAACTATTTCCAATCTTTAAAATAAATTTCGACTCCTAGTTTTCCTTGTGTTTTAAAGTTCCACTGTAAAGTATTTACACGTGTTGGTCGTTTTAATCAGTCTTACACATGACGGGTTAGATCGAGTGCAGGATGTGTTCGACTCTTTCGTCTCATTCTATTTGTATGAAAGCGAACCACCGCCCTTGTCGCACGTAGCCTAAGGGTTGCGGATTTAATACAAAGTTTGTGAACTACAAAACTTAATGAAAGTGTGGCAGCTCTAGCCGTGAGCATCATTATCGACGGCTTTGCTCACAGATAAAAAGCTTTTCGAAACGTTATGAAAACGTATGCCGCTTTGGGGTTAAACCAAGCGGAGTGGAACGATCCGAATCTAGCCACGACACATACGAGTTTTAAATTAATCTGTGGTTTTGAACTTGGATTTGTTTTCCTTTCATTCTATTGTTTTTATTGAGAATTTTGATGCTTTCAAATAATCTTTTAAATATGAACCTCTGTATAAACCTTTTATGTTCTAAACAAGTCGGTGCTCTGTTGCTTTCTCAAGTGCATTTTTTATTGAACTGCAATGAAAACATGGCACTTGGAAAGTATAGCAAATCGTAAGGAACGTTTAAGAAACTTTTACCGAAATCGGTGATATAAATTTTAGATTAAATACTTTCAAACATAAAAAGAACTTTGAATATCAATATAATATGTATGTACCTATCTATATATAGTATAAACGCCATTTATCGACATAAGGTTTAGCCATAAAATCCCTAAAACGTCGAAATTAGTTCACTTGGGTTGGTTACTTTAAAATAATATTAATTTTTCTTATCTCCATTTAACGACAACTCGCCATAACGCCAAAGTTTTTTACACAGTACACAGTTTTCACAGTAGGTATGTTGTTGTTTTATTCTTATAAAGATTTAATATTTCTCCTGATCATGTAGTTAATACTTTTAAACGTTAACTTATAAACCTATCTGAAAAAAAAAGAAAATATTATAATTTAATAAAGGTACTAAAGTTTCAAGAAACTCAGAATTTTATAAACAGCGCGCCTTCAACAATGTTTCTCTTCTTGCCGTGGAGAGGTGTGGCAAACGATGTTGTGCTTCAGTTTTTCCTCTGTTACTACAATATATTATTAAGATAAAAAACGACGTAAAACAAAGTCGCGGCTATCAACCGGTAGGTATTTAATAAATGCCTCGAATCATTAGTAGAAGACTAGTTATTATAAAGTTAACTGTTTATAAATTTGATACGAGGAATACTTTTATATCATATGATTAAATAATAATAAGCTTCATTAAATCAGATAATATAATAATTATAGATGACTATTACTAACTTCACCAGTACGTTAACTACAACAACTCAAAGTAGGGACTTGAAATTAGTCACGCACACGTGACTTTGATGGGGGTTGGTATAGTAACGGACAAGGGAAGAGGTCTTAATTTGAATTTCGTAATATAGCCGATACGAAATGTTTTAGAAGTGTTTAGTAAACGTCTTTATACGTAAAGGTATCTTATATGAAAATTTTAAACTATTCGATAAGACGTCGCAAACAGTACGATGTCTCTTACATACATAAGCCTCTTAATTAAAGAACATATTTTTATAGGAATAACGTTTTTTAGACTTTAACGGTGTTATTACAAAAAAGTTAAATATGTATTGAATACTTGCTTTAAAAAGGTTACGTTTTAAATGCACCGCGCTCGCTGAATGTTCGCCATCTTGCTCTTTTCTCTCCCTTTGGTGACGTTAGGCTAGACTTGCGAAAAAAGGATAATGCGAACTTGCCTCAGGCAAGCGCGGTGCATATAGTACGAAACCTTTTTAAAGCAAGTATTTAATACGTATTTAACAATTTTGTAATAACACCGTATAGGTTCGACCGTTCTACCATAATCTCAGGTGATTTTAAATGACGATGTAGTTTCAGATGGTAAGCAAGCTTAACCAAGAGATGGTACTGGCTCTCAACTGCAGTATTTGCCGTAACATGTCTATAACCTAATGTTTTCAACTTGGAGGCGATAACTAGGCCTAAATAACTACCGGGGAAGGCCTACAAGCCTTACTACCACGCTATGGTTTCATGGTAATAATTTGTTTCATCGAAAGCTATGCTTCATTCGCAAGGATTCGAACCCATGTCCGTTAACGCGCTGTCGGAATATGCTAAACACTGAGTCATTATCGCTCAATGTTAATACCAGGCTACGATGTTTTCTGTGCGTTTATTTTCGCCTTTTAAAACAAAGAATGTTGGTATCGGAAGTAATATTACAGTCACATTATTGAATGGTAAATACGTAAATCGGAATCATATTATCGTTAATCCAATATATACAAAATATGGCATTTAATACTAACAGAAAAGTAGAAAATCACTGTGGAAACATTTTCCAATAATTACTATAAAAAAAGTGTGTGTGTACTTATCTACACGCATTAGAAGTTATACTTCTTTGGTGTAAGAAAGTAAAAATCTTTAAAAAAAAATTGTGTTTCGCCTGATTCTACGTTTGTAGAAAAAACGACACTAACAATAGAAAAAAGGTATTTAATACATTGAAAGTTTTAATACAAAGAAATACAAAGAAACAAAATGTTGACTATAGCTAACTTCAGGGATCGTGACGGTGTGCGCCCGCATCGTAATAACTTCAGGGTGTCGGGTTTTCGTGACGGTGTGCGCGCGCATCGTAAAAATTTACTCTCATCATTTCTCCCTAACGCGCCAAAAGAAGTATAATTTCAAAAGGCTGATTTTTTCCACATAGTTGAAGAAATGGGGCTAGCATTTGTACTTTAACACAGGTTTGAATTTAAAAAAGCAACTCATCTATATATGAAAGTATTTGGAACACTGCATTAATTATATGAGGAAAATTTAATTTCAATTAAAATTGCTTTAGCAAGTAATATACAACAAATTTCATTTGTGATTTATTACCCTACAATAAAATTATACTCAAACCTCGGTAGAATTCAACTTTAACCACGAAGGATTCGGAAAAGGTTGCATCCATTGCAAATAACACGTTAAAGTAACATAGACGAAATGGCCAACTGACTTAGACAAAGTAGGGTCATCAATAACTGAATTCAGTACTGGCCGCCAGAGGGCATAGAACACCGCATTAGTGGGAGATTAATACACTCCTATCGAATGGTATTGGCCCGTCCCTTATTGCGAGTCTTTCGATACACGCAACGTCTATTTGACTTGCCATGCTCTGTTTAATACAGTTTTGCGGTTTCGTTAGAACAATTTTTTGTTCAAAGGAATATATAAACCAGTTAACTAGAATATATTTATTTTACTCCAAAATCTAACTATATAAAAATCCAGTGTCACGATGTTTGTCTATGATGAAACCGAAACTACTCAATCAATTTTCATGAACTCACATTAATGTATAATTTGATTCTACTTGATAGGATGTTTTATATTTCGATTAATGGCCTTAGTATTTTTAAATTACAAATTGTCAATGTTGATTATTGTTATTAATTGTGAGTTTCATGAGACTCGAACAGATGGCGCTTTAAATTAGTTTAGTGACAGAAGACTGTAGGACCAACTGTTATAAATAACTCATAGATGGCGCCACGTTTTAATTTTCATAATTGTAATCCAAATTGGAATAACGTCAGCTAGTATGTAACATAAATAATAATTGGCGGTTTGAAGGAATGATTTTTTATTCCTATTTATCATCTATAAATATAAAATAAATAATAGTTTAAAAAAACTAAAAAAACACGCTTTCATAAAAAATCCAACTAAATAAAGTAAATTTAAAAAAAAAAAGTATTAACCGACTTTAAAATCAATCAAAAACCCATAAGGCACTAAAAAGCGGAAAATAAATAGTTTATCAAATTAACCAAATTAAATAAAACATATGAATATGTGTGCTACCTAGAGATGTACTGGAAGTGCCTACCAACCAAAATTTTTGTATTACAGAGACGCGAGATTGGACTTAAACTTTGTACCTGTAGATGACATGATGGATCCCATAATCAGAACCTAACCAAACTCTCATCAAACTACCCTTGAAGTACATCCTTTCCAATAAAAAATGAATCATCGAAACCGGTTAGCGTGATATGGAGTTATTCGTCTATTTGTCGTGTACATACTAAATGCAAATTTAAAACTTATACGGTTTTGCACTGGACGCCGTTGTCGGAACTGGACCAAATTGAAATGGGACCACACGGGAAGTACCAGCTTTCAAATAAAATAATAATAATCAAAATCAGTTCACCCAGTCCAAAGTTATGAGGTAACAAACATAAAAAAAATAAAAAAAATGCAGTCGAATTGATAACCTCCTCCTTTTTTTGAAGTCGGTTAAAAACAGAAAATAAAATTTTATAAATTTGGATTAAGAATAGTGTAAATTAGAAATAAATGTATATCTTTGTAAAAAGTGACAAAAAAATGATAACAAATACTGATATCTGGAGGTCATTATCATTTTTTAGTTAAATCTTTTTAACTTTTTTTTTCGGATTATTGCATTGTCATCGACCTTTGACGGGTGTGCATAGTTTGAATTAAATCTGATCGTTCAAAGTAGGACAAAATCGAGCTCAAAGGGGTCGGTTACATACATACATACAGGTGAAGCTAATAAAAGCGTGATAAGAACAAGTGTCTGACTGACATATCAACATAGAGCACATCTCAAATTATTGGCACTAGTTCTGTAAATATTTGCATGCGAGTTATTTTAAGACTGTACGTGAGCTCTAAGGAAGGATATTCGGAAATTCAACCCATAAGGTTGAATTGAAAAAGGGGAGGAAAATTTATATGAAAATCCTTCTTTTTCCACCACTCAGTTATATAATAATAATAAAATATACGTTTATATATAATCATATTATTATATGAAATAAAGAGTCTAATGCAATTGCTTGTAACTTAATGATACTCAAGGAACTCAACAAGTAACGAAAATATTTAGAGAAACTTAAATTATTTTTAGTAAGTGTACAAATGGATACACGCGAAGAGCTATGGAAATTGTTACTTTCTGTATAATTAACACTATGTATACTAATATTATAAGCCATAATACATTGTTTTAATTTTAGTATACACATTTTGCTAGCTACAGCGTGGCTCTGTTCGTTCGTTTGCCACTTATGACATAAAAAAATAATTATGCTAAGACCGACAGGAGCGGAACACCAATAAGAATGTTTCAAAATCGTTTTTTTTTCCTTTTGAGAGACTTTAAGACCTTGCTAGGTCAAAAGCATAGTCAGTTCGAAAAAAAAATAAAAGCGGGTGAACTCTCGGGTAGGAGCTAGTACTTTACTATAGTAACTAAATAGCTGACATACATAGATTTGACAAAATGTTTTTCATACAGACCTCAGTTATGTGTGCGGATCAAATCCGTGATTCCTTAGCTCAATAGAACTACTTACTACCACAACGCCATATGGCCTGTTACTAACTCGACACTAAATAGTTGCAAGCAAGTATACACAATTTGCTAGAACTAAAACTATTAAAAAAAAAACAGTTTGTACAGTAAGTACAGTTACTTACTTAGGAAAGTCGCCATCGGAACTTTTAAGTAGAGACGAATTGGTACATAAGATTTATATCAAGAACCTAGAACGAACTAATAGTGCAGACAGTTCGTGATCCGTAGCAGGAGCGGAAGAATTAAACGCTAGTCAAACTTCTGGGGCATAGCTAATATATGCAAGAAATATAATGAAAAATTTGCTTTAAGCTTTTCATGTTCCTGTGATTATCAACTTACAACACGATTGATTAATTTCAAATATTTATTATAACAAGAACTATATATAAATTAAAAATAATCGTGTCATACATTATTCAAAACATAACAGATAGTAAGAGGAAACAATGTTTTATGTGTCTGAATAGTTATAACGTAAAAAATAATTTAAAAAAAACAATATCTGTTATTGAAAATATCATCTATACTAATATTATAAAGAGGTAAAGTTTGTGAGTTTGTGACGCTGTGGGGTTGTAGGGTGTAATCTCAGGAACTGCTTGTCCAATTTGAAAAATTCTGTCAGTGTTATATAATAGCTCATTTATCGAGGAAGATTATAGGTTATATCATCACGCTAATACCAATAGGAGCGGAGCACCAATGAAGAATGTTTCAAAATCGGGGTTTTATTCCTCTTCAGAGCCTCCGCTGCGTGTTAACGTTTAGCGTGTTAGCCCAAAGCAACTATTCCACGCGAACAAAGTCGCGGGCATAGGCTACTCTTCCAATAAAATTAGTTCGAAAATTTTTCCGTTACATAGGTGTTATATATCTCCTCGTGAATATTACATTTATGTTTATCGTGAAGCAGCTAAATTAAATATTTTGGTAATAAATTTTATGTAAAAATAGGAATTACACTTAAATAATATGTTAATTTAGGTAGTCGTTAGTAGGTCATCATAAAATTATCAAAGAGAAATACAAAATTGAACACACGCATAGAATCATTGGGGTTCATTTGTTCATATCGAACGGATGATTAACCGCAATCGCAATTGAATCACCGACATTGTTTCGTGGACATTGCATTTATTGATCAATAAGAAGATATTTGGGACCAGTAGAGCCAATAAAGTGGATGTAGTTTAAAATACTATCAAAATCAAAATATCCTTTATTCAATTTAGGCTCTGAGAAGGCGCTTATGAACGTCAAAACTGCCACCGGTTCGGAAACAACCCAGTCATCGAGAAGAACCGGCAAGAAACTCGATCTGGTTTATCTTTTCATGTTATATATTTTTACAAAACATAAATAGTTACATTTGTTATTAATGGATGCACGGAGAGGGGCGTCATTTCCAGACGTCACAATCGTTCACATTTTGATCCACCCTATAATAAGCCTTTAGATATTAAAACCAGCTTGACATGGTTCTTGAACTCACTATAGAGTTATTCATTATACATAAACGTTTTTATTATAAACTAATTAGTTATCTATCTTAACTAATCTTATAAATAGAAATGTGAGTTTGTTTTTTATGCTTTTACGCTATAATTATTTAACCGATCATTATGAAATTTTGCAAATAAATTACCAGTGGCACAGAAAATACATAGAGTCCCCTCATCTAGCAAAAGTACTTTCCCTAAAGGATAAGTCAAATTTAAACTCATACTAGCGAAGGATAGCTATGGCTTAGTTGATAGCATGTTCGGATGCCGTGTCGATGGACGTAGGTTCGAATCCTAGCAACTGAGTCGAAACTTTCGGTGAATATAATCATCGTAATGTATCCAAAACATAGTAACAAGGTTTTTTTTACGTCCGCCTAGCTAATTAAATTGAATATTTTTTCCTAAGCGCCTGTTGATGTGTTTCGGTAGCTTTTTAATGTCAAAAGGAGGCAAACGAACAGGTGCATCAACTGATGTTAAGTGATCACCACCGACCATAGACACTAGCAACACCAAGGTAGTCGCAAGTGCGTTGCCAGCCTGTGTATGGGGGAGGGGTAGGGCAAGGAGGTGGGCCTCCGGCGCTCTCACTGACCGAACGAAAGGCAACAATGCAAGCACTGTTACTTCACGTCGGTGTTCTGTGAGAGGGTGGTACTACCCCGGGCGAGCCGACCCATTCATGCTGAAACTAGTAATAGCTACAGCGTGGCTCTGTTCGTTCGTTTGCCTCTTATGATATAAAAAAAATCATTATGCTAAGACCAATAGGAGCGGAACACCAATAAGAATGTTTCAAAATCTTTTTTTTTTTTGCTTTTGAGAGTTTCCGCTGCGTGTTAGCCCTAAGTAACTATTTCACGCGGGCGAAGTCGTGTAGTCCGGTGAAGCTGTTAAGACCTTGCTAGGTCGAAAACATAGTCAGTTCGAAAAAAAAAAAGCGTGCGAAGTCGCGGGTAGGAGCTAGAACTTTACTATAGTAACTAAATAGCTGACATACATAGATTTGACAAAATGTTTTTCATACAGACCTCAGTTATGTGTGCGGATCAAATATGTGATGCCTTGGATGCCTTGTGAACTACTTACTACCACAACGCCATATGGGCTGTTACTTACTGAACACTAAATAGTTGCAATCAAGTTTCATATGCGTAGATACAAGTGCTGTGATATGTATCAAGAGTAAAACAAATCGATGGCTTAATATATTAAACCTAACTAGTCTTATCTAATATTATAAATGCAAAAATAAATTTGTTTGTTTGTTACGCTTTCACGTTATAACTATCAAACTTAATATTGTGAAATTTTGCATACACGTTACCAAATGTATATAAAAAGACATGATATACCTTTCGTCCCAATAAAAAAGTACTGTTCCCGAGGGATAGGTTAAATGTACCTTAACGCGAGTGAGGCCGCGGGTGAAAGCTGGTTTATTTTGGTAAGCCAAAACTGTGGCTGACTTTCATGTTTGGTTCCACAATGTTATAGGTAATTAATACAATTTGGGGTAAATTATGTAGGCATATAAGTTGCCATATTCGTGAAGAACGGTGATCAAACAAAACATAGCACGATCTTTTCTTATATATAAATAAGAGTTTTCACTTAAACCAAATGTAGTCGACTGACTTATAACAATAAATTTCCCAAGAAATGTCCCAACACCCATGTCCCACGTATCACATCTACTGAATTTACTATCGACCTCTCTAAGTGCTTCCAATCAACGAATTGCTTGTTACGTGTTCGCTCTAAAACTAATTGATTAACATTTTTTTTTTTTTTATGTCATAGGTGGCAAACGAATAGGTGGGTCACCTGCTGTTAAGTGATCACCACCATCCATACACACTAACAACGCCAGAGGAGTCGCAAGTGCGTTGCCATCTTGCGGAGGAAAGGGTTAGGGGAGGGAAAGGGAGAGGAGAGAGGAGAGGGGAGGGGAGATGGGTCTCCGGCGCTCTCACTGACCGAACGAAACGCAACAATGCAAGCACTGTTACTTCACGTCGGTTTTCTATGAGAGGGTGGTACTACCCCGGGCGAGCCGACCCATTCATGCTGAAACCAATAATAGTTTCAGCGTGGCTCTACCACCATTAAAATACCTATATATATAAATACCTATATACCTATGATACATTTTGTTGGTAATATGCTAGAACTGTTACTAGGACGATCATTGATTTCATTATAATTTTACTCTTCTACACAGCGATATTAATTCGACTTCCACAAGCATATATATATATATATATATATATATAATAGGAAGGTACATATAATGTGTCTGTACTTTTTAGATTTTTGTAAAAAATATTTTGTTGCTGTCGAGGAGAAGTAATAAAATAATATTTCAACAGAGCGTGCTCACGCCCACGCCCGCGTAACCACAGATCGCGCCGCCGTGGTCTAGGGATAAATTTCGCTCCCGTACAACAGACTAGGCCCCTCTCGGCAACTGCTCAAGCCTAGGTCCGTTTCCTCGGCGTCGAGCCCTTGAGTACGCTGCTCGCGCGATACAGTGACACAAAATCTTACATCACTGCGACAACATTACATATATCACCTCCATACATGTGCACGCATACACGCTTACACATGCA
>MU158751.1:2094492-2163990 GCA_015888305.1 Antheraea pernyi | reverse complement strand
ACATAGGTCGCGAATTGCATGTATCAGGCAACAGCCAAAGCCGAGGTGTGCCGCGCACCCTTGAGCTAGTTGTCAAAATAAAATAGTCTGAGTGCCTTAAGCGCTCGCCTTAGTAGTCCGGTGAAGCTGTTAAGACCTGGCTTTGTCAATAGCGTAGTCAGTTCGAAAAAAAAAATATTTCATTCATATTATGTATGTGTCTGTCAATCAATAATCAGTATACGTCTGTTTTTCTATTCGCCAGCTTATCTTGCCACTACTAGGTTAGTCTACTTCGCTTACTTCCATAGCCTAATGTCTTATGGTATTCTGCTGTGGGGGACGGCTGCTGAGGTAGACACCATATTTTTATTATAAAAACGGGCAGTTCGAGCAATATATAATATGGGACCTCGCGAATCATTAAAAACGAAGTTCCAGGAATTCGGTATCTTAACTCTACCTTCCCAATACATTCTTGATAATTTAATGTATGTCCGTAAAAACTTTGAAAACCTGCATTTTGTAAAGGACCGGCATAATCTAAATACTAGAAACTGTAACAAACTGGTCGTCCCATGTTTCAGACTTAGCGAAACCAGTAATAGTTTCTTAGGTAATAGTGTTAGGTTTTACAATAAAGACCCAAAACATATTACCGATTTGCCGGACTGTAAATTTAAGCACCATGTCAAGCGGGTTTTAGTGTCGAAAGGCTATAGAGTGTATCGATACGTGAACGATAGTGACATCTGGAATTGACTCCTCTCTGTGCATCAACTAAAAACGGCATTGTAACGTATAATTTTTTATTTGTAAGTATTTGAAATTTTTTGATCGAGTTTCTTGCCGGTTCTTTTCGATGACTGGGTTGTATTCCGAACCGGTGGTAGTTTTGACGTTCATAAGCGCCTTATTAGGGCCTAAACTGAATAAAGTATTTTTGATTTGATTTGATCTGTCTGTTTGTTTCGACAAGCATCACTGCTAAAATACTGCGATCATGATAAAACCTCTTCAAGAAAATCATAAAGCATATCTTCGAGTATTTTTTTTGTGTTTTTCATTAAAATCGGTTTGCTCTATCAAAAGTTATTATAGTTTTAATGACGACGCGACTTAAGTACGAGAGAAAAGTAAATGAACTTAATACATTCAGATGACTTTGTTAATCAATGTTTTTGTACATAAAGTTCCACGTAGACGAGGTCGTGGACACATGTATTAAAAAAAATCCAGTGAAACATAAAATTGCAATGTCATAAGTAATAACATAATTTTAATTATATTTAAAACAATAAATGATGATTAAAATGTAAGCGTAAAGTAACAAAATTTAATAAATTATATTACATTTATATGTCTGTAATAAAACTGCAAAACTTAACTGTTATATTTTTTAAACGAACTGATATAATACGCAATCGGACCGCAGTAATGGCTGCAATGAATAGAAGTGAATAAATTGGGCAGATATTTAACGTAAAGTCCTAGACTCGCTACGTTTAAGTGGATGTTAATGGGTATTAAAGTGGGGCCTCATTGCTCTTTCATTACTATCGAGATAGCCGTAATTAAAAACACAGATAGTTCGAATATCAAACTAGGATACTATTAGTGTTAATGGGGGTTTAATTGTTTCACGAAGTTAATAATAGTGGGTAATACTTTCGAATGTATTGATGCTTTTAGCTGTGGTTTTAAGCTTTATATATAATGAATAGATTTATTGTGATGCCAACAATGATATTAAACATGAAAATATATATTTTTTTGTATCATGGGAAGTATACGAACAGCTAGGTCACCTGATGTTTTTTTTTATTGTAGCATTGCAAAATGACTGCACTATGCCTGATGGTAATCACAGTACAATCCAAAAACAATGGTGACCACCGAGTGACACACTATCCATCGCTGGTTGCCGCGTTCATGCCGGCCTGCGAAAAGTTGGATATGCACAGGCTGATGCCGAAATGCAACCCGCGGAAGCGAATCACTATGACGGGCTTTTTCGCCATATACATTGTGGTTGCGACCCAGTCAGGCTGTAAAACCCTACCACCGCGCTTTCGCCATTGCCTCGTTCGTTTTTCAGCAGGGTGCACCACGTGCAGGTGAGGTTGGTTTGGATGTCTCAATATACACTTGCAACCGAAACGCAATGCAAGCAATGTTACTTCAAGTCGGCTTTCTGTGAGAGGGTGGTACTACCCCGGGTGAGCCGACCCATTCATGCTGAAACCAGTAATAGATTTAAAATAATTTCACCTATATAAATTAAATGTTTATGTTAAGCCTGTGTATTCATTGATTTATAGAGAATCGTTCGACTGTGATCAAATACTAATTGATGGTGAGTTCAAAAAGTACGAAGCTAAACTTAAACGAAGATCATAGATCATGTCTCAAGTTTAGTTGCCGGAACACGACAATAAATGGTGACGGGAAATTGTATAATTTAGTTTGGTATTTTATTACGAAAGGAGGTACCAATCAAATACGTTGTTAATGTAATAATAAGGACATTAGAACTTATACTCGTGTATCTATAATCAATTCCAAATAGGACTGAAATGGCAGTTAAGTTGACTACAGATTTTCAACTCAAGAGTGACAGCCAAGCGGGCTTAGAAAAAGGTCTACCACCATGCTATAGTTTTATTACGATAGTTTTCTTTATCGAACGCCAGTTTTAACAATTAATACATCGCACCAAACTATCATCGAATTTAAATATTAAATAAATATTTACAAGAGTAAAAATACGTATTAAACAAAATGCATATTAAATGTATAACAAATTTATCCAATACTCATCAGTACATCCGTTTGTTGACAAAGTTCAAACGAATGCTCTGGTATTAAATCTGAAGGGCTCTCAGAGCGCAAATTCGAATGATTATGAACAAAATTGCAGAGTTTTTCTCGCGAGGGCGCCACTGCTATTTCGCTCAATCACTAACTTAATTATTGCGAAGCTAGCGTTGAAAACATTCAATGAAATTAACCGGATAATTCGGGCCATGATACCGGGTAATATTATTAATAACTTTAGTAGTCTGAGCTCGTCGAAGCAAGAAATTGCTTTACCTATTCATTTATTCATACTCTCTCATAATTCAACTATTTTTAATAGATATGAGAAAATTTACGTAGATTTATATCTAAGAGTTATTTATTAAAAGGCAATGAATCCATGACCGCTCTCACCTTTTACTTTTAATGGTGTCAAAGCACTGTAGTGGAATAATAATTGGTCTGCTAAAAGAATCACTTGGGTAACTTTCTGTTTCAATTTTAATACATTTTTCACACAGTTTAAACAGATACGTATCATTGTATATTTCTTCTCTGTACTTTATAATTATATATCTTATTTTAACATTGGTTGTTTTTTTATGTCGTAACAGGCAAACGAACAGGTATGTCACCTGATGTTAAGTGATCACCACCGTCCATAGACACTAACAAACCAAGTATAAAAAACCTCTTTGATTTGTATAATTATAATTTGTATTTAAAACAAATTAAGAACATTCTATGTCTTTCTTGGAAAAACAGTGTAAAAAATAAATGTCTTCAATATTGCAAATATATTATTTTTACTTATAAAATCGGCTAGCGACATAGAACTCGAACCTGAACCCAATACCAAGTGTGTCGAAAGTGCGTTGCCAGCCTGTGTTTATGGGAATGGGAGGGACGGGTAGAGGAGAGGGGAGAGTAGAGGGGAGAGGATTGAAGGTGGACCTCCGGCGCTCTCACTGACCGAACGAAACACAACAATACAAGCACTGTTACTTCACGTCGGTTTTCTATGAGAGAAACCAATAATAACTTCAGCGTGGCTCTACCACCTACAAAAATTGTGATGTTTGCTTGTAAATGTATAGTCTAAAGAAAATTCTCATTTATTTAAATGCTTAGTTCATATTTAGATTTACTTTATTTCTGCATTGTTCCATACACTATTCCATAAATACAAATTACCGATAACTTTGAATTTATTATTTACTATTCTTATGTTTTATGATACATACCTCTCGGCGTAAGCAGAATAAAATTTAAACGAATTGATGACCATTTTTTGGACATCTTAGTTTGTTCAAATCTTACAATAAATTACAAATTTTACGAATGACAACGCTGTATGGACGACGTTTTTTTCCTAGTCTAACGTGTCTTTTCCCGTTATTTACAATCTAAATCATTGTTGTCATGTATAAAGAACCGTAATTTGGATAGAAATCTCTAGATCCGAGATTGGTATTTTATAGTCTAAATGTTTGTCCTAGTCGCGTCACAGTGATTGACCCAACTGATTGTCATTACCGATACCTCGAATTTCTGTCATTCTCTATGTAATTAGCCCCTTTGTCACTCAAGCTAAACAACAAAAGATATTATAACAAAATTATAAACGAATAAATATATACTAAGATACCTCTAAGGAATTTTAACAGGTGGTAAATAGGTGGAAATATTTCAACGGGAACAGTTGTTTAGCAAAAGTTTTACGATGGCAATGAATTAGTTATCAAGGCGGACGGTACCTATAGTTGATGAACAATTTGTTTCACGCGAGTGGAGGACCTTCCCTAAACTCTTGTTTAATTGTCTCGAAATATATCACGCTTAAGTTAACTTTACCCAGTTTGTACTAAACTATACATTTGTACCCATCATTCGTATTGTAGTAGTTGGTAAATTTGTTTCGAAACTTTTAATAATTGTATACTATTGAGCGAGTGTACGACTATATATTTTATTATATAGAAGTATAATATGATTTGAAAACTTTATGATATGTATATTTTAACTGCCCGCAACAACACCGTTAATAGAATATGAATATGTTTATTTTTCTTTAGTAATTAGATTGTTTTATATAAATAGGTTCAAATTGCAAATGTAATATCTCCGGAAATAATTTTATATTATCAACTTAATCTATTTACATCTATCTCTCATCATTACATCTGTACGAAGCCAGTGCGGGCGGCTAGTTTTATGTAAATAAGTATGTGTTATATTTAAAATCGATAAACTCTTCGGACACCATTTATAAATTCCCATAAAACCTGAGCGGTTTTTTCATGAAAAAGACTCTATTATTTTTATTTACTAAATTCGTCACTAGATGGTGCTGTAAACAAATTTTTATATCACTTGACCTATCAACGTTCACGCTCTGTATTTTGCAATACCACCACCACTGCAAGATGCCGTTGCATCGCATCGACTTCAGTACTATCTATAGTTAATATTGTAAAGAGGTAAAGTTTGTAAGTTTGTGACGTTGTAGGGAGTAATCTCTGGATCTACTAAACCGATTTTGAAAATTCTTTTTCGAGTAGAAAGCCACGTTATTTGTGAGTGCCATAAGCTATATATTAACCCAAAAAATTAAAAGACTTTTTGTAATAGTCGGATTTTCAAAGTACGTCGGAGAAAATCGGTCGAACGAAAACGTTTCTTACGAACGCTGCCTTAACGATGAGCAATATATGATTGAGTTCTAAAGAAAAGTTCTAGAGCTTGATAACACCAACAAAAAAGTCAGCGACAGCATATATTTAACTTTTTTAATTATCATGGCGGGACAACGTCCGCCGTGCTCGCTAGTTATTATATAAAATTGTACGTTCAAGAAAGTAAATATAAATAAATAATAATAGCATAAATGTACATACCTCATTCAAAATTATGATAATAGTTTGCTTGGAAAACTTTAAAACGAGGTTTCTCGTGTATACTGTCTGTATGTGACACGGTAACTTAGTAAATCCGATAAAAATTTCATCTAAAACTTTAACAAATAAAAAGCTCTTTTACGTATAATAATTAATTTATCCAGGAAGTTATCTACCAAGAGGGAAGAGTTAAAATGGCTGAATAAATAGTTCCTCCAAGCGTCACTAAGGACGGTGAACATTTTATTTATTAATGTAATTAACTTCGAACGTATCGGACTTCGTACTTAAAGCTTGTTTAAAAATTTAGCGCCAGTTTTCTCCGTTGGAGTTTGTTGGCCCCACGAGCTTTCACTCTTAATTATTACTTTGGGAAAATTAAGAATGTCGTTTAGCCCGGAGTGCCCAACCGGCTGAAGGTTGCTACGCTCCTCCATTTATCTAAATGTACTTTATTTAGCTGGGGGGTGAAAATGGAACACCGATGTACGGAACTTAGAACTCAATTAATTTCGTTACAGTTTTTATTACTTCTTACTAAACCTCTTTCTTCTACAAATATTTTTTGTAGTGTTTAAAATCCAATGTGTCAATGATATTTGACTTATATTTGTTAATAATTTATGCACAATATTATATAATATCAAATTGCTATAAAATTCTCAGACATAAAGTTGTAATTTTAAAACTGTCTTTCCTAGATAATATTATTTCTCATTTGTTTGTAGAAAGATATACAAATTGTATTTAGACTCGTTGAAGTCTACTTTTATTTTTCATGCGTATTTTTAGTTTTATTATAAACCGACATAATATAAATCAACCAGAAACCATAACAAACTGGTCACACCATGTTTCAGGCTTAAAAAGACCAGTAACAGTTTTTTAGGTAATAGTGTTAAATTTTATAACAAAGTCCCAAAACACATTACCGATTTGCCGGATAGTAAGTTCAAGTGTTACGTCAAGCGGGTATTAATACATAAAGGTTATTACAGGGTGGATCAGTATGTGAACGATAGCGACGTCTGGAAGTGACGCCTCTCTCTGTGCAACCACTAAAAACGAATGTAGCTTTATGTGTCTATTATATAGAAATAATAAAAAAAATCTTAGTTATTATGAAAAGATAAACCAGATCGAGTTTCTTGCCGGTTCTTCTCGATGACTGGGTTGTTTTCCGAACCGGTGGTAGTTTTGACGTTCATAAGTGCCTTCTCAGGGCCTAAATTGAATAAAGAGTATTTTGATTTGATTTGATATTACTAAACCTACATAACTATTTATCATGATTGCTTAGTCCCTATGAGAAAGCATAACGATATAGTCAGCAGATATTTCAATTTTATTTATATGTATAGACATGCAGCTCTATAGATTCTTGTGTTCTTTTGACGCCTCAAAGTAATGACGATACTAGGCACTGCCGCGCGTTAAGTACATTACCTATTGTAAGTGTTCTTTGAGGTGCCTACACACCGTCGCAGATCTGTGGGACGCTTTTACTCTAATTATGAGCCTTACCACTTATGCTCACGTACGAAGAACCTTTATGAACGGGTTGCCCCTATTACAGAATTATATAAATGTACCTTAACAAGTGGGTATGGTTTTGAGTTACATTGATATAATTAAAAGACATAGGTACGTTCGTTTTCTTTGTAAAGAGATTTTCATTTTTCGAGGTCTTGAATTTATGAAACAATATACGAACTTAAAAATAAAAGGTTTGGTTCAAAATGATTTTATATATTATAACTTCTCCCAAGTAGAATGTTGTAATTCGTATATAGTATATAATACCACAAACGTATATTTTTTATGTTGTATACACAATAGTTAATGCTCTTCCACTTCGCGGAGAATAACTAAAACTTAAGTAACAATTCAATTTGAATTTCTACATCATTATAAATAACTAGCTGGACCCACAGCACCGCACGCGATTTTATAAAATGTATTAAAAAATATATAAAATTGTCATACAATGTAAAATTATAAAAATGCTCTTTAAAAACAATTCTAAGTACGACACGCACACCACCTACAGTAACATGTAACGTATACATTAGATATATAAATACTAACAATGTGTCAAATGAGGTTTATCATAAGCAACATTTTAAAAACCTTACCCCGCCATATAACTACCTCAGTGCTCACTTACATTGTATAAGGAACTAACGAAAAGTGATTTAAAGATAGATACTGATATAGTATGTCCATATTGTCAATAAGTAATACGTTTATGATCCCCTTCTATCTTCAAAATTAATATTAATAATTATACTGTTGAATTGTAAACAATGAATGAGCTGACTTATTTATAGTACTAGCTCACACTACACACATATATTATTAGTTCAGATAAAATACGTACATGGGTTAAAATTATGTGAAACAAAATAAAAATACAGTTAAATATTATTTACGTTCTATAAACGAAATGTTATTGAGTGAATTAGAATATTGATTTTTAACTTTTATATATTAAAGAAAGTTTAAACGATGCACTGAAAATAAAAATGTTAATGATGGATTCAGATGACATTATTTTTTATTTATAAAAGATACCTATGACACCAATGCCTTCTAAATGAAGAGTTCCCACAGATAGAGTGGTTAATTTTTTTGTTAGGAAAATAAAAATACACACGTTCGTTTGTCAAAGTATTTTGAAATAACACCATCAAATAATAAATTACCGCTTCAAGGATTTTTTCTAAATTGATATAGAAACTCCAAGCCTCAATTACGCCATTAAAAAATACTTACCAAATTTATGGCAAGCCAATTTGGTAAGGATTTCATTTGCAACGCGTAAATTGTGGGCGGCTCTCATTTACATTGTTATTTCGAATAACAAAATTTTAATCCAGCGGTCAAAAGGATTAACGCTAAATTTCGGTTGATTAAACGAAACAGCCGAATTAGCTTAAAATTGACGTTAATCTCTGGTTGAAAACATGTTTTTTATCTTAATACATTTTAGTTTCGAAAGGGAAGCTTTTATTATTAAGAAAATTTACTAAAGTGTGCTGGCTTATTTATGGTCAGAATAAACCAAAAAAGACTTTTACTGCGGTACTTTTTTACGACTTTCGTTTAGAATTTTCTCAGGAAAATTAGGGTAAACTGCTAATAGTCCTTTTAAGTATTCGGCACCTATATATATTAGTACGATACGTATCTCTGTCTTGCCTTCCATTTTCCATAACAATCCTTTAATTCCCTAGAATTTGAAATTTTAGGAATAACCCGCGCTGGAATATTTTTGTTATTCAGTAGCTGATGTTGATGAAAGAAGAGATTAGCGGTACGTCTTTAATTATATTCTTTTATGGATTACGTAATTCCGTCAATAATTACGCTGTACTTTGTTCTATTAATTAAGAATTAAAGTATGAAACGAAACAATCCTACTGTTGCCTTCTATAGTTTTTTTATGTCATAGCAGGCAAACGAACTGATGTTAAGTGATCACCACCGTTCATAGACACTAACAACACCAGGGGAGTCGAAAGTGCGTTGCCAGCCTGTGTTTGGGGGAATGGGAGGGAGGGGAGAGGGTCGGGAATAGGGGAGGGAAGTGGGGAGGGGAGGGGAGGTGATTTAGGCTTCCGGCGCTCTCACTGACCGAACGAAACGCAACAATGCAAGCACTGTTACTTCACTTCGGTTTTCTATGAGAGGGTACTACCCCGAGTGAGCCGACCCATTCATGCTGAAACCAGTAATAGCTTCAGCGTGGCTCTACCACCTACCAAAAAAGTGGTCAGTGTTTAGCATTTACACTTTACCACTCTATATAGGAAATACCTAGAGGCATATACTGCATTTAAATGCCTATCTTATTAAAGAGAATAAAAAAACATTAAAATATAATGAAAGCCACTACATTTTTTACTAAATTCTCTATTAATTTAAATTAACACGTATAATTTATTACTTAGAGTAAATCACCCTAAGAATACTATAATTAAAAAAAGTGAGTGTGTGCTTACGGTTACAAGATAGAAAAGAAAAGTTATATATAACTACATGCACATCATAGTCTATACAGATTTATCAGTGTTTAAGATTTACAGCGACAGCTAAAAAACTAAATTTCAATAGTTTATTCTCCTGCGCTTCCGTGTGCCCTTAATTGGTTGGTGTATCCTACCTTCTCTACCTACCTCTCGTTGCTCATTGTCAGATGCAGTCTACACCTCTAATTACGATGACACTTACCGTTACAAATTGTGCGTGTCTTATTTTAATAATGATCAGTGTACATTGGGTTGGTGTTCAATAAATAAATAAATAATTGTATTGTGTAGCTGTTGATTTGGCTTTCAGTTATGCTTAATATCAAACCTCTCTTTACGGCTGCTCTGAAATGTATATTTTCTTTTTCAAATTAAAGATTCCTCCCCTCAGACCGATTCGCAGCTGTCGTTTCAAATACAAAGGGATTTATTTTGCAAACTTTGATGTGTCTCTTCAGCACACTTTTTACCGTAATAGCTGGCCGCCTTGCTTCCACTTGTCTTCTCCAAGCTCACAGTATAAGATGCGCTTCACCACGCTCTCGTCTCATTTACGAAATACGTGACCACAGCAAGCAAGTTGCCTCCACATTAAATATGCTTCGATGCTCCATACATTTACAAGACGTACGATGTATTTCTAACATGATTGGATAAGTGTATACGCATGATATATCTTAAACATTACATGTGGAAGCGATCAAGTGTACGTATATACCTTCTATATAAACACCATGTCTCCAATGATTACGGCATATTAATGACATTACTACTATATATATCAATATTATAAAATTAATACCTGACAATAAAAAAATAATTATTGGAACGATTTCTCAGTTCACACAGTTCAATTCATCATGGGTCTGAGCGTACTTAATGTGTAATTTAGCCGAGTGTGACGGTTTGCTTTCGTTCACTGTGCAATATGTCTAAGAAAGTTAAAACTAAAAAAAAACTTTATAATTTAGTTTCAAACAACGTCATTTAGGTAATGAAATAACTGTTGAATTTTGAAATAACTGTCCATATAGATAGCATTGCAGTGACCGTTGCTTGGCCGAGTTAGTCTTAAAAAGAGATGAATCGATTTTGGGGTAAACTTTTATTGGTAGATAGACTTTCCAGAGTATCATCTAAGGAATATATCATCATGCTTTTCCATAGTAGATATGCCATAACGATAATTTTTAACAGAGGTAATTTTAAATCGTTAAACGTTATAAAGGTTAAATATTAATGTCAAAATAGAAACAAACAACCCACAATTACTCTACATAAAATACGTAGTTCATGTGAAATGTCTAACCAATTTAATAATAAATTTGAAATAATTGAATAAATAAGATATTTTATTGGCTATTCCAAACTCCATCAAATTCAAACACTCTAATCATTTATTTTTTATGATTTAGTAACCACACAACGTACCTCCTTTCCTATCACTTGAAGTTCTATTTAAAATGGACCATATGTGAGTTTTTTATTATTTTTTCCTCCATTCTCATGTTCCAAAGCGGCTGTCACAATTGCAACCATAGAGTTTGTATATTTCTAAACGTTTTCCTCTGCGTCCATTCATAAATATTTATGGAAACACTGTCCGAATTAAATCCAGTCTAAACGTTTACGATGTCGTATTGTTCTCCCTTTTTCACAGACGTCTGAGCAATAAAACCTTAGGTAGTCATTGACGTTGTATGAAGTGTTTGTTAGTTTATCGGAGGTACGGTATCATTAATTATCTATTGCCATAAATATTATTCGCTCAGTACTGACAGTAAAAGAAGGACTTTCTGTTTGAATATTCATTAGGTTTTGTGTTACATTTCGTTATAACCAAAAAACGATACTATTGGAATATTATTATTTTTAACACGACTTTAACCACTAAATGCGTAATATCTCAGAAATTAACCAATATCTCTAAATTATAAATACAGTATTGAACGTAGTGAGAATTTTTTATTTAGTTGTAGGCCATCGTAACTCTATAAGTAAATTAAGCACATAAATCCACTCACTTTTTAAAATAACATTAAAATTGACGATTTCTTTGTACTCCATGTGTATCATATTAGGCAATTAAAAAATAATGTTACGTTGAAATTATAATACGTTTTCTTTTTTTTATATAAGCCTGTATAATAACTCCATATACAATATAAGCATTGGGTATAAATTAAGAAATCATGAATTTAAGGGTTAAAGTATCTATTTAGATATTTTCACGATTTAATATGAATTTTATCAACTATTTTTTGTAGTAAATCTGTTTCAGTGTCGTCTATTTTGGTAAGCAGTTCTTCTTTTTAAAGGTTATTATTATCATTATGAAGTGGGTAAACGCTCAGTATTTTAGAAATATCAACTTGATTTCAATTACCAACCAAATGCACGTAACCTTGTCCGAATCGTTTTTTTTATACGGGGAGTTCTTTTATGTATACGCCACCTTTCCGGGAGAGAGAGGTACAGGGGACAAGGGATGACAAGGCACTCCGCATGACGCCCCGGCCGGGCGGCCGTCACAGTGTTGATGCTGAGCCTCCTGCGCTAAAAGAGAGACATCCTGTCAAACATAGACTGTATCCCAGACGGCGACCTTGTCCGAACCTGAAACAAGCTTTTCTAATATTCTAGATTTCATGTTCCATGATTTTATTTTAATACACTACAATTGTGCATCATAACCAAACTATATTAATCAAAATGTGCCAGCGGGGTTTTCCTTCACCGAAACCTCATCGTATGCAGGACGCAAAAACTGCGTAGCAATAGAAAATTTCAACAGGTTCGCTTAACTCACTGAATAATTTAACTTACCATTCTGATAACTGGCTAACAAAATCCTACCCTACTTTTTACATGTTTATTAGAAATCATCTACATCGGCTAGTATCAGTTTCAAAATGGTAAATTAATGATTAAGTTATCTACTTAGCTTCAAATTCTGCAATTAGCCAGCCCTTTCGTTGAAAAAAACCGCTGTGATGGAACTATAGCATATGGTAGTGCTTTTTTAAACGCCAATTTATTATTGTTACTTATTAATATTTTACACTCTCCTCACATACATATAATTCTTTACAAAACAAAAAAGCCATCAACTATATTATTGTATCTGAGGGAATCAATTTAAATGATAATTTGTATAAATAACAATGTAAATAATAATGTACCTTACATAGTAGTTACACATACACAGACAGACACACACAGTAACGCATAGTTACACCTTGCATAGTACTCAGTCATCAAATATATTTCATTTTTACCTTCTTCGATAAAAATCTTATATAATATTGTAATTACTTCACAAGCAAAGGCGTTTATTATACACTTTAATAACTACGATTATCAATTCAGCATTCTATATCTATATATTATTAGAATTTACCGTTAAAGTAAGATGAATTTTCAAATTAGACGATACTAAGAACTCCAATAGTATATTAACTGAAAATCCAATATAACAAATATTGTTCATGAGAAACTACATTTACGTTAGAACAGTAACTTAGCCTGATACGAGACGTATTAGATTATCTCTCGAGACCAACATAATGTGCCTACTTCAGCCGTAGTCTAGGGGGAATCAATAATCCCATAACGCACCATCCTTCCAAATCCATTTATGAAATATCACATAAACCAGTCCGCAGGCGATTCTATTTATTCTTACTAGACCGGTGACAGAAAAGATCAAATAGCCTTTGTCCTTACCCTTCTCTACTTATTCAAACAAAATTACATATGCCTGCTTCTGGATCGACATTACCCGAAATTTTACGCGCTAGAGATAGTGTCATGAATATAAATCTATCGTAAAGTATACCGCCGAGAGGTTAGCAGAGTTTACGGCGCGACTCACTTTGCATTCTTTGTACGCAGCCCTTTACAGCCGGTTTATAGACTTAGGTCATTTTGCATAAACCTCTTACAGCCGAGGAACTTTTCTGCCCCATCGTGGTTGACCGTTCAGTGACGGTGGTAAATTTTGTATGACTATTGCGGAAGCGATGATAGTTCCACGTTTTAGAGTTTCCTTCCGAGCATTTATTGCAGGAGAAATATCGCACCAACGCGACGTTTATGTTGTTGTCCACTGAATATTGTAAAGATACAGAGACTTTATATTTAGACGTACTGAGTTAACTAGTTAGTTAGTATTAAATTAGAAATATATAACATATTTTGTATCACGTAATCACGGACACCTCTCACCGTTACTACATTTCCTGAGATGTTCATGAATAGCTCAGTTTCATCTTATAAATGGGTGCAATAATGGATATGTTATCTAACTCCAAGTTTGATAATTAGAAGGTCGATACCAAAAGTTCATGTAAATATTTCTCAATCTTTAAGTAATTAATAACCTCAAAACGTTTAGTTTCACTAAACAACTTTAAGGATAAAATGTTGTTAAAGCAGATTGTAGTTAAGTAAAAATGTAATAACATCTTTGATTTATCCAATCACCCCAATCCAATATTGATTTATTCTTCAATTCTCGAAGCATTTTCTTGCCAATTATCGTTTACCGATAGAAGTTGTTTAACAAAATGGGTTGTTTCATTGTTTGTTAGTATTTGAAGACTTAATTTACTATTTTCTTTACTTTTCTTTGTTGAATTAGTACCCACTTAACTTTTATGTAGTTTTTTATCATTGTAATTTTTAAGTAAAATTAAACATTTGTTTGTTTTTTTGACGAAAACGCTTTTTTTTATAATATAATTATTAAAAAAAAATTATAATTATAAAACATTTAACATAAATTTTTAGTAACGAGCTATCGCTAAGCCCAGCTGCCCTATAGACTAATTAGGTAGTTGCCATAATTGCTAGTCGTT
Source organism: Antheraea pernyi (assembly GCA_015888305.1). Classification (NCBI taxonomy): domain Eukaryota; kingdom Metazoa; phylum Arthropoda; class Insecta; order Lepidoptera; family Saturniidae; genus Antheraea; species Antheraea pernyi. Next base: position 2,149,425 of record MU158751.1, on the reverse strand, counting down.
TCATAAATTATGTTGCCTAATTCACTGAAATCGTCGTGTTACTTTGACTTACGATACATATGACTCACTAAGCTTACTAGCTCAATAGGTCTGAGTAGGGTATGATATATTGATCTGATTGATATATTGATTGATCTTCGCTAAGTTCATCAAAAACTGTGAATACACCAGTATGTAAAAGTATTTATTATTGTACCAACCAATAACATAATGCATTATTCCTACGTAATAGATAATTACTGAATACGTGATTATTTCGCTGTTCATTTTACGTTATTGGTTGTTATTATTGACGATAACAATGTTTGAAAGGCATTATCTCACTATAGAAAGAAGCAAGCATTATGAAACGACTAACAAGTGTGAAAAGAAGAGAGATTGAAGTTGTTCAAACCTAAAGTCACGATAGCAGCAACGAATATTAATTTAATTACTTAACATTTGAAAACAACACAAAACGAAATTATTATTGGTATAAAGCTGTTATCACAACATACACCGAAATACAGCAAATGTAAAATTTTCTCAGTCTGAAAAGGTTAATTTAAAGGTTTGCTAATGAACAACCTCATGAAATCTTTACCCTTATCCCACCTTAGTAAGTGTGGCACAATATGTCTTCCTCTCCCACTCTCCTCTCTCACATGTCAACACAGTATTCACACCTTTTATACACATCATTTTTCACACGATCTATCTATAGCTTTTTAGGTCTTCCACTACTCCTATATCCGTACACCTTTATACTACAAACTTGTCTATTTATATGGCTTCTCATGACATGCCGATACTATGCTAACCCATTACTCCTCAAATTCTCTGTCACTGTTGTTATTATCAAACTTCCTCTCATATACTCATTCTTAATGTTATTTATTCACGTTACGCGACACATCCATCTTATTTAAAAAAAATAACTACACGTATCGAATATAATCATATTTTAAAACGTGTACAAGAATCTGGAAGAAAGCTGTTACTTCTACGGAAGGTTTCAAACTGAAATTGAATTGTAAAGGAGTTAAACTAAGTGATAGAGTTTAACTAAAAACAAAAAGTGTCAGTAACATTATATAAAAAAATCAAAATCATAATAAGAAGTGTGTGTGTATGTTATGTACTTATGTACTCGCGTTAGAAGTTATACTTCTTTGGCGTAACAAGATAAAAATCTTTTCAAAAATTTTATCTTTCGCCTTATTCTACGTTTGTAGAAAAAACGACACTAACAATAGAAAAAGTCACTATAGCTAACTTCAGGGTTTTGGTTTTGTTTGACAGTGTGCGTGCGTATCGTAATAACTTCAGGGTGTCGGTTTTTCGTCACGGTGTGCGCGCGCATCGTAAAAATGTACGCTCATCATTTTTCCCTAACGCGTCAAAAGAAGTACTACAAAAAATCACATCTACATATGAGAATTGATTAGAATTACGGATATATCTTCATTTAACATTGATGTCTAAGCGCCTGCAGCGATCTCTGTTAACTATTAATCCCATTTTCTTTTGTTCGAGATAACGAAACTCATTTAAGATATCTCGCGAACGCCTTTCAGACGTTTTGGGGTGCACGCGGTGAACTGGACACAGAATTATGTGGAGTCGACATATTGTAAAAAAGTTATACTGGTGTATAAACTTGTTACAAAGTATGCTATAAAATTCGTTACAGTTCTTTATTTAGTATCAGAAAAACACACTATATAATAATAATTAAATGAAACTAACTAAATCCTTTTTTATGTTAATAAAAATTGTACTGCTTGTCGTTATAATTTTTCCAACTATACCTAGTATTTTTACAGGGTGTCCTTTTAGTAAGTGCTAACCACATTTGGCCTACAATAGGGTCTTCAATACTTGAATGTGAATACGTTAACACGTACGAGTATTTTAATTACGTATAATAATTTATTTATTTGTTTTAAAGATGTAGGTTTTTACGTTTGGCCATAATCTGACCTGATGTAAAACACACGTAATCTCTAGTTTTAGAATGCTAACTTAATGAAGTTTAGCGTGTTTTACATTCGTTTAGGACTGACTCTGAATTATAAATGTTGGTATAAGGTACTTGGCGATAAATTGTCATTTTGAAATTGATACCGAGCCAGGCGAGCTTAGAAAAGGATCACGGTATGGTTTTATCACATTATTTTTCCTTAACGACATCTTCTACTCGTGCTACAGGGGTTCAAAACCACAGTCGACGTAGTGTTCGAGTACGTTATCGTCGAGTCATTATTTCTTATGAAATTAATTATAAATATTCCATGTATTTAACACTCTATTGATTTTATGTTCCTTAATACGTATTTCGTCTACGGAGACCAAAGGTTTCTCTTTATGTCTAATAAAATTTTCTTCAAAGTATCCTTAATTGAAAATTCAAATTTATGCATAAGCTCTGATTGTAGGAGCAGCTTAGCGTAGACAACCAGCAACGAGCCAGGACAAGACCGTTTAAAGAGATTCAGAGCCTTTTAGAGATTCTCCGGACAGGATTCTTGGCAAATTGGGAAGATGAATATTACGATGCGGATTAAAAGGAACGGGTTTAATTAATTCTTAGTTAATCCATGATAATGGAATTGCTGTTTTTTTAATTCCATAAGTTATAAGTACTCAACATCTACACTATTTATAAATAACCTTAAACTAAGTCAAAGATAACATATTTGATCAAAAAATAAAAATAATATTGAAATTTAAATGATTTTTTTTAATACATATGTTTAAAAAAAATTATATATCCTTAAAATTTGACTAAAAACATTCAGACAATTACTATAGTATTGCCTGGAAGCTATACAAACGATTTATTGTTGTGAAAGTTAACAAAATATAATTAAGTAAAATTAATATGTCACGAAAATTTTACTTATATTTTTGAATCTGAGAAAGTTAATATATCTTTTATTGTTGGGAAATTTACAAAACTTTATAGATCAATAGCATGTTATGATGACTTACAATCTTGTTTCTACTTACAATTTTAAGAGCTTTAAGATTAATTTAAAGTTTTGTCGGTATTCTGTTTTGAATCGCAGAATATTATTCTTATTGGATTAAAGTTCACCTCTGTTTATTTTGTGTGTATATTTTTAGCGATATATGAAGAATATACTATTGTAATGTGGTATACCTAATGGAAGTAGATCAAAATATATGCACAATTATAAGCCAAAATAATTAAGGTAATAAAAATCATGGTGGTCAAGAGGTTTGTCCGTTGGAATGTCAATTCGATGTCTACAAGTTCGAATGTCGGTGTGTTTCAACCGATTTATTGGAATACGCGTACATTTATTAATTTATATTAGTAGCACTATCGGCTAACGAAGAAGGGCAACATCGTGAGAAAACCTGAATCTGGGAAATATTCTTATAGTACCACCGTATGTGAGAAAATATAAAACAGTGGTTTTCTCGGCGTTTGAAATCGCCATTTTTTTTATAGTAGCACGGCAAAATAACTGCACTGCGCCTGATGGTAAGCACAATACAATGCAAAAACAATGGCGACCACCGAGTGACATTATCCATCGCCGGTCGCCGCTCTCATGCCGGCCTGCGAAAGGCTGGATATGCACAGGCCAATCCCGAAACGCGACCCGCAGAAGCGAATCTCTATGACGGACTTTTTCGCCATATACATACTGGTTGCGAACCAGTCAGGCTGTAAAACCCTAGCACCCCGCTTTCGCCATTGCCTCGTTCGTTATTCAGCAGGGTGCACCACGTGCAGGTGAGGTTGGCTTGGATGTCTCAAGTTTTCGATGTTATTTGACACCCCTTACACCCCTAAATCCCTTACGCTGTAGGCTGGCGTGGTGATTATGCTCATAGCTATGCAATAGGTCTCTTATAGGATGATGTGATGAATTAAAATAACAAATATTCGACGCTGCGTAACAGACAATCTTAGAGAAAGGGCGTGATATCCGATATTACATTTTTATTATATTGTTTTGTTGCATGCTCTATACGCTCTATGCTATCTGTATGTACCGCTCACTACATCCATATATATGTAGGGTGGGTAATGTTAAAACGATTTCTTGTAAAAAAAGGGTCACTATATTAATTACCAAAATTAAGATGAACGATAAAGTGTACTTAAGAAATACATGATGTGAAAAAAATAATTAATTATTAAAATAATGACATTCCCATATGCCATTAAATGAACAATTCTTGTATATTTTTTTATTGTTATATATTCAGGATCTCAGAAACGGCGTCAGCGATTTCCGTGAAATATGTATATATGTATGTAAGTGTAGTAGATAAATCGATCTAGCTAGATTTCATTCATAGAAAACTATTTTTATCTAAGTTTTCAGGCAATGAAAAAATATAGCTAGAATATAAATTTCGCCACCGATGTCAAAACAAATATAGCCCATATGGAAATCGGCTGCTTCGAAAATCCGTCTAACCCCAGTTCGCACCTGAGAGGACAGCAAATGACTTTTTTAATTATTTTATTTGGTATAAAAATGCCAATTTTGTGAGGCAAACTTAACAGTATATTGACAGCAAATGACTTTTTTGGTTTAAAAATGCAAATTTTGTGAGGCAAACTTAACAGTAAATTTTAAATTAAAAAAAATTTAGTATGTAATTATAAGAGAGGATTTTTTTAAATATATTTTTTATGATAAAAAATGCAAATTTTGTGAAGCACACCTAACAGTTTATTTTAATTTGAAAATGTTTTTCAAAGAACCGAGCGAGGCTCGGTCGTCCAGGTACTATGTATTTATATAGCGATTGGTATTTATGATTCTATGTTCAATATCTGAAAATAGGAGTTTAGCCGCGGGACGTAAGCGGAACAAATCGTTGTTAAATGATAATTTAGCAGTATTTCGTGTAAAATATCTGTTTCATTGGGGCGTCACAATCGGATGCGCAATCTAACATCGCTCCCTCTTCCGGACATAAATAAAATCGGACGACATTTATTATCATAACGACGGAAGTGTGATAAGTAGAGACTTCGTGTGCTTCCGTCAACCTATCTCTTAAGTCAGATATCGTTTAGTTAGATCTATTATTAAACGACTTTTCAAGCTAATTTATTATTTGTGAAATTCCAGTAGAAAAGTATGTAAACCACCCGAGGGTCTGTAGTCTATAGCTATCTATAACCAGTTTTAAACAGAACCTCATTGCTTACTGAGTTCCTTCGAAATCTGAGTTGGAAGTTCCAACTCCTCTTATTAAGGCTACGTTTATTGGTTTCGATGATAGAAGGTCAAACAACACTGCTATATGGCAGAAATAGACGACCACTCTTGAATTATATTCCTTGTTTAAAACTGTAGTTATTTTTAATCACGACCTGCAAATGTATCTAAAATCCATTTTACTTTTTTTTATGTACTGTATATAATAAAAAGAAATACTCAAAACAAAAATATTTAAAAAAATATAATTTCGTTGTTAACATTATTCTCCGCTTACTTCCTCTTTTCTGTGCATGCGCACTACACCTTTTGCCCCCTTATTTCTCAATGTTGAAAAAACACTGAACACGTAGTGCGAATGAAAATCGTAGTTTCTTAAAACTTTATATTAAATGAAGCTACTGTGATTTTTTCTATTTTAGATAAGAACCTAGTACCTATAATGTAAAACTATTTCGAAATCTATCGAGTAACTTTTGAGTGATACACGCATAATGACAAACCTTCATTTTATATGAGAAAATTAATACTTCCTCATGTGATCACATTGCAATATTATTTAACATATGTCGGGGCAACGATAGAATGGCATCCATATAGAAGTATGACGTCATCCATAGTGACGTCATTGTTATAATTTGATCGATCCACCAAGAACAATCGAATAAAACGTTAACCTGTATAGTAATAAAATATATATAATTAATAATCTTTATAATCGAATAAAACACATCACAGAATATAGTTACGACGAATTATCCGGAGGTGAAATAGTCCAACTGTCTGAGCGAGGATGCCAGGTATCTAGCCATCGGTCGCCTTTTAAGGAATCAAGATACATGACCATCCGTTACTTCCTACCAATGGCGTCTCACACCGGGCTAAATAATGAACAGCCGATAACTTCAACTAATGACCATTGAGGTCATTAGTAACACCCCCGATATAGTCAATAGCACGGTATCGCAGGTCAATAGTGGCTCCCTCGATATATACTATACAATTTTAAAAGAAAAATAAAATGCATTTTTATTATCCCATTAAGCTTATACGTTCTCTCGAATAAAACATTAAGGCTAACTTTATTAAATTTACAACATTTTAACGTTAAAATATATTAATGGACAGCCGGTAGTCAAGGTGAAATAGCTTTTAAAATCTCGGGCTGGGTCCACACACGGTAGGTGGGCGGTAAACATTAGCTAAATTGTTAAGCTTCGCGACATAATCTCTTTAGCCTTTGGACTCGTTATTTTTACCAGAAATGTCCGCAACAGTTACTTGTAAAAGCTGAAATAATTTAATAAAAGCGTTATATCTTTCTCGGGTCACGTAAGAGGGCCTTCGGGGGGAAAATTACATTTTGTTTGGCCACGTCCACGCCGGCGACATGGGACAACTCAGTTAACGAGTGTTCAGGATTCTTGGTATTCTTTCATATCTCGTACAATCTCTTTATCGATATATGAGTTTGCAAAGTCTCATGCCAAATCAGTAAATACGCATAATCTATACTTTTCTCTTGGGATTTTATTTTATACTATCTGTGTCTGCAGTTTCGTTCGCGTGAACCTTATGTAAAAAAACAGCGATTAATAAAGCCATCTGAATGTGTTAAGGCCATTTACGTTTTTTTATATCATAGGTGGCAAACGAACAGGTGGGTCACCTGATGTTAAGTGATCACCACCGTCCATGGACACTAACAACACCAGAGGAGTCGCAAGTGCGTTGCCACCCTTTGGGGGGAAGGGTTAGGGGAGGGAGAGGGAGAGGAGAGAGGAGAGGAGGTGGGCCTCTGGCGCTCTCACTGACCGAACGAAACGCAACAATGCAAGCACTATTACTTCACGTCGGTTTTCTATGAGAGGGTGGTAGTACCCCGGACGAGCCGACCCATTCATGCTGAAACCCGTAATAGTTTCAGCGTGGCTCTACCACCATTAAAATTTATTTGTTATATATTACTTTAAAACACATTTAAAACATAATAATTTTTAATTTAATAACATGTAATGTCAATTACAGAGTAATAATTATTACATTTTATATAGTAACTAACTATATTAAATTAATAGTATTGTATATTTAAGTTAATGCGTTCTAGGTATGACTGTGACTGGGATGTTAAGTGTTCTTGTTTATCTGTGAATTTATGTGTAAGTGTTTGTGATATGTTCCTGTTCGATATTTTATTCTACCAATATTATTATTATTTTGTTTTAGAATTCAGTTTCTGGATAAAATTATTCCGGTTATGCTGGAATAAGTCAATATGATGGAACTTCGTGTCATAACCAATTAAGACATCTCTGTAAAACAACCACGGGTTTCGAGTCGTTTTCGTAGATATTTTAAAAGGAATTCTATTTAAAAGTTCGGGACAATCCGTATAGTAGTTTAAAATTTCATATCAAAAATAATTCGTCGATCCGATGATGATGACAATAATAATAATCCAGATTTACTTATCACATTTCTCTAGTACTTAAGTCGCGTCGCCATTAAAAGAGCAACAACTTTTGATAGACCGAACCGATTTTATTAAAACAAAAACTAAACGTTACTCAAAGATATACTTTATGATTTGCTTGGAGAGGTTTTATCGTGAACGCAGTATTTTAGGAGTGATACGTGTTCATATAGACAGACAGACAGATAGACAGACATTTCCAAAAATCATTGAAATGTATTTTATAACTTATTCATAGACACCTGAAACTTTCTTTTACAAAAATCGAAAAATACAGACACGTTAGACTTTCATTCTTATTGTATGTATAGATAAGTGCTAAATATCTTATTTATCACACGTTTGTAATAGTATTTCGACCAAGCTTGAGCTGAATTGAATTGATTATTCTAACTTTCCTGATATCAGTTAAATATTATCGACATTTTTATGTAGTTACTTATTGACACCCATCTCGTTCGCCTGTATAAAAGTATCATACTCGTATATTTTATATGTAACAATTTATTTCTATAACGAATTTCATTGGAATCCATCCAACCGTTCAAGCGTGACTGAGGTACAATACATTTAAAAAATACAGTCACTTTTATAATATACTAGTTACACCTTAGGGTTTACTCGCTTGTAATTTTACAATTTAGAATTACTGCTAGGTGAACTTAAATCACGGCTATACGATAGCACATTACCGATTTGCCGGATAGTGAGTTCAAGCACCATGTCAAGTGGGTTATGAAACTATTAAAAAAAACTATTAATTATTATAGGGTGGAACAATATATGAACGACGGTGATGTCTCGAAATGACGCTGCTCTCTGTACATCTGCTACAAGCGATTATAACCAAAACGCATATTATCCGATACGAAATATATATAGGAGTTGTTGAGGTATGTATGCTTGGTACACATATATGTTTCAACATCTCATATATGTATGAATAGTTAGCTTAGCGTAGGTTAGCTCAGATAGGTCTTTTTGCGTGGGGGGAGCAGCGCCGCCTCCTGGCGGCGGCGGTAGGACCGGACTTATCGCTGCCGAGCGTGGTTTCGGCCATGCTCGGCAGCGTACATGCTTGGCGAGCGATGGCCTCCTTCTGCGAGGAGGTCATCTCGCAGAAGGAGGAGGCGGAGAGGGCCCGCGAGGCAGACCCTCTAAGTGGCCGTCTCCGCCAAAGGAGGACAGGCAGGAGGAGAAGGCGCTTCGCCCAACTCCTCCTGCCACCGTAGCCGGACCTGAGGGGATGGGTCGGGGGGCCCATCTCCTCATTGCACAGGTCCGGCGGACGAGGGGGGCAGCCGGTGTGTACCCGGTCTGTCACCTTCCGCCGGGCGGACCGTGGGGGCGGCTCTACAAGGTTGATTAGCTTGAACGATCCCTTGCCGCCCCCACAAAACGGTCTGTCGGTACACCGTGGGGTTTTAGTCCGTGCGACTCGGACATAACCCACCCTCTCCCCCGGGAGGGTGGCGTATCCATAAGGGATTTCCTCAGATAGGTCGCGAATTGCATGTATCAGGCAACAGCCAAAGCCGAGGTGTGCCGTGCACCCTTGAGCTAGTTGTCAAAATAAAATCGGCTGAGTGCCTTAAGCGCTCGCCTTAGTAGTCCGGTGAAGCTGTTAAGACCTTGCATGGTCAATAGCGTAATCAGTTCGAAAAAAAAAAAAACAAAACGCATTGTTATAAAGATATGTACAATAAAAAATTGGCTGTCTGTTTTAGTACTTCTTTTTTCTGATCTACCATTTGCATGAAATTTGTTTCACTCCTAAGAGTATTAGCGTAATATTAGATATGCTTATAATCTTCTATAATAAAATAACCCTCAAATGCAATTAGAATTTTTCGTATTGGACTGGTACTTTCAGATATTAGTTCATTCAAACCAACATAAAAACCAGTTGTTTTTTCGGGTTCTATCCATACGTTATATTATGAGTGCGAAAGTGAGTCTGTTACACTTTCAAGCCTTAACTACGGATATACAAAAAGACATGGTTATTTTTAACATCACGAATAAATATATTGTTCCTGAGGGACAGATCAAATCAACATTAATGCAAGCGAAGCTGCGGGCAAAAGTTAGTATAAGAAACTACATAGTAATATAATTAACAGAGAGTATTTTTATTAGTCAATTATTTGTTAAGACTGTATACTATCGTCTCATGATACTTGGGAAGTAATAATTAAAATTAAGAAAGATTAATAACGGTACTAAATAAGCCTTGTTTTAAAGTATACCTATATAGGCAATATTTTTATTTAAAACAGTAAAAATAATTATATATTATTTCCTGCTCAACTTCATTCAAGCCTCGCAAACGATACCTGCGAACATTATTTCAACATTAGCGAAGTTCCGGACATCAGTCCCAACTTTTGTAAACGAGGGTTCCTTATAAGTGCTATATAAAATTTGCAAAATTTTTAATTTCAGTTCTTACATACGACGGTAAATGGATGTATTATAATTGTAGAATAAATATTACATGGAATTAAAATTCAAGGCAATCATATACTGTTTTACATTATTATAAGAATATATTAGATATAGAAATAGAATAGATATAGAATATATTAGATATAGAATTACTCCAGAAAGTTTCATTTATACACCTTAATCCATATTGTTATATTATTCAAACCAAATCAAATCAAAAATACTTTATTCAGTTTAGGCCCTATAAGACACTTATGAACGTCAAAGAATACCACCGGTTCGGAAAATAACCCAGTCATCGAGAAGAACCGGCAAGAAACTCGATCGGGTACATTTTTTTACATATATTTCCAATACATCATACAATGCTTTTAGTGGATGCACAGAGAGGAGCCAATTCCAGACATCACTATCATTCACATACTGATCCACTCTATAATATCCTTTTGAAACTAAAACCCGTTTAACGTGGCGCTTAAATTTACAGTCAGGCAAATCGGTAACAAGCTTTGGGACTTTATTGTAGAACCTAACACTATTACATAAAAAGCTATTACTAGTTTTGCTAAGTCTGAAACATGGGACGACCAGTTTATTACAGTTTCTAGTATTTAGATTATGCTGGTCTTTTACAAAATTCAGTTTTTCAAAGTTTTTACGGGCACACATTAAATTATCAAGAATGTATTGGGAGGGCAGAGTTAAGATACCGAATTCCTGGAATTTCGTTTTTAATGATTCGCGAGGTCCCATATTGTATATTGCCCGAACTGCCCGTTTTTGTAATAAAAATATCGTATCTACCTCAGCAGCCGTACCCCATAGCAGAATGCCATAAAACATTCATATTCATACTAATATAGTTATAATGAAAATACAAATCCTTTGAGTCATTAATTACATCAAAAGTGATGTACGTATAGGAATAGCACTACAATGTAAAACGAACACTGCTTAAAGCATTTTATCAGACCTTCTCTATCAGCAATCTCTGGACCTCATATATAATGTCTTCAGGACATGGCTGGGGCTGCCACCATTCTGTAGTGCATAGGACGTCTTTGCTGAAGCATTGATGATTTCTACGCAGTAATTTGTAAAAAAAAAGCAAACGCCCTAATGGATCGATTGTTGTCAAATAAACCTGATTGTTTGGTTCTTCACAACAGAACGACATTTTTTTATGCATCAACACAAGATAATGGTTTTGCTTATGTGGGTGTTGACTGTAAAGACATTTGCCAAAGTTGACTGAGAAGAAATGTCTGAGTTTAGTAGATTATTATTGTTATAATATATAACCATTCGGTACTGAAATTTTCGTAGGTGGTTCTAGGCTACTTATTTTATAATTCTACTGACCTTTTGTCATTTTTTAATACCCAACGAAGAGGAATTAGCTAGTTGATTTATAAATGCGAAAGTGTCTGTGTTTATACATTTGTTTCATTTTAATGACTAACATTTTAATTTAGTACTAAGACAACATACAACGTGTATGAGAAAATTGGTAGGATTTTTATGATATATAGTATTATATTTTTTATTATTGCAGAAAAACCCAAATTAGGTAATTAAAACGAGAAATACATAATCGAAATCACAGGAAAAGCTGGTACACATTTATATAAAAACTAGCGGGCCAGGCAGATGTCGTTTCGCCCTGACTATAAAAAAATCCCTGACATATTATATACCAAAACGTTCCTCATAAATCACTTTATCCACTGGTGAAAACCGCATGAAGATCTATACAGTAGTTTTTGAGTTTATCGCGAACAGACAGACAGACAGACGCGGCAGAGAACTTTGTTTTATACTATGTAATAATATTTACGAACAACAACTTGTGTTGAACAATGACAAATCTAACTATTGTTTCGAAAGTTATTAAAGTAGGCCGGTGAAGCTGTTAAGACCTTGCTTGGTCAACAGCGTAGTCAGTTCAAAAAAAAAAAAGTTATTCATGTTTCAAATACTAAGCAATTGATCAATATGCTTCATTACCTAATGTCCTCTGTGAGAAATATATTTTGGTACAGAATATGTGATGAATGATATTCGTACACATGTTAAAACTCACGGGTACTTTTAGTTTACATCAATAGCTAGAATTAATTAAAGTTCATACCAGTTTTATATGTACTACTTTTTTAATGTTCAATAGTTAAATAAATAGAGTTACTATGAAAACTAATACAATTAAACGTACTATTGTATAGGCTTATTTGTTTTGTATTTACATATTGTTCTAGGTTTTCAAGTTATTGGTAATCACGCAACAAATAAATAGTTGTTTTCAAAACAATTTCGTTATCTATAAATAATACAACAGATAGTAAAGTAATAAAAGTTATCAGAAACACAATACATTAGCAACGTATTCTTGTATATTATAAATGCGACTTATTCCGTAGAGGGGAAAAGTAATCTCCCGTAATACCTTGTTTTAATTTCCAACCGTAAATAATAATTTGGTCAATTTTCCACAATTTCGGTTGCGTGTTCAAAGTTTTTATTACAATTTTATTGTTATTTAGGCGTGTTTGTTCCTTGTTCCAGATTACATCGGAGGTTTTAAAGGAGCCGGGCGCTAATGTGAGTTTCCGAATTTCACTTTTGTTTATTATAATACATAAAATGTAATTGAATTTCTTCAATTTCTCCCTGTGTAGTAAAACTGAGTATATCACAGCGTTAATTACAAAGTTTGATGTCCAGTAAGTCCAGCGCTACGGTAATAAAATCCCAAAAACATTGACACGGGTAATGCAAGCGAGATTAACGTAAACTTTTTAGGGAAATTTCAGTCACTGGGATGGTTGCCCAAAACTATGAGTGTTAAGAAAGTTTTATTAGCGTCCGAGCCATTTAACTGCGAGTCAAGAGCTAATCCTACTGCCGGGCAGTGGAACACCGCGCCACCCCGCGGCGGCGTCGAATAGCGCACCTGAGACCGGGCTTTTTATTTCTGTTTCACATTTCCACCTAATTTCAGTCCGCAGAGGCTGCCGAGGTGGGTTGAACTTTGTCGGGCGTCATAAATTTATTTAACGGCCCGAAGGCAATAAGAGGCGGAGTGTAAAGAGAAAAATACGATACCAACGTGCCTAGCCGTTATTGCAATTAAACAGAGGAAGTAAATCTTTCAATACGAGCACAGAACGTTTGCCTTACGTTTCCTGCCTTAATTTATTGCTTTGTTTTAGTCAGCCGCTCGTCTCATTGACGGATTGCGATTTGTTTGATTAAAAACGAAACTTGATCTTTGCCACCCTTTCAATTTAAAAAATATTGTTCATACAGTATATCAATTCACTGTCATATTAGCAACACTAGTGATTGTATGTGCAGTATTATATATACCTCCCAATAAGAGAGGCATGGTCGTTATGTGAACGAATCCTTTAAAAAAATAAAGAATTAAAAAAACACTCTATACATAATATATACAATTAGCCGCCACTCGGGACTCTGAGTGTGTTTGGGACTCTATAAACGATGATACTATATATTATCTTCTGAAAAGGCACTTGTAATACGCATATATCTCTCTCGTTATATATTGGGCAACTTAAACAATACCTTTATAGATTAGCCTTTACGTTATGATAATGTATGACTGTTTTATATCTTTTAAAATTCGTTCAGTAATTTTCTTGCTTGTGAGACACTAATAAATAAATAATAAATCCATCCATCCATTCTCAAAAAGTTTCTCGTTTATAATATTAATAGGATATAAATTACATTTTTGCGTTTAGTTTATTTCCATTGACTTAATAAATGTTAGACTCGTTTATTACTATTTCCAAATAGTAACTAACTTTATACGACATGCTCTTTCACGCGAGAAAATAAATATTTTTATAAAAAAAAAATATATACATATATTTAATTCACAAACTTAACTTGAAGCCTTATTATATGTAATACTTATTCGTAGAATACTAAGTCTATATATGTGTGTATTGTGTCCGTCTGTCTCTTTATTTATCCTGGAGTTTAGTACACGTCCTTATTTATATCATCGACATAGACAACGCGGATTTAGATAAATAGCGTAGTATTTACAGTACATCCTTTTAATTTGTCGCGTTTACAGGCGATTGATTGTAGATAGCCGTTATCTTTGGATTATACACTGTCTTTACCATTACGTACAGTGCTGTTATTTTTTCATACAATAACAAAAAATCATGTACGCAGTTCATACGCGGTAGAAGTGAAAACTAAAAAAATGATAGAATATTTATATTAAAAATACACATGAAACTACACTGGCTATGACACTTTTCCAAAGGCTTCGTAATACGCAGCCACACACACACACACGTACAAACATACACACTTGCAATACTCAGACCAAATCAGGTATTAAGTAGTGCAACATTGTCCAATGTATTCCACCTCATTTTCGCGCACGTAATATCCAATACATGTACGTATTTGTCTCTTTTTAATGTCGCTTTTTCATTTCATCGAGTTTCAAATAACGGCGAGGTTAAAGAAGTTTTCACTTCGAAATATCGAAGCGTTAAATTTAACTTTTCTACACTACAATAATACTTATTTCGAATGCTTCAATTTCAAATGAAAGAGCTAACATCTGCGTCAAAGTATTCAAGCGGAAAGGATTCCCTCACGTTATGCCAATGATTTTTCTTTTTTTCATTTCCTCGGAAGAAGTTCCGTTTAATCGTCGGATTGGCTCACATCGTACAGCAGCTCAATTGCTCTACACACGTATTTAATTTACTCAGTGTTGATTTATTCCGCTTCGATTACTTCATCGCTCTTTGATCCAGACGGTCGGTAAACGATTTCTGCTATTTTCAACAGTGTGAATTTTTGATTGCAGATATATGTATACATTATGAATAAGCTCGGTATTCTCCTTGGATTAACTTAAAGATGGCGTTTTGGGTATCGCATATTTCGTTTCCATTCAGATCCTTTATATTCGGGATTTGTTTAAAAAAATAACTCAAGAGTATACAATCCAGGATAGTTTTTGTAGTAAAGCCGGTATAAAGAAAAATTACGTTGTTAAATTTATTATAATTGATTACACTTGAAGTTATCGTAAGTGGCAGTGAGCCTGAAGATTGAGTCAAAGGTTCAAAACATATGTCGAACTCGAGCTACTGAGTACTTTTGTCTACATTTCATTAAAAACAACATAATACAAAACAAGGTTACATAATTCAAAATTAGGCATAGGCTGCATTATGGCAACTAAACAGCTGGTATACCATAGATATATAGGACTGCTAAACCCAGGCTATTTTATATTTTCTGTACTTTTAGTTGCGAGCTGCTTAGAGTTACCGTGACGTCATTTCAGGCCGCATTTAAAGTATCAATATAGCCACTGTTATGCATAATGAAAAACAAAATCAAAATTATTATATGAAAATTATACTTCAACATTTTAGACAGTATATGTGGTATATATTATGTATATGTCCAGCAGGATGTACCGCGAGCACGTGACGTTAACTAGTCTCCGTGTTGTTTAAACCTCTTGCATCGCTCTTATAAAATGTATTCGAATATATTATTATTACATATTTTGTAGCTGGTAATGCTGAAGCTATTACTGGTTTCAGCATGAATGGGTCGGCTCGCCCGGGGTAGTTCCACCCGACCCACAGAAAACCAACGTGAAGTAACAGTGCTTGCAATGTTGCCTTTCGTTCGGTCAGTGAGAGCACCGGACGCCCACCACCTCTCCCTTCTCCCCAAACACAGGCTGGCAACGCACTTGCGACTCCTCTGGTGTTGCGAGTGTCTATGGATAGCGATGATCACTTACCATCAGGTGACTCGCCTGTTCGTTTGCCTCCTATGATATAAAAAAAATATAAAAGTGTATAATAGCAAATGTATAAGTGTACAGGACACAGACGTGTATATAATATCAGAATATTTTATACAATATAATTCAACATCATCTTGTACAACTTATAATACTCTGGAAGTAAATTGCGTAATTTCTGCGGTAATAGGAAAATGAAGGGACGAGTGTTAAATTCAAATTGCTTAATGGTTCGGAAGCAGGCATTTCATTTTCCATTCGAATTGTCGCGTAATTTACAACCGCGTGCGTAAACGACGCGGGACCTCTTCTTTTGTTTGGGAAAAAAAAATTAAAAAACGCAGTGAATTTGTGTGAATTAATAAAAAGAGTCAGTGACACGACCCCTGACATCACGGACATAGGCGGGAAATATATTTTCGTAAATACTTTTGTCAGTGAGGGTAGTCAATATTTTATGCATTAATATATTTTCTTTTAAACGTTCTCTTTATGTAATTAATAAAGATATGGTAGTTATCAATTTGTATAAGCCTTCTCTTTATTGCAAAATATAAACGTTCCATATATGTATATCATTTCATATTTATTATTGTACTAGCGGGTCCGGCTATGTTGTCCCACCCTCGTCCTTATAATAAAAAAAAATTGACAAAATATATATTATATATATACCCAAACCTTCCTCATGGATTACTTTATCTACTGGTGAAAACCGCATGAAAATCCGGTAAGTAGTTTTTGAGCTTTTTGTCTCAGAAAACGCAAGGGATTCTTCAGAATAACAGACGAAAGACAAAGATTTGCAGTTAGTGAAATTCTTGACGGGTATTGGTAAATTTTCTTTGTGCTATATATATAGCAGATTAGGTAAAAATATAAGCGATATTTCCCTGAGCTACTTTTAAAAAAAAAACAAAAAAAATGATCGCTGGGTCCCGAACCGTCGACTCCGGACTATATAATGTCCAGTACGTTATGATTGAGCTACGGCTACATGACATTTCTATGCGTAATTATCAACCACATATGACAAATATGTGTAAACGAAACTGTCACTTATATGTTGTTACATTTATTTTATTGTATTATAAATGTTTGCTAAACGAATGTGTAAAACCCTACCACCCTGCTTTCGCCATCACCTCGTTCGTTATTCAGCAGGGTGCACCACGTGCAGGTGAGATTGGCTTGGATGTCTCAAGTCTTATGATTTTATTCGACACCCCTTACACCCCAATTAAAATAATTAACTAAAACGATTGTAGTCCTGAGACAGAAAATTAATATTGATATTTTATTGCAATGGGTCAATATTATGAAGTGTGGTTTATAACTATTAAAGTTGAAAGCAAAAAAAACTCAGTGGGTATGACATAAATACTTTTTTTAGAGTATAATATACTAGGCTCTGCTCGCGACTTCGTTCGCGTGGAATAGTTACTTTGGGCTAATGCTAACACGCAGCGGAAGCTTTCAAAAGAAAAAAAACCCGAATTTGAAACGTTATACATTGGTGCTCCGCTCCTATTGGTCTATAAAACCTATAACCTTCCTCGATAGATGAGCTATATAACACTGAAAGAATTTTTCAAATCGGACAGACGGCTCCGTCGTCACGCGTTCGAGGTCGTTCGAGAGCACCGCGCGCTCCGACCTACGCGACGATGCGCTCCTCCCGCGCACCCCCGCCAGCTCCGGCTCCGCCGTCGAGCAGGCGCGTCACTAAGACCGCAGCAAAAGGCCCTTTTCAGGGCCAATCTGAATCAACAGCATGACAATCGTCGACGTTTGCTACGCCCTTTGACACTGCCGCCACTCAAAAAAAGAAGACCCACGCATCGCCCATCGGACTCCGCACCGCCGTGCCATCCCCTCAGCCGTCGACTTCGGGCGTGCAACAGATGCCGTCCGGTGGGGCGTACTCTTCGGCAGATGCGTACGAGAGTGATATACTCACTCTCGCCCAGCTAATTACAGCTGGGGCACTGTCGGAGGGTATGCTACGCTGGATGGCGCTGTACATGCGCGTCTCGGAGGCCGCAACAGAGGGCCACCTGCCTTCCGCGTTAGACGCGGCGGCGCTCGAACGCGCCGCTCGCGGCACACTCGCGCCACCCGCGATTCCGGACGCTCCGGAAAGCCCGCTCGGTCGAGCGCTGCGCCGCAAACGCAGCGAACCCGAGGCTGAGGCTACCGCGAATCGCGCACCGCCACCACCCACGCCGCCGACACCAACAGAAGCGCAGCCGCTCATCAAGAGAGCGAAGATTGTGAAGCCCACGCAAGAAAGTCTGACGCCGCAAGAATCAACCACCACAACTACAGCAACACGGAGGGTCGCACCCCCCTCCGTGTCTGCCGCGCCGCGAAAGGCTGTCCGCGAGCAGCCCTCTCACTCGTACGCGTCGATCGCAGCGCCTCTTGCGCGCGATTCGCGAACTAACGAGTCGAGCTCGCGCCCGCGGAACCCTAATCAGACGCCACCGACCGCCGTGATTGGCCAAGCGGACACGCCTGCCTCACCCGACGCGCGGGGCCCGCGTTTTCCCCCGATTGTGGTCGAGAGCCGCCACAACTGGTGTACGCTGCTCCCACAATTGGAGGATAAGTTGGGACGCGGTCTCAACGTGCGCGCCTACGGGAATGGGGTACGATTCATCCCTATGGACGCTGAAGAATACCGAGTCGTAGCTGATTACCTCGAGAAGCTAGAGGGGGCGAGCTGGTTCACCTACTCGCCTCCCTCTCAACAAGGCCTGAAAGTCGCAATACGCGGCCTGCCATGCGGACTGGAGCCGCAAGACGTCATGGAGTCCCTTCGAAAAAAGGGATTCACGCCAGAGTACGCCCGTCAGATAAATGGACGGCGCGGTAGACGCGGGTGCATTTACCACGTCGTGCTGAAGCGGACGCCCGGGCTCATCCCCGACATTTACAACGTGACCACTCTATCCTGCATGCCAGGAATAACAATAGAAGCCTGGAGGGGGGAGCGCCGGCTTGCGCAGTGTTTTCGCTGCCAGCAATTCCGCCACTCCTCCCTGCAATGTCACCGACCGATTGCCTGTGTGCGGTGCGGGGGGTCACACCCCGCCCGACTATGTGAGCGCCCGAACAACCAACCGGCAACCTGCGCCAACTGCGGGGGACCTCACCCGGCAAATGATAAGAAGCACTGCCCCGTCTTCCGGCGGGAGCTGAGAAGCCGCCGGGCTGGCACAGCGGCCCGGATCGGCCGTGGGAAGCGCCCAGAGGCGACACAAAACCTGAGGGAGGCAGAGGAGTCGGCGAAGGTGAGCCCTATGGCCCCCGACAACATCCTACCCCCCTTAAGGGCTAAGAAAACCCGTAGGAGGAGGAAGAAGACTGACCCTCAACAAGAAGCGCAAGCCCAAGAGGAAGCCCTGCTCACAGAGCTAGAAGAAAGCCTGGAAGCTCTCAAAACAATACGCGACAATAAAATGAAGACTGCCTCCTCGGACGAAGCGCGGATTATCCAAGCGGAGTTCAAGGATAGAACCCAGGAAGCAATGCGTATCTTCCTGCAAGCTTCTGCCCGGCTACTACACACCGACGATAACGAGATCGCACCGCGAGATCGTGAGTGAGACCGCCACAAACAAACAAGACACCAAAAACACTCCACGAACGAGGTCGAGATATCACCGAAACGCGCGCCTACCGGCCGTATTCATTGGATTAGACGCCCCCGCTGACACGGGGGGAGAGTGAAGCCACCGCAAGAGGGGTATCCCTGACGCGGTTTCCACGCGCACCCCTTCGGGGCGCGCGAGAAGAGCCATGAGAGTCAAATCGGACCAGTAGTGCCTGAGATTACCCCCTACAACTTCATAAACTATAACAGTGTATAATTTATGTCATATCAATGTTCCTCCTCGCCCTTTTCATTAAACATCTGAATCCTATAAAATTATAGGGAGTTTGATACACAAAACTATTTCAATTAGGCCGATAGACTGGCGCGACAAAAGTACGGATAGCAAAAAGCGTTCAAATATTCATAGAACACGGTAATTCATGGTATCGATTCCCCTTGCCTATGCCCTTGTATTAGGGTGTTCACAATCTTTTTTTTTAATACTAGTTTTTTATTTTGTGTTGTATTCATATAATGACATTGGTTTGTTTTACATATTGATTAAGAAATCTGTACCTTTTCTCTTATTAAATAAAGTAATTATATTTCTTTAGATTTATTTAGCTGTATATAATATTTTTTCTTAAGTGTTAAAAATATTTAACACTATAACTCCCATGTGGGCACGAACTAAAAAGTTCGAAACATCTTATCTTTGCCGTACCGTGAAGCTGTGGAACAATCTCCCGGCCAGTGGGTTAAGAGTCATTAACGCAGGCCGGCATGACAACAACGACCGACGGAGGAGGGTGTACCTCTCGGTGGTCGCCGTTTTTATGGATTGTACTGTGCTTACCACCAGGCACAGATACACTTTGCCGTGCTACAATAAAATATATATATATATAATTCAGGAGATTCAGACCTCATAAAAATTTCCAACTATGAATCCCTTAGGTATTGATAAATTTATCGAGTATTGTAAATATAAGTCTAATAAACCATTATGTACATGTTTAATAATTTATCAGATTAATAGCTCTTGTCGTTGTGGTAATTAACTTCGGTTAATTAAGTAGTCCTTCGGTTATGTAGCACGAAATTAATTAATTTTGTATTGTGCTTAATAAATTTCAATATAGCTCATTAACGTTAACACAAATGTTCCATTCAACATTAGTACTTAGTAATTACTTAGTACTTATAGCTTCCTAAATTTTAATGGTGGTAGAGCCCCGCTGAAGCTATTACTGGTTTCAGCATGAATGGGTCGGCTCACCCGGGGTAGTACCACCCTCTCACAGAAAACCGACGTGAAGTAACAGTGCTTGCATTGTTGCGTTTCGTTCGGTCAGTGAGAGCGCCAGAGACCCACCTCCCCTCCCCTTCCACTTTCCCCTTCCCTTCCTTTCCCCAAACACAGGTTGGCAACGCACTTGTGACTTACCTGGTGTTGCAAGTGTCCATGGATGGTGATGATCACTTACATCAAGTAACCCACCTGTTCGTTTGCCTCCTATGATATAAAAAAAATATATATATATCAGTAGCAAATGCGTTATACTCGACAAGCCAGATTCGTGTTATATAGAACGTCGTGTTTACTAAAAAGCCGAAGGACATATTTATATGCTAACCATTTAGAACCAGTAGTATATAATATTTAAATTTCTAATTTAAAAAATATTTATTACGTTAAAGCACTTTCGGTTCAACTTAAAACTTGTTCCGACGCTAAGTTAAAATAGGACAACCCTACCTTATATCATAAATATACCCTACCAAAAGATGGTATCAGTTACCGCGCCCGTATTATTGTGGGCGCTGTGGTGAAAATACAAAGGTGTATTGTATTGGTGGTAGAATTTCAAACAGTATTTATGTATACGGTATGCCTTATGAGTTATGATATATAAAAGATATTTTAAATCGACCACGGAAGCATGTTATAAAATACACTAAAGTATAAAGTAATAAAACGATGATATATAATAGCAATTCGCTATGATGAGACAATTTCAAGCACGACTATTTAATTCCAATTGAAGCACAGTTTATTTTAAGAAACTAAACAATCGACGTACCATAACAAACAGTTTTAGAAATGGAAATTATGCTCATGGCAAAGTAGCCATCAATTTGCGGGCATCAAACTGCGACCCCTCAACTCTGTAAGGTTTAATAGCATTACGTCATAAGGCTTATTTACATGTATTAAATAGTGGTTGTCCAGTAGCCAGAATACAATCATAATAAGAGTTCCAATTTTTTTTCCTTTAAATGTGCTACCGCGTCACCTAGTAGCGAATTATTGCAGAATGAATAGTATAAAAAACATTAGTGGACTAGTCAAAATAGGTTTGAAAAAAATCATTTCTTGGCTTTACACACATGACCTTTGCCGCGCGAAAGGAAAGAAAAAACGAGCGTCTAAAGGTAAACAAGGACAAACGGAATGCATGTGTGCTTCTAGTTCAAATCGCGCGTACAAGCCTTTGAGCTTCTAATATTTTTTGAGAAGGAATGAAAACCAAAGGGTAATATAGATTATGTAGCAAGGAGTCACTACAGGCCATAGTTGAAACTTTACGTTTAGTAGTAATATGTCTTTTGGTTATCTTGTGCTTGATTTTTGGAACAATATATAAAATAGGCAAGTATATAAATTTTGTGATTATCAAAATATGGATAATCTAAATTGATCTATATATTGATGGATAATCTGAAGTTAGCTATAGTCAACATTTTCTATTGTTGGTGTCGTTTTTTCTACAAACTTAGAATAAGCCGAAAGATAACATTTTAGAAAAGATTTTTATCTTGGTACGCCAAAGAAGTATAACTTCTAACGCGGTTACATAAGCACACACACACTTTTTTTTAAATCTTTTACATTTGAAAACCGGTCGAATACAATACCTTATGTTATAATTATGTGCTCTACTTTTATCCTAGAAAAACAGTCATGGATTGTACTAATAACAAATTAAGAACATCTTTATAAGCAGGTGTGTTTATATAAAACTATGTGTTTTGTCACACTCCAGTACGCGAAAGTATTGCGCGATGAATCACGCGTAATTAACCTTTACATGAACGCTCTTTGCTCTGTGATTAAAAGACTCGAGTAATCGCGCGCGAATAATGAAATGGTTAAAAATGTGTTAAAAGCAATCACTCGTGAATATACGAGCACTCTGTTATACGTTCAATCCTGCACTTTCCAATCGCGAGTGAAAGAACGAGTCGTATAAATGCTGCTTTTAAGCCAACTATCGGGTCTAGATTCTAATTTGAAAACATTTTGTCCGAAGGCGCTACAGTTGGGCCATCTTTACTTCAAGATATCTTATTTATCAATAGTATCAAAGAAAACACGAATTAAAAATTAATTTCGCAGGAAACTAAAATGAATGAAAATGTAAGACTTATAAATGAATAATGTTAAGATATGACTTCCAGAGCGAATATGTATATTATTTTCCTTTGAAGGAATTTAGAGAATTCTAAGCGAGCTATTAATGAAAGGTATATTAGAATATAAATTTTCTTAGATACTATTTACTTCAGATAAAGATTTTTCGAACTTGAATTTATTCTTTGCTACTGTACATATCCGAAGCTCGCGAGTTTGTTAATTCAATTATCAACTTTATAAAGCTACGAACTTAAAACTGAATATTGAATGGCATAGCACTTAACCATATTACTTTTTTGTGTTACTTTGATTCTACTTTATCTTCCTATGAAATGAAGATTTGTACAGAGTAAAATATAATGCGGAAAGATTTTTTTCTGTTATTATGTTTTTAAACGAATATTACTAAGGCACCTTTTCCTTTCTTTGAGTCTTTCACGGATTAAGTGTAATAAGCTTACATTTAATATTTTGTTTCTTTATATTTATTATGGCGATAGGATTAGTAAAAGATATTTATCCATAATTTAGTGAGCTTGTTAAAATACCACACATGGTGTTATATTCGAATAGTGCGATTTTAACTAAAAAATATATAATTTTATGAAAAAATAATGGGCATATTAAGAAGAAGTAATTCTGTTTCAGACCTTAATTATTAAAAAAATAATATTTAAAAGGTATTAAATGAAGCTAAGAGACAGGAAATTTGGAAATATTTAATTATATACATAAAAAAATTTGTTTCAATAAAAAAATGTGAACAGATAAGTACAGAAACGTTATTAAAATTTTGAAAATCTAAAATTCAAAACTTGTAATTGGAAAATATATACACATAGAACATATATATATCTTTATATATAAATTTCTTCAGTACGTGTGTATGTCACTGAACTCCTCCTAAACGGTTGAACCGATTTTAATGAAATTTTGTGTGCGTGTTTGAGTGGATCCGAGAATGGTTTAGATTCACTTGGAACCGATGCACAATTGGAACCGATAGGTGGCGCTGCGGTTGAATTTTAGATTAATTTTTTTTTCATTATCAAGGCAGGACAACGTCCGCCGCGACCGCTAGTATATATATAAAGATTTCGATGTTTATACAAAAATGATTCTTGCCCTAAACATTCGTTTCATTCTTTACTCATTTACTCTTATGATAATAATGATTGTTCAAATCCATCGTTAGACATAAATAATGTTGTAACGACATATAAGATTTAAATAGCTTAAAACGTGTCTTGCAGTGATACAATTCACTGACATTCATGTAAATGGTACGTGGCTACAACATATAATCTGGCCGTATATTAGCCGGTAATAGCTTCAGGGGCAATTGAGTCGAACCAATCTATTACTGTCGTTACCATTGACTTGATTGAAATTAGAATACTAATCAGGTTAATATTTTTAAACATGATTTAGGTATATGTAAGAAAAGAACTTTTGAATAAAATAGTTATTTTCATGATTCATTGATTCTTTTTTTGAGAAAGTAATACAAATTGAGTTTGTTTTTTCTAGATCATTAAATATTATTTTCTTATACTAAAATATTTACAGATTTTAGACAATTATACATATCTACAAGTTATTATTAGTGATCTGCAGATATTTTATTGGAGAAAAATGGAAGAATTTCATTACCAAACTTTTTCATCTTTATCTCATCTGAGTTTTTGGTTTAGATATCTCGTATTCATATGGTAGTGTTCTTATTCCTGAATCCTGTTAATATTTATATTCTACCTTTTAGAAAAACAAGGCTTTTGTATTTGAAATGAACATGGCTCAGTCCAAATATGCTCGAACATTAAGAAACTACGTGGGTCCTAATATCACAATGAACTTGAGTTTTCGGCGAAAAGAAAACATAGCCACATTACCCATACTAGGGTTATGTATAGCTATATACCCATACATATTACATATGAAATATTTTAGTGCTCGTTAAGTAAGGTTCACAAAATTAAGTTTGACAATATAATCAAATATTACCACAACCGATCTCTATTATGTATAGATACAGCATGCACAAAACAATAAATTGTATTAGATAATGTTAAAACTCTAGATTCAGATTAAAAACAAAGGGAACCCCACAACAAAACCACAAACTATAACTTAAATATATCTCTTTCTTAACTGAGGCCAAAGAAACACAAATGGATGAGTCAACTTTTAAAAGTATATCATTATATTATAAAAAGGAAGAATGCGGTATAAAGGCCAATTTTAGCATAGGTTGGGTCTTTTTTGCAGGTGAAATTTTGATAAATATCTCTCATAAAAAAGACCTTTATATCTTGACTTTGACAGTGTGTTAGAAAGTTGTTCTTATTTTCGTAAATACTCATAACATTATTATAAAGTACACATAAAAGATATTGTATTAAAACCTCTTTCTATTTAACCCAATTATAAAAATGAAACCGAAGTTTTAATAAAGAATGTCATGAAAGCAGATATTAATGTCAAGTAGATAACACAAAAATAATATCAGTTCGCAGTCGGCGAGACTTTGTTAATGCATTTTTAAATCAGACTATGAGTTCGTTTTCGTGTCCCATTATAATTATGCAAATGGCATACTCTCCCTGCGTGGATACAAATGCATATCACAGTGCAGGTGTCTGCTGTTTATACATTTGATTTAATAACTGGGCTCATCGCGAATCCAATGAACACCATTGTATGCGGAATATCAATGCTGTGTTACAACGCATTAGTAGAATAGACAGATAACAAATAAATCAGGGTTGTATCCACGTAATTGACTACTTTGTTAGAAATTTTTTATGTACGCTTAAAAATCAAACAATCCCCTTTCGGTTTCTATTTTCTATCTCTATGAAACGAATCGTTTTTCCTTACTTTGATGACTAAAATATCTTATTTGATAAAACAAAGTTCTAAGAGGATTCTGTAATATAAATATATTTGTAAATTCGTTAGTTATAAAGCGTCTTTTTTACTCTCTCTCTCTCTCTTCTTGGCTATAACTTGATTTTTATGCATATATTTTATAAGTGCTCCTACTTCTATATTATATAATCCTACCTACATCTTTCTCTTCTATATTAGCTTCATATTGAATATATAAATAAATAACTAATCATAAATAAGTTTTCTATAACATTGTCCTTTGTACAGAAAATTTTTAGACCATTGTTTAGATCCT
Organism: Antheraea pernyi; assembly: GCA_015888305.1. Classification (NCBI taxonomy): domain Eukaryota; kingdom Metazoa; phylum Arthropoda; class Insecta; order Lepidoptera; family Saturniidae; genus Antheraea; species Antheraea pernyi. The sequence goes on along the minus strand of MU158751.1, from coordinate 2,123,282 downwards.
AGTGAGATATTTAACTGTCTGTTATTGTAATCCATTTACCATAAAATTAATGAGTTTACTTTTTAAATGAACACGGTAATATCACTAGACAACAAATATAACCTTTTACAATATTATCATATTACAATAAAGAAATTCTCCACATTCAGTTGTTAATTGGATTAAAAAGCCACGTAGGTGGTAGAGCCACGTTGAAACTATCACTGGTTTCAGCATGAATGGGTCGGCTCGCCTGGGGTAGTACCACCCTCTCATAGAAAACCGACGTGAAATAACAGTGCTTACCCACCTCGCCTCTCCTCTCCCTCCCCTAACTGTTACCCCCAAGGGTGGCAACGCACTTGCGACTCCTCTGGTGTTGTTAGTGTCCATGGACGGTGGTGATCACTTAACATCAGGTGACCCACCTGTTCGTTTGCCACGTATAACATAAAAAAGCATAAACTACGTTCACACGCCCTACATAAGATTTACATGTTTTAACAAAATATTATAACATATTTATCCTTACTAAAATTATTTCTTGTAAGGGCAGGTTTTTGCCTTTTTTGTTGTTAAAATGTAATGTTAGTAAAAATGTCATATCATCTTAATACTGCCCTGTGTTCCTGATTTGCTACATCAAAACTGATAAGAGAAGGGTGGATGCACGACTGCGTTCAGGTACTTGGGGCCATCCGGGGGCACAAGCGGAGGGGGGTTTGTGTTGAAGCCTCCACACGTTTCAGGAATACCAACGTGATTAATGGATTCCGCGCGGTACGATAATGATAATGACCCCGTCTGCCACAGCCGCATCAACGGAATGATCGCTGAATGCAGTGCTTAGTTAGTTTTTGCATAGTTGGCGATTGATTCGTGCGAGTGCGTTGATGAGGACGCATAAATCTGTTTCGATTGCTATATAGAACCGCTATCAGCTTCATTTGTTTTAATTTGCTACGTGATATCTCAATTCGTGTTATACATTCTCATATCCCCGTAATTTTGAGGTATTTTCATTTAAATTGAATTTTCATATTGGCTTATGCGCAGCTTGAAACTGGGCTTTGATTTATTGGGTTTATTTGATTTAAATCCGATTTCAGAGTAAAATATATCCTATTTTAAAGTTTTAGGAGTCTGGTCAGCTTAATACAGTTCTTAAAAAAATACAAAACAAGTCGCCTCAATAATTCATTTTCAGATGCATTGTGGTGCGAATGTGGATTTTTTTTTTTTCGAACTGATTACGCTATTGGTCAAGCAAGGTCTTAACAGCTTCACTGGACTACAATGAACGTGGATGTTAGAGCCAATCTTCTGTGTTAGTGAAGCAACCAAACCTTTTATTCATGGACCCAATCATGTTACGAGTACTTCAAGCATTTTACACAGAAAAGTTTTATAAGTCAAAGAAGCATACAAAAACTGCATACAAAATGCATATTAATTTTCCTAGTTAATCAGATACAATTAAAAGTTTTTATTCGCTAAGTATATAAAATAATATGCAATAATATTGTGTAATATGAAGATACTTTTTTTTATGTAAAAAGGCGGCAAACGGACAGGTGGGTCACCTGATGTTAAGTGATCGCCACCGTCCAAAGACACTAGCAACACCAGGGGAGTCGCAAGTGCGTTGCCAGCCTGTGTATGGGGGAAGGTGAGAAAGGGGAAGGGAAAGGGGGAAAGGAGGTGGGCGTCCGGCGCTCTCACTGACCGAACGAAACGCAACAATGCAAGCATAGTTACTTCACGTCGGTGTTCTGTGAGAGGGTGGTACTACCCCGGACGAGCCGACCCATTCATGCTGAAACTAGTAATAGCTACAGCGTGGCTCTACCACCTTCAAAAACGTGTAATATGGAGCATGAAATATTAGTTTAACAAAGTCAGTACAAGTAATTTGGGTCTTTGGCTCAAAATATTACAAATACGATTATGTCTTTTATTGTTTCCTCAGGGAGAGGTCCCTGGCATCCACACTACATCTGGCATATCTTAGTGTACTGTTATGAATTGGCCTAATTCTTTTAACCTATCCCTAAACAAAATCCAAAACGAATACAGATATTATATAAGTAAATGCTCCAGGATTTCTTAATAATATTTTTGTTGTAATCACAAATTATTTTCACTATAAACATGATATTTTAACATTATAAACACCAAGACTTGAGTAATTAATATTTTAGAGAAAGTATTTTTTTTGTAATCTAAATATCGTTGCTATAGATTAACTATAGCCAAATTTGAATTAATCTATTGAGTATGACATTATTTAATAACATTAATTAAATATTTCTACGTCATAACCGAAGATATTTCTTTACACTGATGGATACTAATTCTAAAATTTTACAAAAGCTCTTTAGAATGTAGTAATAATTAATACCTTTTGCTAATATACTAAAATGGTCAGAAAACTTTATACAAGAGAACAATTAGTATAGAGAAATGACATTAGTTTTTAACAAGGGCATTGGCTGCCGGAAAAGTAAGGTATCAACATTTAAACTCTCGTTTAATCTCAAAATAATCTTAAAAGAATTACTGTCTCATACTTTGCTTGTAGTTATAATTTCTTTGATAAAAATTACATAGTAGCATCAATTAGAACCAACCAAAGTCTATGTCGAGTTTAGAAAGTGCTATATAACATTTGCAATTTATATTAACAGTATCGTATAAATTGAGGCAATAACACGTTTAAAGTTTTCTTTTCCTTGAACGTTATAGTTGAGATGTCGGTCACCGTTCTCGAGAAAACTCCATTAGTTACCCCTGGGACAAGGGATAATCCGAAAGTAAATCATCGAGAGATGAACACTAGGTGTGCGGTGCTATAATAGTTAAATATGGCTCGACCGCTCATATACTGTGTACTTAACGTGTCTCACAGCTGCAATGTCCTGAAAATGCATGAATTTATGTCGGTTTTAAATCACGAACAGTCCTATATTGTGTATATTAATTTTTATTTTGCATTTTTACATTATTTATGTATGATATTGTGGAAGTTACCGGTGAGTAAAAGTGAGATACCTACTACATAGTGTATATTCATTTAAAGTAAAAATGAAGACTAGGTAAGTACTGTTTTCAGGTGAAGTTTTTCAGTAACTAACCTTTTTTGTGTGTTTGTTTTTTGATTTGTTATGCTTTTACGCTTTAACTAAGTAACTGATTATATTGAAATTCTGCATATACGTTGTATGGGGGTACAAAAATGACATAGGGTATCTTTTATTGAAAAATAAAGTACTGTATCCGAGGGATATGTTAAATATGCATTATCACGAGCGAAGACACTGGAACAGCTAGTTTTAATACTAAAACCACATTTACTATTGCAATCACTATATTACTGATAAGGTTAAGTTGAGAGATAGTATATCTATAGTTATCTATATATCTGTTTTTTTTTATGTAATAGGTGGCAAACGAACAGTTGGGTCACCTGCTGTTAAGTGATCACCACCGTTCATGGACACTAACAACACTAGAGGAGTCGCAAGTGCGTTGCCATCTTTTGGAGGGAAGGGTTAGGGGAGGGAAAGGGAGAGGAGAGGGCAGGGGAGGTGGGTCTCCGGTGCTCTCACTGACCGAACGAAACGCAACAATACAAGCACTGTTACTTCACGTTGGTTTTCTGTGAGAGGGCGATACTACCCCGGGCGAACCGACCCATTCATGCTGAAACCAATAATAGTTTCAGCGTGGCTCTACCACCATTAACTGAAGTAACTGTGGACTTCAATAGCATAAACATAATTAGAAAACAAATATGCCGATCATTCGATAGAGAAAGTAAGCAATTAAAATAAAGTTATACCTTTAAAAAACGTTCAATTTACCTGCAATAATCCATCTACTTTGGAACGCATCCGTCTGCACCCCTACCGATACGCTCAATATCGACTATTAACAGAATATAAATGTCTCGTTGATAAATCGCCGTACCGCTCGCGTTAACTGCTAAATAGCGTGCCACTAATGGCTGCGTAGTAAAAATGCATATAGTGGAAACTAGAAACTGCTGAATACTTATCGAAACCACGTTTACGAACTTGCTGTTTGGCACAGTTTAATAAATATAACCTGACTGAGAGAAACCAATTGAAGTCACGCATAGAATATATACTTAAAGCAGTAGTTTAATATTTATATTGTACACTCATTTACTATTAACTTTTACTATTATTATTCATTCGAATATAATTTTCAAGACATTAAACTCAGCAGCACAAAAGTCTATCCTCCGTAGTGCCATCTAGTGGCGTTGTATTGTATTGTTGACAACTTATGGACCAAATATATGCCAAACAGTTAAATTGAATTAGAGTCACCATTCTCATATAATATACATTATATTAACATCCATTTTATACCTGTACATATAAACTGATTTTCGTATGCTTCATCGGGCCTTAAAAACGGCAAATAGTCAATCACTCCAAAAAATAAGTAGCCTAGAACCGTTTACGAAAAATTCCTCACCGAATGGTCATAATCCTATGCCGATATGGTCAGTAGTACTGACGTGATCATCCTCAGAGGAACTGTATTTTTATTATACATACCTATATGTACAGATACTATAATTAAATTAAAAAAAATATTTGAAAATATTATGAAAAAAAAACATAAGATTAATAGTAAAATCTAATCAAATCAGAAGTATAAATGTCATGGCTTTTCACAATGACGTAAAAAATAAATACAAACGATACAATTTATGATAACAGAACATAGGTTCGTATATTATCAGGAAGGAATTTTCCCTTCATTTTATCCAATTTACATAAATGTTTTTCATCGTCCTCTCCCCTTCGGTTATTTATTTGTTTTGTTTTAATAAAATCCCAAAAATGGGTAGTTTTCTTACCGTCTATATGGTGTCTACGCTTATGGATTCTATACATGCAAGGCGGTCGCTATAATACTCGTTCATTCCTATTTTAGTATTAAGTTTATTATAATAAATGAATATGGATGCAACGAATAAACTAACGGAGTGTCTGGAATAAATACATATATGTATGTAATATAATTATAATGTTATAGATACGTAGATATTGTTAAATGAAATTCACCGATTTCAATTCAAGTCGCACGGTGCATACTAACCTTTAGTATTAATTATATGCGACTTGATATTAAATAGCTCATTAGTACGTGTAGTTACAGATGCTACTGTATAATCCTATTGCTTTCGACGGATTTACATAAAGAGTTTATGGTTTGTACCAAGTTTTTACCCTTTACGTACCGTTTACAATTTTATTTTTACGTATATTTTCTCAAAGACTACCACAGATTTATTTTATGTCATAGGAGGTAAACGGACAGGTGGGTCACATGATGATAAGTTATCACCACCGTCCATAGACACTTGCAACACTAGGGTAGCTGCAAGTGCGTTGCCAGCCTGTGTTGGAGGAAGGAGGAAGGGAAGGGGGAAGGGAGAGGAGGAAGGGGAAGGGAGTTGGGCCTCCTGCGCTCTCACTGACCGAACGAAACGCAACAATGCAAGCACTGTTACTTCACGTCGGTTTTCTGTGAGAGGGTGGTACTACCCCGAGCGAGCCGAATCATTCATGCTGAAACCAGTAATAGCTTCAGTGTGGCTCTACCACCTACTATAATTAATTAATTATTATAATTTAAACTAGTGGTTGAAATTCGTTTTTTTTTATTAAGTTGCAATATTATTATATTCGTCAAAGAACGAACATATATTGTAGATGAGTAAACGCGTCCACTCGTCGATGGTAAGGAAAAATACTAAATGTTTATTTTTTTTTTTGTAACACAAAATTGCGCTAATAGCAGTTAAACAAAATAGAAATAAATAAAATCGGTTGTCGAACACAAGATCTAAAGATACTAAACTTAAAAGATAATTAATTAATTATATGACCTTGTACCTAAAAATACCTTGCGTGTCAAAATCAATACTTAACCAGTCTATTCATACTGTTTTAATATTGCAAATGTGAAAGTAACTTTATATATATGTTACTTATTTATGATTAATTCTCTGAATAAACCACTTCGGTATAGAGATACTGAAAAACACGTATGTAATGTTATGGTAAACACTAGTATAGAATAATTGCTATGACATTTCGGGAAAAGTAAAATGAGATATATTTTTTTCAAATATGTCCAATAAACGAAAAATATCTATTATGTTTTAAACCGAAGTTGTGAAAGTAAGACGACGATATGATATATTCGTTGCTTCGATTCGATTTGTTAATGATGTAATTCTTTGTATCTCCGTTAGGCTTTATTTTTTTCATAAACGTTTTCATATAAAGAAGAATATTAGTCATTTACAGTTGAGTATTACTTGCGGAATAAATTACATTACTTCATTTGTTACTCTGGGTAAAAAATTGATTCACATTAAAGTATTTATGTAAGTCGTGATTTTCTTAATATCGCTTTTTTTAATATAACACTATGCACATAGGTATAGTATATGAAATAAATAACGCAATTAAAGTAATTGCAAGCAAAGTAACAGCTCAAACCGAGATTCAGCAACTTTGACATCCTTGTGCTAGCTGCCATTTCGACTGAGCGCCTTCTGCTCTCGCCACCAAATCCGGTGGAGTTATCAAGTTTAGATCAATAGCATTGACTAAATCGGAAAAAAATTAAGCTGCAATTATTTCCTTTATTAATTCTTGATTATCTGTAGGATGCAATTTGATTACATATTATATTCTATTTTACAAAATGTTTCCAATTTGATTGAACATTTCAATGATTACTTCGTAAGAGCAAAGTTGTAAACTATCATTGACCACAGTCTAATTTTATTATGTGACCGAAGATGGAAATCTAAGCCCACAAAGTGGATTAGTTCTCAAAAGCTGTTTCCGAAACTCATTGACAAACGCTTGACGAGATAGTACTTTGGGTTAGTAGGTAGCCAGACGAATACTAAAATGTTCTACCATAATATAGCTAATGGTTTCAACTTAATGATTTTAACGTGATTTAGTGCTATCATTAGGCTATTGTTACTTCATACATAATTAAATAAACGTATGTAGAACGTTTTTAGCCTTTTACTTTAATCTAGGACATCTCTATAAAAAAAGTGTGTATGTACTTATAACACGCGTTAGAAGTTATATTTCTTTGGCGTAAAAATCTTTTCAAAAATTTTATCTTTCTCCTTATTCTACCTTTGTGGAAAAAACGACACTAACAATAGAAAAAAAGGTATTTAATAAATTGAAAGTTTTAATACAAAGAAATACAAACAACAAATACAAAGAAACAAAATGTTGATTATAGCTAATTTCAGAGTGTCGGTTTTGCGTGACGGTATGCGCGCGTATCGTAATAACTTCAGGGTGTCGGTTTTTCGTGACGGTGTGCGCCCGCATCGTAATAACTTCAGGGTGTCGGCTTTTCGTGACGGTGTGAAAAGATCGTAAAGATTTACTGTCATCGTTTTTCCCTAACGCGCCAAAAGAAACATAACTTTAAAAATCATTCGTAAAACATAACTAAACACTGATTATCCAATTTTTATATTAATAACAGTATATTAAAATGACAAGTAAATACACCAATATCAAATCAAAGTTAATTCAATTAACCCAATATCTGTACAGTAGAACAAATATAGCCGATGAGAAATCTATAGAAGCAGTAGACGAGCAAGGCACTAGTCAGTTGACTGCAATACACAGTGTACACGATATCGATAAATTAAATTGGACCGACCGCCCTGCAAGCCACACTGTATATTAATTGGTAAATAACTGAATATCAACATACGACAAACATACGTAGCCACATATCTCCCCTCCGATAGATTTAATTTCGAAATACATTAGGGTAAGGTTTTTGGGACGTTTTAGTAATTTCTATGTATATATGTTAGTGGTATTCATTGTATCAGACGTTAATACTCGGCATTTTAGCACATGATAATTACAAATTGACTTTTAAAATATAGTAATTGGTAACTACCTATTACGTTTGGTCATAAGCAGATTTTGTGTATCTCTTTTATAGCTAATTGGTGTTTTATAAGTAAATTGTCATTTACCTACATTAAATTTGAAAAGTTGCACAAGCACAGTCACATTATTTCATAGTTTATAACATGTATAATTTACATATAAATGCTTGATGATTCTCTAAATGGTTTATAGCATATTCACTTTATTTTTTAATGAATACTTTTTTAGCCGCGTCGAGCGGTTTTTGTAGGAGAAAAACTTATAGGTTTACGCAGGGCTGTAGCTACAGTCGAATGTCACAGACTGTGGTATGTTCGGAAAAGTTTAGACACCTATCGGTTTTTTTTTATCTTAAATTATGAACAGACAATTTAATTCTAATAATTTATCTTAGTTTTTGGTATTTTTAAGTTAGAGCATTGTGATTTCAATGTAGGACTTTGCCCCACAATGCATCCCCTAGCTATGCTCCTGGGTTCACGTTACCCGATAACCTCGACATACTCGCAACATATAGCGGTTGCACTCTTCGATCAACAATAATAACAATTGATTGAAGCTTGGACCAGACTAGCGACGCGTTAGTATAGCGGCCTGTGTACATGTAATAAATAGATATTTTGTATTGATTATTTAATAAAATGTATTGCTCCAAGTTCCAATAAATGTGTTACACTAATGTTAATAATTTCAATAAACAAATTCTGAAATTTAAATAATGTAATTCACACTATAATTAATATGAAACTTCAAAAGAGTACATTTATTACATAGTTTTAAGTTTTCACTATTGTTAGCAGTACTTATGACTGCCTCGACTTTTTTTTTATTTTTATATAACATAGGAGGAAAACAAACAGATGGGTCACCTGATGTTAAGTGATCACCACCGTCCATAGGCACTTGCAACATGAGGAGAGTCGCAAGTGCTTTGCAGGCTGTGTTGGGGGATGGGGAGGGGAAGGGAAGAAGGAAGGGGAAGGGGAGGGTAGGTGGGTCTCCGGCGATCTCACTGACCGAACGAAACGCAACAATGCAAGCACTGTTACTTCACGTCGGTTTTCTCTGAGAGGGTGCTACTACCCCGGTCGAGCCGACCCATTCATGCTGAAACCAATAATAGCTTCAGCGTGGCTCTACCACCTACATATTGTGTTGTGTTATGTGTGTGTGAATACTGTAATTAATAGTCATATTATTATGATAAAAGTAAAACTCAATTAAGATAAAAACACTTATCAACCTTTAGTATGATCTATATACCTGTAGTACTATTATATATAAATAAACAATACATTACAAGCAGATTTATCTAATGATAAATCCAAGCATATCAGAATCAATACTCCTCCAACGAATAACGCTATAAAAGCATACGAGCACTTGTTAGTGATCAAATAAAGAAAAGAGCAAACCCCCTTAAGTAAATCAACTAACAGAAGCAAACATCGAGTTGCGAATCGATTGCACGGACGTGGGACAACCCCTTATCTCCGCGGTGCGCACGTGTGAACCCCGTTCAATTTTAATTTCATGCTCAAACAATGACGCTATCGAGCCGGCTATTATTTTGTATAGTCGCCAAGGGTTCAGTTCATCTAAATCCGCAAGATAAGCTCTGAGCTCTTTGTCGACGGCTCTCCCGATAGCTAATTCGTGAGCGCTGCGAGTTTATTATCATAAACACTTTTATTCATTACCAAAATATCGAATTTATTCAATTTAATTATATTCTGTCAAATCCCCTTGTTACGCTTATTAACTTTCATATATTTAATTAAATAACACAGCGCCACGCTGTTTGCAAAACAACTTCAATAATTTTCAGTTCAAATGAGATTCCTTCCATTTGCATTCAAATCACGAATACAATCGACGTGATACGACTATCGGGATTTAATATTTTTGTAAGCTTATCTCTTTGCAAATTTTTAACTGTAATTAATTTAACAATATACACATATTTTTATTGAAATTGTTCATGAGATCATATAATTATATGTGGTATAAGCTAACTGCTATCATGTTTTGGCTTGTAATGCAATAATAGTCATAATAATATTGTAGTATTTAATAAAACGTTACAAAATAAATCACAATATTCTTGATTATAAAATTTTATATGAAAAATCATAAAGATATCACGTTATTAAGGAAAAATAATTCCAAGGGCAGAATTCTAAAACAGTTTGATGTAATATTAACACCTGTGTTGTCGCTTAATCTATAATCCCGCAACAAATATATATTATATATTGGTAATACAGTAATAAAGTAGTTGTTATAAGTATCGTGTAAAATTTCATACATATTTTGTAAAAACTGTTATTTTGATATTATAAACAGACATATTGCATTATATAGATTACTAGTTGACCCCCGTAACTTCGTCTGCGCCAAATCGGTTATTATCTGTTCCGATTTTATTTCCAAACGCAAAAAAAATCTTAAAAACCCTAGACCCCGATTGTAGAGACACCTACATATCCTAAATATCCTATCCTAATAACCTCTATATATATTGGCAAGAAATGTTTTCCCGGTATCCTCTGGGTTGCTTCTTTGACCCTCACCTCCGCGCCCCATTTACAACCGTCGCAACAACACAATCATTTCACTAGCTTATAGTTTTTATGTTCTAACCAACTTCATCAATTAACATGCTGTAAAAAGTAAACTTTATCTCCATGAAATTTTCATTTTGATTTAGCTCTTTGTTCTAATAAGAATTTGTAAAGTATATATGAAACCTGTATTTAATAACTTAATTATTTGTAATTAGTAATTTTAACACTTATTTTCTTTTTCACATAAACGTAAAAAGTTTTTATGGCTGAGATATTAAACTTACATATATGTATGTATATTGTAGTTTTTTGTAAATCTAACAGTAATGAATTTTGTTAAGGATTTTATTACTTTATTTCAAATCATTCCAGCAACGCACGCCATATTATAGAATTTTGCTAACTCTAACTAAATTTATTGTTATCATTTATTGAAAATATGTACATACCATAAAAAAGTAGTCTAATGCCTATCTAACAGTGTAAGAATTTTCAAAATCGGATTAGTAGTATCAGAGATTACCCCGAATATCCAAACTCACAAAGTATAACTTCAACTTATATTGGAGTTTCATAGATTCGATTTTAATGGTGATAGAGCCGCGCTGAAACTATTACTGATTTCAGCATGATTGGGTCGGCTCGTCCGGGGTACTACCACCCTCTCATAGAAAACCGACGTGAAGTAACAGTGATAGCATTGTTGCGTTTCGTTCGGTCAGTGAGAGCGCCGGAGTCGCACCTTTTTTTTTTTTTATACGTGGTGAAATCCCTTATGGATACGCCACTCCCTCGGGGGAGAGAGTGGGTTATGTCCGACTCGCACGGACTAAAACCCCACGGTGTACGTCTGCCGCCATAGTCGGGGCGGCACGAGATCTCTACAGATTTCATCGTGCCGTCCCAGCGGTTGGCCCAGCAGCGAAAGCGCCGCCGCCGGGCCCCCGTCTTGTTAGGAGACAGCCGGGTACACACCGGCCGTCTCCTCCGTCCGCCGGACCTGTGCAATGGGAGGATGGGCCCCCCGACCCACCCTCCCTAGGTCCGGTTACGGTGGAAGGAGGCGGTGGTCGAACTGCCGCCTCCTCCTGCCTGTCCTCCGTTGGCGGAGAGGGCCACTAAGAGGATCGTCCTCGCGGACCCTCTCCGCCGCCTCCTTCTGCGAGACGACTTCCTGCATGGCCGCAACCACGCTCGGCAGCGAGAGATCTTCTCCTACCGCCGCAGCCAGAGTGCGGCGTTGCTCCTCCCACGCAGCACACTCAGAAAGTGTGGGCTGCGCGGTGTCCGGTTCAACGCTGCACTCGTGGTATACGGCGGTCGGCTCCCTGCGAGCTATCCGGTGCAGGTACCAACCGAAGCACCCGTGCCCGGTCAGCACCTGCACCAGACGGAACGTGAGGGAGCCCCACTTTCTCTGATTCCACTCCGGCAGGACCGGGCGGACGGCGTCGATCGTGTATCGACCGTAACGCGCGTCCGCCAGGTCCCGCCTCCACCTCTGAACCCTTTCTTCCCTCTCTCTCCCCCTTCTCTGCTCTATTTCCCCTAACCCTTCCCCCCAAAGGGTGACAACGCACTTAGGACTTCTCTGGTGTTATTAGTGTCCATGGACGGTGGTCATCACTTGTAACCGTGTGAGGTGACCCACCTGTTCGTTTGCCACCTATGAATAAAAAAAACGAATTCTACTAGTGTAGTGTAGAAGTCAGTCGTGAGAGAGTCACTTTATAAGTAGTATTATTTTTGTTTTATATAATTTAGTTCTTCCAGATTAAGCCTCTGAGATACACAAAGACAAACACAACACTAACAGACAGCATGCCTGATATAAATATATATTTACATAATAATTACTGTTAGTGATTGTGTTATGTTAAAGTTTAATTTTGTTAATACATATAAGATTAGCCAGAGTATTGACAAAAAGAGAAAATACCCACCTTTGTGCCTTTGTTAACATTAGACGGCAGTAGTATATTGTTAGGTAAAATATAACACAATACAACATCATACATCGGGGCAATTGAAAAAAATGTGTTCTAGAGTGTATTCATCCAACCCACATTCACATATTGAATTGTCCCTGATTCTCAGCTTTGCAAGATGGACTGGAGAGCACACGTCTACAGATAGATGCTCAGTCTACAGATAGTAGACGCAGCAAACTTGCAACAGTCACGAAATCTATATGGCTATGGCTTACCAGGAATGTTGTTCTGAATGGAAGCATATGGTTTGCCTGTAAATGATGAACCTGAATGAATGATGAATCTGTCAATATAATAGTTTGATCTATTTTATGTGATAGTACATATTTGATAGTTTTTGATATAGCAACTACTTCACCTGTGTAGGTGGAGAATAAAGAGGGGTATTTATTACCTCTTTTATAATATTAGTGTTGATAAAACAGATATGCATATATAATGTATCACATTCTCATATAAATAAATGTTTTATTACAAGCAAGGTACATATATGTCATTGCCGAAGGTCGCCAAATTATAAAAAATAAAAACTTAGCGTAAGCCATTTTGACTTAATGTGGTTAATTCGGAAGCCGAGGGGTTAAATATCTAATTACATTTAATTGAAATATGTAAATTATGTCAAAATAATATTGAAATGTAGTCTGAAAAGTTCCAACAAAAACAAAAAACCCTTTCTTAAAAAAAATATTTCTGGATCACAATCTTATCAAAATATATGAGTGATATATATAACAAAGTAAAACAGCAATTTTAAATATGAATTAATAATTTAAATCTTCGTTGAAGCTTCAGTAATGTTTAATACAAATCACTGCTATACATCTGCTATGATTTACCGAATTCCCAACAGGATCACATCATCCCGTACCCCTTGTGTCTGTGTTTATCAAAACACTTAACGATTTAATATGTTCACTGAACTTTGCTCTCCCTCATCCGACATTAACGATGCATGTTCCAATGTACACGTTGATTATGATTGTAATCAGGATTCTAGTAAGTTTGAAGATTTAAATTTTTCGTAATCAAAGGGATCATTTGAAACAACTGTAAAAATAATTAACAAAATAGACAAAATACACATTATTATAGTGATATCAATTCTACAATCTATTATTGTTTCATTTTAACTAACACTGCGAACTGTTCGACTCAGTTCTATGTTTAGGAATGAAAAGTAAATGAATTATTTAGGACACATTGAAACAGTTTAAAAAGGTATTTTTTAAACAATTGTGTGAAATACCAACCTTGTTGATATAAATATAGTAAATTGACGTATTTCATCCAACAGTAAGGAGTATTTATTACATAATTCCGAATTGCGAATTCTATATAAATAAAAATCAATCTTCTAATAACAAAAGCGGCAAAGTCCAGTTAAAGAATTTTACGTCAAATACAAAAAACTAATAACATTAAAAGTATACTACATATTTACTGTTATAATTTATATCTATATGTAAAATTTAGATACCGTTTCGTTTAAGCTGTATTTTAATGCTAAAACAAGTTAGTTGACTAAAAAACTTAAATAATATAATGTGGCAAACATTTATTAGTAAAGCAAGGACTTTTCCGTTTTTGCTATGAATGGTTAAGGACTTTGCCATATTTTTTAGGCAATAATGTTGATAGTTAACTGTCAAGGTTGCCAAGAAAACATATTCTTTTATTGTAATGTTTTATTTTACTTCTATAAACCAATCAAATGAAAGAATACCCAAAATAACCAGACTTATAACAGATTATCAGACCAAATTATCAGAAATTATATATAGCTAGCGACCTTAATGTCTTTGTCTTATTTTGCTTCCAGTTTTCTGGATTTGCGGCTCACTTCCTGGCTTTACTTTTAGGTACCTACAACTTTAGGTCGGCACTCCATATTCACTTTATAATTTTTTATTATATAAAATAATATGTTTAAACACTTATAATTTAAAAAAATGAAAACATGTACAGTTCAGTTTCGTTAGAAGTGGCCATTAAAACATCTCGTCCCTGATTGGTCGAAATGGACATTTCTAAGTTTGTTATACCAGTCGAGGACTTTCCACAATTTGTTATAAAACGTTTCGTTTATGACTACAATTCTATTGTATTTTGCCGGATTTGTTCAAATCTCTCAATGTGATCTAGTAAGAAAGAATGTTACTACATCCAATAAAATTAAAATCTATGTTTGTCATTATATAGGACTTTGCCGCCTTTGTTATTATACCCCTCAATTATCGAATCGAAGTAATTACACGCATCACTTCAGAATGGATGCTGATTTTGCTAATTTTTTACGTGTTATTAATAATCGGGACAAGGTTTGTATGAAAACACAAATGATTAAAAAATCATATGAAAGTGAAAATTTTTTGTTAAGGAGCCGTAAAAAAACGTGAGTGAACACAGTACGAATATTTTGAGATTGACGTTCAATTGTTTAGTTAGTATTTTATTTCATTATGTGGTCGCACTGTAAAAGTAAGATTCGATCTCCCTACTTACTTTTATTTCTTCGTTTGGTTAGGTACGAAGCCAGTCTGGGCCAATGTTTTAAATTGAAATATCAATAACACAAATTCACACTATCATATTTAGATTGATTTTAATAAATTTAATAAATATGCGGATTGATTTAGATGTGAATACATAACTGAAGTATATATTATTTTTTTATTAACTGCAAGAAAGAGAAGTTTAAAAGTCAATACCTAAAGAATTAGGGATCCATTTACAGCATTAATTTGATAGATAGGTATCAGACGCTTTTTTATTAATGAGTAATTGTGATTCAGACGCCTCTGTTTTATTTCACGGTTCACAAAATTTAATTGATCGTTAAATCGAAGATAAACTTTAGCTATCTGCAGTAACTTATGTTTTAAACAAATTTTAGGTAAAAATTTTATGTGCAAATAAAAAAGGTATAACTGTTTTTACGTAGTTTCCATTTTTAAGCACTAACATAATGTTTTAACTTTAGCGATTTGCTGAATCAGTCCGACTCCAGTAAGTTCTTGAGCACTTAGCACTCAAATAGTCACTGAAAAATTTTCAATACTGTAAATTATTAAGAAAGTTTACTACCCACTAAGTTTATCAAATGTTGGTTGTCTACGCGATCTCACAGGATTTTCGCTTTTCTTAAGTGATCACCACCGTCCATAGACACCAACGACTGCAGGAGTTGAAAGTGCATTGGCGGCCTGTGTTTAGGGGAAAGGGAGGGAGAGGGAGAGGAGATGGGAGGGGAGGTGGGCCTCCGGCGCTCTCACTGACCGAACGAAACGCAACAATGGAAGCACTGTTACTTCACTTCAGTTTTCTATGAGAGGGTGGTACTACCCCGTGCCAGCCGACCTTAGTACCTTTGAACTAGTTGCCATTTCGGTTGACCAAGTTTGGTGATGTTCTAAAGGCCTTGGACAATAGCATCTCGGCCTTTGGAACTAAAAAAAAATTAAATACATTTTCAAACTAAAACATTTGAGTATCAGAAATAACCGGAGCCGATATATTTTCGCAATCGGTTTGCGCTGATTTCATACAAGTTGGTTTTTTTTTTAATATCAAAAGCAGGCAAACGAACAGGTGTGTCACCTGATGTTAAGTGATCACCACCGTCCATAGACACTAGCAACACCAGGGGAGTTGCAAGTGCGTTGCCAGCCTGTGTATGAGGGGTAGGGGTAAGGAAAAGGAGAAGGTAAAGGGAAAATGGAGGTGGGCCTCCGGCGCTCTCACTGACTAAACGAAACGTAACAATGCAAGCACTGTTACTTCACGTCGGTTTTCTATGAGAGGGTAGTACTACCCCGGGTAAGCCGAACCATTCATGCTGAAACTAGTAATAGCTACAGCGTGGCTCTACCACCTACCTAGTTATGTTGGAATCATCTTCATTTGCCTTTGTTAATTTTCACTACATGGTTACTTACTATTCTCATATGAAATAAAGGTCTTTATCAAAAATTATTATTGAACTTATATAGCACTCATAACCATATTAAGTTTTGCATTGGTTTTATTAAATAAAGAATAAGAATAATTTGTCTGAAGTACAAGTACACACTAAAGAGGCTAATAAGTAAATCTTTTACCCTCGATATTCTGGTCTTTATTAATAGTGATTTCTTACATCTAGAGAAGTTCTAATCAGACAACTTCTAATAAGAAAACTTGTAATAGACTGGAAGAAACTGAAAGTCCAATCTTTGAAACGATATTACATTAATGATCTAAAACAAAATAACATAAGATTTTCATGGACAGAAAACTTACATATCTCTTATTATCTTTACATTTTTTATTAATTTGTAAATGTATAATAGATCGCTATACGTTTTCTTTTAACATATTTTTGGGCTGTTTATTAAAATAAACGAATCGGGTTTGAATTATTATTTTATTCAATTTCAGTAATTCTAATATAAGCGTAGTGTTAAAAAGCTCCTTCAACTTTACTATTTTTATATTTAGGTAGAAAGACATATTCTATGTTACAGATTGTTAAAAAGGGCTGTGGAAGTAAACGTATATAATTTTGCAAAATTTATTATTTCATTTGTAAATCCGCTAGTATACTAACTACCAATCGAACCTGAAATCTACACGTACCATACCGAAGAACGTTTATTAACTAACCAGCTATTGCACACGATTTTGATGGCGTTGGTGTAGATTGGACCTATGTCTCGGAAGTAGTACTTCTTTCCGGTTTCAAGGTACCGTATGTACTTTTCTGTGTCGCTAACAATATATATGTTAAATTTCATCACGGTCGGAAGAGGAATTAAGTCGTGGAAGCGCGGCGTAACAAAGTAAAAAAACGTAGAAGTTGGTATGTAAAGGTATAATTGAAATGATACAGTAATTCACGTAAAATAAGTAAAAATAAACTAGGCATATATACACATTGAAAATAACAGATTTGTCGATTCCCTTTCACTTTTCCGGCTTCGGTATAAATGCTTACTAACAAAACAAACAAAGCAAATGCAGCGTATTGATATCTCGGTGCCGACAACTGATGGAAATACTTTGTTTACGTTATATCAATTAAGTCTACGTTTTGTTTACATTTCCTGAAGCGATAAAGCGCCACTTTGTAAATTTGTTTGTTTCATACTTTACCCTTTGTGTTGTTGTTTTCATTATTTTTCCCCACTTAGCATCTTTTTATAGGACTTTATTATAGAAGTATTTAACACTACAGATTTTTTTTAATATCAAAAGCAGGCAAACGAACAGCTAGGTAACTTGATGTTAACTAATCACCACCGTCCATAAACACTTGGAACACCAGAAGTGCGTTGTCACCCTGTGTTTGGTGAAGGTGGAATGGGGAAGGGAGAAAGGAGTTGGGTTATCCGGCGCTCTCACTGACCGAACGAAATGCAACAATGTAAGCACTGATACTTCACGTCGTTTTTCTGCGAGAGGGTGGTAGTAACCCGGGCGAGCCGACTCATTTATGTTGAATCCAGTAATAGCTTCAGCGTGGCTCTACCACCTATATATGATTTCTCTATCTAAAACAATAAGGATAATTTATTTATTTTGATTTAATATTAACGTATGAATGTTTCTATTGGTTGTAACCGAAAAAATATATAATAATTTATTTTGAAACCCAGACGATATATAAGTTGCTTTTGTTAGTAAAGTTCATATTAATAAATATTGCATATCGATAGTGAATTAAGGTATTTGTCGTTGACAGTTTTCGCACTTAGTTCTTAATAATTTGGAGTTACGTTAGAGGTTAGAATCGGGACATCAGATGCAAAAAAGGGCATTTCCTCATCTTCCACAATCCATTCGCTTAGAATTCTCGTAGATCCTCGTCACCAAAATCAACCAAAATCAAGCATATATTTGGGATATCCCATAGGTCTTCGGTCAACTATTTGATCCAGATACAGTTTTTTCTCGGACTCTTTATATAGAAACGGGTCTTTGAAGAATGAACACTTTAGTCACGCTAATAATAGTCTCTAATTTATATGTTTTTTTTGCATACCCTATACTCGATTCCCTTGCATGTTTGGTACCATGATTTTTTTAAATAACTTTTTTCCTATATGCTCCGTAACAGTATGAATATATTATGTAAACTAGCGGACCTGGAGGACGTTGTCCTGCCTTGATAATAAAAAAAACCCTAAAAGTTAACCGCAACGCCACCTACCGGGTCCAATTGTGAATGTAAACCATTCTCGGATCCAATGGAATACGCACACAAAGTTTTATTAAAATCGGTCCAACCGTTTAGCAGGAGTTCAGTGACATACACACGCACAGAAGAAATTTATATGTAAAGATTAGCTATAATTTTTCGTTTTAATTTTTAAGACGGTGTGTCAAGTTCTAGACTGCTTTCATGATAATTTATAGAATTTATAGAATAGACACTTTCCATAATACGCATCAAGGTTGATCTGTAAAATTTGGTCTAAACCAATCACTAGTATTAGTGAAACAGATATTTATATTTTCAATTTAAATTTTACTGAAGATCTTTTTGATTTACTTTGCCTGGTTAAAATTAAATCACTACGGACACTGCAGAGCATATACATGGTACCGCAGAGAGGGCGTTAATTGAAATCAAACAAAGATTAACTGCAGGTTGAGCGGATTGCCGTTCCTTGCAAAAACCTATCTCGTTTTCAATGCACACAAATGGTAATTTCATTGTGCCTTACCGCTATATAATATGAACTGTTTCACGCAGCTTTTTGCTATCTAAAACAAAGGTTTATTCACTGTGAATTCATTTACGCCATTTTTATTCCATACTAGCTTCTGCCTGCGACTTTGTCCGCGTGGAATAGTTACTTAGAGCTAAACACTAAGCGGACACTCTCAAAAGCTCGAAAAAACAGTAGTTCCTGAGATTAGGGCGTTCAAAGAAAAAAAAAACAAACTAACCCTCCAGCTTTATAATAGTATAGATATAATAGCTTAGTATAGATTACCTACTACTCTTCTCGCGTACTTTTTAGTATATGTACTGCCGAAGCAAGTAGTTAACTCGAACCCACATTCAAATTACAATAACTCTTGATAGAGTGGACCGATTTTAATGAAACGAAGACTAAATTACTCTCGAGGATATGCTTTATTTGTTCTTGATAAGGTTTTATTGTGAACCTAGTACTTTAGCAGTGATGCGTGTTTATACAAACAGACAGATAGACATTTCTAAAAATGATTGAAATGTATTCTATTACTTATTCCTAGATATTGCTTAAAATTTTTAGCATGACGTATTATTACTTTAGCATAACGTTACTACAACACTAAAGTTGTCGCAAAACAGAGTTTGTAACTGGAATCTCAAGTGGAATAAATTAATAAGTAATCATTATTGGTTGTAAATAAAACAAAGTTGTTCTACTTAAATTATGTGTGATAGGAATTCAAAGATAATAGAAAATTTATACCGAGACTCAATATGCCGTATACGTTAGAATTATAGTATTTTACCATAATGTCACCTGACGTTACATGGCAATGTAGCTTAAGATTGTTATGTTAAATTTGCTTTCAAGTACAGATGTCAAAACGCACCTATATATGAGATGCTTGGCGACAGATTTTCAAACTTATTATAGTAGCCAAATGTGCTTTAGAAAATGCCCTATCTATGAAAGCTACGGTTAGGCTATAATTTTACATAAAATATTGTATTGTTATCGCTTTACGAAATAGTCAATCAAGAGATAGAATTCACTCACCGCAATCTCATTTTATTAACCCTCACTCCCTTTGAATTCATCACGAAGCGGAAACTCGAATAAGTGAATTCGATTTTATGTTAAAAAAAAAACTTATATAAAACTCTGGTCTACAGACTGAAACCGAACAATGGCTCATCGTTTATGCCGGTCACGTTTCGTCGCCTTAAAAATGTGGCGCTTAAATCCATAAAGTACACGAAAGTATTACTATTCCTTTTCGGTATTTCCTTTGAACACTACATTACAATATTAGATTTTCTACAAAATCACTATCTTTGACAAATCCTGTAATAGTAATTAATCAACGCAGACACAGTAATCTTTTACAATACATGTACATATATGTTAAACTACCTGTACCAGCGACTTCGCCCGCTTGGAACCTTATTTAAAAAACAGTGATTAATCAAGTCCTCTGAATGTATTATTTAATTATCTACCTTTTCTCTCGTACTTACACCGTGTGGTCATTAAAATTACAATAACTTTTGATGGAGTGGACCGATTTTAATGAAACATAGACTAAATTATTCTCGAAGATATGCTTTATTTTTTTGTGTAAACTCAGTACTTTAGCAGTGATGCGTGTTGATACAAACAGACAGACAG
Organism: Antheraea pernyi; assembly: GCA_015888305.1. Classification (NCBI taxonomy): domain Eukaryota; kingdom Metazoa; phylum Arthropoda; class Insecta; order Lepidoptera; family Saturniidae; genus Antheraea; species Antheraea pernyi. The sequence goes on along the minus strand of MU158751.1, from coordinate 2,102,391 downwards.
ACATTTCTAAAAAACGATTGAAATGTATTTTATTACTTATTCCAACAGTAAAAAGTACAGACCCTTCGATTTACATTCTTATTATATGTATAGAAGATATGAAGATTAAATTAAATAATAATAGTATAAAGCATTACTATACATATTAAAACATGTTGTCTATTGAGTTCATTTTAACGCCATAGCATTTCTTTACCTTTGGTAATATACTTACGCAATGCTTACCTAAATACTTTTTTATATACTTTTGATATTTTATTTTAAGTTGTTTATACCAAACTAGTTTTGTTATTGTATACATACCTAATATTTCCAATAAAAAAAATATCACATAGAAGTTGCTTCTTCGAAATTATACAATCAGCCTTTTATAAACACAATAATCGTATGATTTTATAAGCCCCGACATGAATGATAAAGAAGTTATCGATAAAGTGCAAAAACTATTAATTACACAAATTATCTAGGCAACGTGTTCTTAATTCTAGAGTTCCCTTGTTAGACAGTAAATGTATTTAATTAACTATGTAAAATGGTAGTAATACAGTGTGAATTCATCATTCAATAATTCATCAGAGAAAACAAACATACGATCTTGAAATGCTAACAAACGCATGCAGCAGTCAATAGGAGTAACGGCGGCATGCCGATTGCCGATCTGCATATTCGAATACCTAAGTGGTGATATTCGAAGTATTCCGCCCGCCCATGTCTGCCTATAGAAACTGAAACATCATAAAATCTACGGAATGCACATAATGGCCGGACGAACTGCCGGTACGGAGGTCGAAGTGTCAATGTATTGAATTTCAAAGATGATTAATGGAATTACTTGAATTCTCGGCCGAATCCTATTATTCTATTTACTGGTTTATTTTGATGAACATTGGAAAGCTGAATTCAAATCTATTGTTCAATAGGTAAAATTTACAATTCCTGGTGTCGGCTGAAACTATTCTAATAAATTGAAGGCATATTGTTTTGATAATAAATAGCAGGTCCTGATAACTGTATTGTGTTCTATGAATATTCAATATACGCTTTGACAAAAATGTTTTACAACGATTTATTACATAACATTTTTTACGAACAAAACCTTATTTCACACTACGTGCACATGATGATACATCTTGTCAGATTTCTCAGGAGTGTTAGTGAGCATTTTTTTTTACATTCGACCTGCCAGTTTTATGATGAGAACGTAAATTTTTGTCTCTATGAAAATTAGCTCTTATGTCATATTAAATAAGAAAATGGGACAGAATGAATTGTACTAACCTAATTTCTCATCTCGTAACTAATATATTTCGATCAAAAGGTAACAAGAAAAAATAAAATGACAATATTTGTGAGTTTAATTTTTTTATTAACGAACCGCGACAGCGTTTGAGTTGTTTATCTCAAGAAAAAATATACAGAGAAAAAAACATTAAAAAATTGAAAGGAATAAACCAATGTATATTTGGTTACAAAATTTCGTGTTCTAAAAAAATTTTTATTTGTTTACTTCCACTCTCGTGCCAATATCCACCATACTGCTCGCAATACTTCTCCACGACAAGGAAACCGGCATCCCTCAACGCATAGTACTTATAAAATCGCATTTACTTTGAATCCCTGATATTTCTTTTAATAAGGGTCAAGTGTTTAAGCAGTAAAACTAAAAAAAAATGATCGAAATCAATCTAGAATTAACACTTTTTCCGCGATGCGCACACAATGACAGATCTGTTTCATTTTATTTATACTAGTGGTCGCCTAAAGGTCGAAATTCGAAAATAATTCATTTTGAAATTCAACAAGACCAGAGAGAATAAAACGTGTCTTTTTAAATATATTGAATGTAAAATAAAAAAGGTAATTCGAACGTAAGAGTAAAATGATAAATAGCGAAACGTTATTTACATGTGTGTATATGTTGTGTAAAATTCTAGCAGTAGTGTGAGTAATGTATATTTTAATTAATTTAATATGCCTGTAATGCGTTTTATATTAAAAAAAATAGCTTTCTGCACTTCTCCTCTATATAAACTTTAACTATGCCAAATTTCACGTTTATCCGTTAGCGCAATTCGCTTAAAAAGAGGTACAGAGTTTTAGCTTCACACTTTGCAGTAATGCTCACCCCGTTTGGTAAGAATACTAGAATTTTTAATGTATCCATGATGACAAAAAAGATTGAAATGCGATGAAAATGTAACACTAATCAATAAACAAATGACTACTTTTGGAAAAAGAATTCCATATTTTTAAAATAAAATTAATTTGAAATTAGAATTCTTAGCCAAACAAAAATTATTTCGATTTGAAATGGCCAGTACTGCAGAACGGCAATTTCATAGGTAAAGACCTATTATTACTACTAAAAATATATTATAGAGTGAATCATTAGGTGAACAATAATGATGTGCGAAAATTACCCTGCCTATGTACATCTACTAAAAGTATTACAAAAGACTGTGAACAATTATTATGCTACTCATATATCAGCTTGCATCGTGATTAAGTTTTGTTGACGGTAACAATAAGTGTAGAAGTGGAAGACATCATCGTCATGCATTACAAACTATCGGGATTCGACACATTACACGAAACATGATAACTGGACCAACGTTTTTTATACAAACGTTAATCGGCTACCAGGTATCCTGAATCCTGTTTGAAAAGGCATAATATATCTTGATATTAAAGGACCAGCTTTTCTAAAAATCTCGTTCTTCCAACGTTGCTGGCTCTTGTACTAAGGTGTCGCAAAAAAGTCTAGTTACATTTACTAAAAAATCTTGTCTTTCGTTATCCTGGAGAACCCCTTACGTTTTATGGGATAAAAAGTATATCCTAGATGTAACCTTGTAATATGAGTTATCACTGTGTCAAGTTTCGTCAAAATTGGTTCAGTACTTTCAGAGTGATACGAGTTCACAGGGACAGACAGACAGACAGATAAAAATCATAAAACGATTATTTTTGGCTACCCCGATTAAAATTTTCCAAAAATATGTAATGTACAAATTTGGCCTTGCTACAGTTTTATTATAGTATAGATAGATAGATAATATTATAGTTTTCTCCGATATCCTAATGTTTCGTGCCGGTTTTTTTCTACAACTGAAATGTTTTCTGAACCTAATGTAATATGTTCATAAATGTCTTCTCAACGCTTCATTAAACAGAATAATATCTTTTTTTAATACTAAATAAATTTTAATTGCTCGCGTTAATACCACTATCACTACAGTTATATCTAACTTAATGAGAAATTGATATAAGAATAAAACCAAGCGTCTCCATTTCGTTGCAAAAATATTTTTCAAAGTAACACTTTTTTTTTCTAAAACTTTCAGCATCATCTGGTAGACATGTTTGTTGCGGACGGACAAAAGTGTGAAAACGTGTATAACAACTAAAAGGATCATGGGAAAGGGGAATTTCTCCCATATGACAAACATCGCCGGGGGTTATGTCGTTTCCTGATTACCCTTAAGTGGACTAAGTAGTAAATTGGGTCATCATTTTATTGTTACATTTAGGGATTAAAGGGTAAAATATTCTATTCTTTTTTTGTATTTATTGTGTAAGTTTTAACAAAACGTGGGTATATTGAATATACTATATATTGAATTCCTATTTTATAAAATCCCGGGAAAAATAGCTTAGTTATATAAATAAAATATATGTCCGTCCCGCGGTAGCTAGGAGACGACGACATTATGGGGCAATGCCCTACCTTGAAATCACAATGCCCTACTTTAAAAAAGCCAAAAACTAAGATAAATTATTATAATAAAATTGTTTGTTCATACTTTGAGATTTAAAAAAGTTGTAGCGATAGGTGTCTACACTTTTCCGAACATATCACAGTTTGTGACATTCAAGGGCAGATCGATTATAATATTTTTTTTACTTCCGCCCTACCTGTAACCAATGCTGCCCTACCTCAACTCTAGCTACAGCCCTGTATGTCAGCTATTGTGCATGCATCACGCAAAACTACACTACACTTCGATAGATACATTTCGATGTAATATTTTATATTTACTTCTTAGATAATTAGTTGTTATCTTAGAAAATATTACGATACTTTCTTTACAATTGGTGCAAGCGGTGTGGTTCCCACATCCAGAAGTTGGGAAGTAAACGGATAAAATGGTTTACGATGTAATTTTGTAAGCAAAGTATATTTTTTTACAGTTTTCTATGTTTTTACCTCTGTAAATTAAATATATCGTAAATATAATTAAAAACCGTAGACGAAGTCACGGGTATCTGTTACTTATAATAAAGTTTATGTAATTGAAACGTTGATTGTTCGTATATAACCGTAAAAATTACCAAATATACGAGGTACGTCATTATTGCTGAGAAAAGTCTTCGAGAGTTTTAAATTCAATCATTCGTATAATACCATCCTTAGGTCTCCATATACAAGAAAACTTCATTTTTTAAAAAACTTAGCAAAAACACCCATCTATTATCATTAGATATTATAAAAAAAAGTCTCATCACTGTAAATAATAACTACCGTACTTGGCTATAAAGTATATATAATATATATAATATCATAATTATTTTATTACATAGTATAAAGCAAAGTCCCCCACCGCGTCTGTCTGTCTGTCTGTTCACGATAGATTCAAAGAACGGATTTTCATGCCGTTTTCACCAGTAGATAAAGTGATTAATGAGTAAGGTTAGTGTATGAGTAGTTATATAATTTATCACGATTTTTTTATCAAGTCGGGATAACCTCCGCCGGGCCCGCTATTATATTGATATATGAACTGCTTTCTTTATTTTTTCAGCATGTCAATTACGACTGTCAGCTAGTGTATTACACTGTAATATTTAAGTAATTAGACTTTTATTTGGTCTATAAGCCACAGATGCGTTGAGAATATTTAATATTACCAAGGTAGATAAAAAATTATATATATATATATACACAAGATTGTCGTGTCTGTGAGTGTCCGGGGTGATTATTAAACGATCGACTTTTATTATATGAGACTTCTACAAGCAAATAGATAATGTTTCAGAATATAATCTCCATATTATTACGCTTTTCCAAAAGGATTCAACGGTAACGTCGAACTTAAGAGAAGTAAATTAACAGCAATAAAGATATTAAGTTAATAAAAAATTACAGAGTTATCCTTATAAAATAATTAACCACCAGCTAGTGTTTTAATAAGTTATATATTGTTTTTCTCATCTAATAGTTATAAAACAGCATAACGTCATATACGATAATGTCCTTAGTTTTAGAATTTCCACATAACAGTGGCTAGCTTGTCCCATGAACTGCTGTCTCGCCCATAGTTTAGCGAGGAATGTCTCGTACGCGATAACTGAATATTAAATATTGCCCATGGACAAGTTGTTACGGAATTTCGTTATAATAATATAATAAAAGGAGGTATATTGAAGACCAGGCTGCGAATACTTCAGTGACGCCACAGATTTTTTTAAATATTTCGTTTTAAGATTATTATTCACAAAGTTTGGTTGGATAAAAAAAATGATGTTATGGTCTTATTACTGTAAATACGCAAATAGTAGAAATTGAACAGTACTTTTATATGTATGTTTAAAAATCTCGATTATTAGCAGAAAGTTGATTCGTATTGTGATTTTTTTTAAGATATTATTTGTGTACAAGAAAAATACCTGATCAAAAAAATCGAATTTAAATTGTAAGTATTATATTACACTCATCATATTAAAAATGTTTGAGTAAATATAGTACAGTTATAGGGAATTACACTAAAAACTAACCATGAAACATATTTTATTTTCGGACTGACTACGCTATTGGCCCTGCAAGGTCTTAGCAGCTTTACCGAACTACTAAGGCGAGCCCTTAAGGCACTCAGTCGAGTTTATTTTGTCAACTAGTTTAAGGGCGTGCGGCACACCTCGACTTAAGTTGTTGCCAGATTCATGCAATTCGCGACCTAAATGAGCTAACCTAACCTAATACATATTCAAACTTATATGAGTTATTGAAACATATATGTGTTGCAAGCACGCATACCTCGACAACTCTTATATGTATTTTGTGTCGGATATTTTTTCTAAACTATTTCAGTTCGATAAGGGAAAACAACAAAACCCTTCAACTTTCATGTGTAACGTGCACGTGTGCGGAGGTTTTCCGTGTACGGAGGTAATACGTGTAATGTTGTTACAGTGATGTAAGATTTCGTGTTTCTATATCGCGCGAACAAAGTGCTCAAAGGGCTCCATGCTGAGGGAACGGACCTAGGGTTGAGCCGCTGCCGAGGGGGGCCTAGTCTGGTATGCGGAAGCGAAGTTTACCCCCAGACCACGGCGACGTGATCTGTGGTTACGCGGGTGTGCCATAGACCGTTTTATGCGTTCACTGTTATTTACTAGAAGGTTTTAAAAAAATATTTTGATCTATAATATAATGAGACAATCAAATTTGTATTACTACTTTATTCATATAATATTATGAATCTAGAACACCTCTAAATTAAAAATTCATAAAATTAATACTTCGCGTTTTAACAATTTGTTACAATTATTATAACACCATGGCTGTAAGTATAAGAAATCCGACCTAAGTACCTGTTCGGGCTAATATATAATAGTCATATTCATTCTATAGGATTTTTATATTTACATTAAAACAAACTATAGCACGTCTTCATTTTTCACCTTTAAAATAACAGTGATAATATATTTAATTTTAATGCTATACAATAATATAAAAATAAATAACGGCGGGCCATGTGGCGAGGCTACAATACGACAGATGGACTAAACGAGTCACTACGTGGACTGGTCCAAAAGGAAAAAGACGCATAGGAAGACCCCACACGAGATGGTAAGCTAATATCAAAAGAACAGCGGGCCCAGACTGGCTAAAATTGGCTCAAGATAAGGAAAAATGGACGTCTTTGGAGGAGGCCTTCACCCGAACAGGGGTTTTTGCAAAAAATTAAATAAAAGGATAGTCATAAGATTATGATTATCATGTAAATATTTATGTTTAAGTTCATGTTTAATTTGTAAGAAATATATGGCTTTTTTATTTTTTTATTTTATTAACTGCTGATATTATTTCTACGTCTACACTTTAAATTTTACATTTGATTTTATTATAATATGATTATTTATATTATATCTACCTGTCACGACACCGTGGGCTCGTTGAGGTTATCAGGAATGATTATGCAGACTACTTTTGCCTTTTGCAAGTACTTCATTATTTATTCCATTAGGTTTCCTACTTTCTCATACTTATATTGAGTTCAAAATGTTATTATTTTATCCATATAGAAATTGTCTTAGTTAAATTCTTTTTCTTCGTAATTTGTAATTGTTCTGAAATACAATTCCATGCATAGTATAATTTATATGTGGTACATATTCTTATAATATTTTCATGCACCTATATGATATGTCAAATAATAAGAGTGGGGTCGTTAAAAGAAATAATAAATTTTAATTGTTCTATATACCGTATAAGTAGAGGTAATCTCTGTTTTTTTATAAGTATATTGAGTTATAAATACTCACAGCAATAGAAGTTAAAGTTAAACTGTATTTTGAAGTTTGAAATTAAATATAGTGTGAATTATTCAAATTTCATAATTTGTAAATTGAAATTATCATCTTTTACATCTATTGGCACTCCGAGTAATAATTACATACCTTTTGAAACAGTTTGTTAGTTCATCAAACATATGAGAGGCTATACAATTTCAATACAAAATATAACTTATAAATTATAATATTTGTTGATGTCATAGCAGGCAAACGAACAGGTTAGGGATTGTAGGGTAACCTCTAGCTTACCTACTTACTTTGTGGGTAGCAAGTATAGGGGATAGGTCGGCGTAGGGTTGTGTAGAGGGGATGGGGGGAATGGGG
>MU158751.1:2067517-2093956 GCA_015888305.1 Antheraea pernyi | reverse complement strand
AGGGTTGTGTAGATAGGTAGGGTAGGGTTAGGATCGAGGGTTGGGGGGAGGGGAGATAGGGTAGTTTAGGACGGAGTGAACCTAGGGAAGGCTATGGCGGATGGTGGAGCGGCGACGGAGCGGTTATCCTCTCTGTTGCTGGCTGAACCCGGGGGGAAGGGGCGGGGCGACTTCCCATTGCACTGGTTCGGCGGGCTAGGAGGCAGTCTCGCATCCGGGCTGCCTCAGCCGGGTGTGGCGTGAAAGCGCCTGCCGCCGGGGGTGTCGCGGAGCTTGCTCACGCTCCCCCGCGACACTCCCATAGTGCGGCGTACGGCTTGCCGTGGAGTTTTAGTCGGTTAAAGTCGCCGTAAGGCACCGGCAGCTGCGTTCCAGCATGCAGTTGGTGGTCGACTCAGTTCAGGCCCTCCCCAGGGCCCTGACAGTCTATGATGGATATTCTCTCCACGTTAAAAAAAAAGGCAAACGAATTGGCGGGTCACCTGATGTTAAATGATGACCACCGTCCACAGACACTAACAACACCAGGGGAGTCGAAAGTGCGTTGCCAGCCTATGTTTGGGGGATAGGGAGGTAGGGGGGAGGAGAGGGGAGGGAGCCTCCTGTCCTCTCACTAACCCAACGAAACGCAACAATGCAAGCACTGCTACTTCACATTGGTTTTCTATTAGAGGGTGGTATTACCCCGGGCGAGCCGACCCATTCATGCTGAAACCAATAATAGCTTCAGCGTGGCCCTATACCTACACAAGCTTAGTCGCTAATCTGAAGAAAGCCGCGCAAGCGTAATATGGTCGGTCACGCTTACTAGCATGTCATGACGCGAATTTATACATTTACCTCCCGCCAAAAAATATCGCTCTCCGCGCCTAAAGAAGTTTTCACATTAAAAATCAATTACTACATAAACTTGGAACTTTTATTACCTACTTAGTTTATAATACAAAAACCTTATAAGAACTAAGAACATTAACAAAATTGAAATCGTCCAAGTTTATGTAACACGACACGACGAGAACGTATTGAGGTCGACATTTATAGAATGAATATTTTATAAAGCGTGAAAAAAATAAGGTTCAGTTGTTCAGAGGTGCGAAATGAGTCTCATATTACTGATAGACAAAAGGATCCGTCAGTAAAAACTACTCAACCCCCATCAGTCATATGACTCCTCCGTTGTTATCTGATTCTAAGTCTTAATTGATTGTAATTAAAACTCCATTTTTATAAGAGCGTAATTGGAATAGGCTTTTCTCCTTTCATTATACATTATAGGTACTTTATCTCTGAAGAGCCAGAATAGACAAAAGTTATCCTGCTCGCGGAGTCTTTTATTTGACTTTAGACTTTAAGTTCAGTTGAGAGAGTTGTAATTTTGAAATCGCTTTGTTTTGACTTCCATCAGAAAATGTCATCGCGACAAGACTAGGCGTAAGTGAAGGCGTCAAAGTGTAAAATGAGGGGTTTTGCGCCGTGTCAGTGAAAGTCATTAGGAACGGAATGGATGAAAATTGCGGGCATATTTAGATACCACTGGAGTTTATATGAATATAGCGATGAGATAAAAAATGTTCCAAATTTTTTCTCTTGGTATCTCGAATATTGCTCTTGGATTTAATCAAACATTCTAATCAATTGGAGAAATTGCTGTAACTTTTAAATAATAAAAAAGAGATATAAAAACCGATTTTATACTATAAAAAAGTAGTGTAATATGTATTAAATCTAAACTATCAAAATTAATTGCTATCGAAAGAAACTTAAATATATAAAGTAAATTTTCAAAAAAAAGTATTAACCGACTTCAATATCAATCAAAAACCCATAAGGCACTAAAAAGCGGAAAATAAATAGTTTATCAAATTAACCAAATTCAATAAAACATATGAATATGTGTGCTACCTAGAGATGTATTGGAAGTCGGTACCAACCAAAATTTTTGTATTACAGAGACGCGAGAGTGGACTTAAACTTTGTATCTGTAGATGATATGATTTTCGGTTTGGTTGGCACCGACTTCCAATACATCTCTAAAACAAATAAAAAAAGAATAATCAAAATCGGTTCACCCAGTCCAAAGTTATGAGGTAACAAACATAAAAAAAAAAAATACAGACGAATTGATAAAATTACATTAGCTAATTGATTTTACAGCCGTACGGAACGCAAAAGTTGTAGAATGAAATATATTTTTTTTATGTCAATAAGAGGCAAACGAACAGGTGGGTCACCAAATGTTAAGTGATCGCCAACGTCCATTGACACTAGCAACACCAGGGGAGTCGCAAGTGCGTTGCCAGCCTGTCTATGGGGGAGGGGTAGGGAAAGGAAAAAAGGGGAGGGGAAGGAGGAAAGGAGTTTTACCGTGAACGCAGTACTTTAGCAGCGACGCGTGTTCAAACATACAAACATTTTTTTAAATGAATGTAATATTGTTTTTTATGTCATAGCAGTCAAACTAAAGGTGGGTCACCTAATGCTAAGTGATCACCACCGTCCATAGACACTAACAACACCAGGGGAGTCGAAAATGCGTCGCCAGCCTGTGTTTGGTGGAAAGAGAGGAAGCGGGAGAGGAGAGGGATGGAGAACGGAGGTGGGCCTCTGGCGCTCTTACTGACCGAACGAAACGCAACAATGCAAGCACTGTTACTTCACGTCGGTTTTCTGTGGGTCGGGTGGTACTACCCCGGACGAGCCGACCCATTCATGCTGAAACTAGTAATAGCTACAGCGTGGCTCTACCACCTTCAACTCTATACAAATGGCATTTAATACAAATTCGCTGACAACAGAAATTAATAACAACAACAACAAATAGTAAGTACGAATAATGACGTCAAAACAAGTATAATAGTGATACGTACAACTGATTTTATTTCTAACTTCACCATAGATATTAAACATAAAAAAATATAATGTATGGTTTAGTTAGTCACTATTATTTTCGAATATTTTATCTTCTTTACCTATGTTATATATATTCATATTGTTTTTAAACAATATTTTACACAAGTTCTAAGTAGATTATTGAAAATTAAAAACAAACTACCGAGACTTTGTCCCGCCCTGATAATATTTTTTTTAAGACAAATTATACAAACCTTGACAAACAATACTTTAATTAAACGATACCTTGACAAATGATACCTAAACCTTCCTCATTAATCACTTTATCTACTGGTGAAAATGAAAATCCATTCAGTAGTTTTTGGGTTTATCCCGAACAGACAGACAGGCAGACGTGGCAAAGCTCTTTGTTTTATAATATGTAGTAATAATTGGTAAACGCATGTGATTGAAACATTGTACATACTCAATGAAAATCTTCTTTCCTATTAACACTAATAAGAAGAAGGAAAAAATATTTAATATTTACATTTTGTATATACTTGTTAAGGTCAAATCGGTTTTATCATTTCGAAATTTACAACACGTCGTATTTTTTTTACTCCTTATGTGAGTTTCTTACACGACACGACTGCGGTACGGAGTGGATTACTGATGTACAGTACAGTGCGGTGGCTAAATCAAAGACAACAATGAAAAGCTCAGATTGTCTGCGCGGCTGTGAGCACTTCGTACCACTTTCGCTACTTTGTGAATATTGTGGAGAGCCCCGCGCCGCGCTGCCACCGTGCGAGGAACGCGCGAAATTAGATCGTAGCGTCAGGAAAAAAAATGTTTACCACACCTGATTGGATTTTATATTGATGGCCTCCGATGTAGGGTAAGTGCGCGGTGCTTTATAAAGAACTGAGACTTATATCGTCTTAAGCGTAACGTTAACAACAAATCAGGTGAATAAATTGTTTGCACGAAACTGGTTTTACGGGTACTAGATAAAGGTACAAATAATAGTTGTTTGGGTAATTTGTTCCGGCGCCTATATTGCTTAGGTTGTTAATATTACGGCTGTGTGTTATATTGAATGGTTTTAGAAACTTACGTTTCAGTAGTACGTGAAGGATATTAGGTATGATTGAACTATAAATGTATATCCCTATTACGTCACATCATTTTAAATATTAAATTGTAGTGACACACCGCAGTTTTTTTTAATGTCAAAAGCAGGCAAACGAACAGGTGGGTCACCTGATGTTAAGTTATCACCACCGTCTATAAATACTAGCAACATCAGGGGAGGCGCAAGTGTGTTGACAGCCTGTGTATGGGGGAGGGGGAGGGAAAGGAGAAAGGGGAAGGGAAAGGAGGGAAGGAGGTGGGCCTCCGGCGCTCTCACTGACCGAACGAAACGCACCAATGCAAGCACTGTTACTTCATGTCGGTTTTCTATGAGAGGGTGGTACTACCCCGGGCGAACCGACCCATTCATGCTGAAACTAGTAATAGCTGCAACGTAGCTCTACCACCTTCATAACTGTTTCACTGGCATTTAATTTCCAAAATTGTTAGCGTAGCTAGCTAATCTTAAACGAGTTGCATATAAATCATGACAGTTGTGTAGGGAGCCTACTAAACGGACAGCCGCGCGAAAGGGTACCTCGCTTACAGAAGCAATAACAACCCGACCCGCATAAAAAAATCTTGAATTTTGCACCACACCACATGACTCATGTTAAATCGTTTTCGTTGAGCGTACTCTCCGATCTAAAATTTGTATGGTAATAATCACTCTGATCCTAAGAAGCATAGCATAACGTTTGATAGCTTTATATTTCTCAATAAATATGGTAAGGATGAGTAAAGGATTGAAAAACTTTACAATACTACTAAATATAATTTTTCTCTAATATTGTTATTAAAAAACACGAGTTACACTATTATAATAGTAACAGTTTTTATTTGAACAACGTAGTTTTATATTATAAAAAAAATCCCTGGGTAAGATTATTTTCCTGTCTGTATTTGTTAACCCGGCCATTAAAGGCGAGGGTGTGAAAATTTGCTGCTTATTTTCACAGAACACAAGGCTTACATAATATATCCGGATTATGTGTTTTACTACTTATATTATATGTATTTGTATTTTAATTACTTCTAATTTATGTTTTAATGTTACAATTTAATTCGTGTTTGTACCAAAAATTATTAGCTACATATAATTATTTAATTAATTAATTATTCCTTCTCTATTATAAAAGCTTCAGTTTGTTTTATGTCCCATTGTTGTATCATCTATATTAATATTATAAAGAGATAAAGTTTGTGAGTTTGTGATGTTGTAGGGGGTAATATCTGGATCTACTAAACCGATTTTGAAAATTCTTTTACCTATAGAAAGCTACATTATTTGTGATTGTCATAGGCTATATATTAACCCGAAAAATGATAAGTCTTTTTTGTTGTAGTCGGATTTGCTAAGTAAGTCTGAGAAAAAACGGTCGAACGAAAGCGTTTCTTACGAACGCTGCCTAAACGATGACAGATATGTGATTGAGTTCTAGAGAAAAGTTTTAGAGCTTGATAATGCCTACAAAAAAGTCACTGACAGCATACATCTAACTTTTATATTTAAGTCACTAAAAAAAGTGCGTGCATACAAAGTACACATGTCAGAAGTGAAACTTTTTTAGAAGTCTTGTTTATATTTATACAAATCTAAAACTTTAGATTTCCGAGACTTGAAAAATGGATGAAAAATTTGCGTTTACTGCGAATGACGTCACTTCCGTTGCATACCTGTGTGACGTTACATCTGTAAAAATTTTACCCTCATGCGCGTAAAGAAGTTTCACTTCAAAAAGTTTTCTATATTATAAAAATAATTTAAGACGTTAAGTGATGTTCATTGGTCATATTATCAACATCATTTATGAACTTTTATCAATATATAATGATATATTTTAATAACTGAGCCACAGCAACGCGTGGCTGGGTCAGCTAGTACATTATAAACGAAATATCAGTAGGAATTCAATAAATATTTATGCAATTATAGTTTATGGGTTTTTATCGCTAGACCAAAACCTCCACTGATATTATGAGATGAAGATATGACCTAAGATGTAACATACTAAACTTGGTGGAGGATTAAACTGCGAAAACAGCTATCGGAACACCTGTAAGTGTTTGGAATCAGATTTTTAACTTAGGTGTTACATAACAAGGTACTAGAATACGTAGTATCATATTATAATTAAATCATGTTTTTCCTTACACCAATCGACGTGGTGCCCGAATACACTATGCCTGAGCCATAATTCCTTAAAAATATTCAATGTATCTATTTATTATAAAACTTTTAAATAATAAAATGGAAAATAAAATATTTCGTCGACGCTTGTGGCAAATTAAAAGGCGAAATATTAGGAAGCGTAATTTAGTGCGCCGGCACGTTTTATGTCTGTCGTTTTTATCTGGCAGGTTTCTTTGTGCCTGGCATACTGTTATCTAGCGTTCTGGCTGTTGGTCGGTCGACTTTATCACAAACAGCTATATATTATAACCAAAAAGCTAGACTGCTCTTAATATAAGAACGTTTGAACTTCGCTTTTATTAAATTAAATAGTTGTTCAAGAATCAAACATAATATTAGAAATGTCTAAAGAAATTGTTATTAATGCGCTGATATTAAACCTTATACAAATAAAACAAAGTTCTTAAGTTTATAAGTAATTTATAATAAACTTTTGCTTTTACTCCCAAAATTACATCTAAAGTTAGTTACATTCCTCTAAATAAATTATTCGATTTATACATTGAATTTAACTGAGTAAATAAACTGAAGAATTTTTAATATTTCTCAATTCCCAAATCAAAGTTACGTTCTCCCTGAGTGAGATAAGTTATATTTAATTGTTATTATTTTTATATTTCATTAACGCTAAATCGCTGCTGAGCTCTAATTATATATAAATTAGATATAGTGATGTCTTTGATCAAGTTCAGAAAACGCCAAGCTCTTGTGATGCCATCTACGTTTCACTTCACTAAAGTAATGAATTATAAAGAGATAAATTTAAGATGATTCTAGTGTCCGCCATATCCATATAAAAATTCCAGATAATTGCACTTATTTCAAGATATGCTAGTTAGCTACGCTAACTATACATTTAGAACAGATAAGTTAGTTATAATTTCCCCGAACAAAGCAAAGGGCTAATATTTTCAGCCACTTATGTCAGGATTTGTCAATATTTCATTAATCGGTTTTAGTCCTGTACGCTGATCAGCTTTTCCTCTATTCGTTTGTAATTCATAGCGGCGGTTGCTCGATCCTAATAAATCATTTCAACTAAAATTAGGTAATTATAGTTAGGTATTATAGTTAAAGTACTATGGATTCCACGCTGTTATTTTGACTATATATAAATTATATTATTTAAGACTCACCTCACCTCTCAGGTTTTATTTCTAGGCAATTAAAAATACTTTTACAGCCAGCTTTAATCGTTATAATTCAATAGTTCGTAGTATTCTTGAGTATTGTAGTTCAGTATGAAACCATTGTTAAAGGTGATTTTTTTATGGCATATGTGGCAAACGAACAGGTGGGTCACCTCATGTTAAGTGATCACCACCGTCCATGGACACTAACAACACCAGATGAGTCGCAAGTGCGTTGCCACCCTTTGGGGGAAGGGTTAGGAGAGGGAGAGGGAGATGAAAGTGGAAAGCGGAGGGGAGGTGGGCCTCCAGCGCTCTCACTGACCGAACGAAACGCAATAATGCAAGCACTGTTACTTTACGTCGGTTTTCTATGAGAGGGTGGTACTACCCCGGACGAGCCGACCCATTCATGCTGAAACCAATAATAGTTTCAGCGTGGCTCTACCACCATTAAAATTGTTAGAATGCAATGGCTCATATGATAACGAGGACAAAAACGATTCTTATATTGCTTTTCCTTTTACAACAACAAATGCTGAAGCCTTTTTTTTTTTTTTTTATGGGGGAATCCCTTTTTTTTTTTCCATGGGGGAATCCCTAACGTATATCCATCTCACCGGGCAGCAGAGGATGGATATGCCCGAGTCGCACGGACTAAAACCCCATGGTACCTTCTTACACCTTTTGGCCGGAGGAGCAGGGACTGTCTAATCTCCAACAGGTGTTGTCCCCTCCTAAGGGACCCAAACTGCGGCCTGAGGGGTCAAGATGGTGGACCCCTCAAGGGGAAATGGGTGTTATTCCCCCTATCGAACTGTGGGAGCATCAGCATAATGCACCTCCACCACATGGACCTGTGCAGTTTAACTGCCCGGAGCGACGGACATGCATGTGTCTGTCGAAATGCTGAAGCCTAAACTCATTCTAGTGTATTATGCAATGAAACCGTTACAAGCTCGCAAAAAGGTGTCTGATATAATGTTAATATTAAATTTTTAGACAGCTTCTTAGAATATCCAGACTTGTTTTAAAAATACCCTTCAGTGTCCACATATAGGTAGTCGCTTAGTTAATCTGCAAACCTATTTTTTTTTTCGAACTATTTTAAATGTCATTTATTTTAAACACAAAACTTCTGAAAAATGAGAAAATTCTGTAGAATTTTCCCATAGCACGCACGCTTCGAGTGGTCACAATGTCCGTAGCAGTATGACACCACTTTGTTGCCGTCGGCAGGCCCACTAGATTTCTTTGTACAAAGGGCCACGTCCGAACCACATGCAGTGCCCGACGTTGCTTTAGTTTGTCGCACCTTTATGCATAATTTTACTATCTATGTATATTTCGCTTTATTACACACAATTTTTAAATATGGTTTAAAGCATATATTGAACACCATAAGTTAGAATTTATGGTTGAGTTCGTATGTGTATTATGATATATCAAATGTTCTGTGGTTTATTTGGTACTAAACAATTCTTAATACTCTATTCCTTTAAAAGTGAGTCTCCAAACCCTTATTTCATATTTCAAACCCAATACCAATATGTCACGACCTGCCCTCGAATTTCAAAGCAAAATTTACAAATCAAAAACTAAGAAACCTTTTATTTCTTTATACCAGGTATTTCGAAATGTGTATTTATGCTGATAACCAATTGAATTGATAAGTTTTTCAGAAGTCACGGAGATAAATTATTCATCTTTCCGTAAATTACAAAGAACAACGAAACACCTTCAATATTATTCCGTCATAAAACGCAATCTTGAGACGACACAATTAAAATAAGACGTAGCCGAGTCCCGGCATTGTCTTCCGACGTCAATAATTTTGATAATAGGCTAGAAAATATTCTTTTATCTCAGCCAGCCTCTACTTGTGACGACGTTCGATTATGTCTTGATAATAAAGCGCTTTTGTCGCTATCGTAGTCTTTTATAGCTTCAGTTATTTTACAATTAATCTCGATTGGCTTGTCTTAATATCTTATATAATCTATCAATTAATTTTATCATGGATAATTTTATGTCTTTCTGAAATTATACATTTATTTAATAAATACTTTGAAATGATAATGGCTCAGTGTTAGTGAGTTCTAATACCTCATAAATTAACGCAAGTTCAAAGACTTGATGTAATGAGCTGGACTTTTCGGTGTAAATAAATCACAGCGTGATATCAACAGCCTACGTATTCTACAACAGTTGCCTGGATAGTTGAACCCAAAGGTTAAAAATCTATCGCTAAACACCTATTGGTGTGTTCCGACAGCTGAACTCGAGAATCAGTCCATCCACTAGGTTTGACGTGTTTATCTTCTTATATCAAATTCTAATATATCATGAGATCAAACGCTACAAATGTTTAATTTAAAGTATGACAATATAAAAAAACTTCCAAATTTTATTTCACCTCCAGTAAAAGTACATAAATAATAGAAGTGCGTATAATTGTGACATAATTATATAATTAAATAAATAAAATGGGGTGTAAGGGGTATCGAATAACATCGAAGACTAGAGACATCCAAGCCAACCTCACCTGCACGTGGTGCACCCTGCTGAATAACGAACGAGGCAATGGCGAAAGCGGGGTGGTAGGGTTTTACAGCCTGACTGGGTCGCAACTACCATGTATATGGCGAAAAGCCTGTCATAGTGATTCACTTCTGCGGGTCGCGTTTTGGGATCAGCCTGTGCATATCCAGCCTTTCGCAGGCCGGCATGACAGCGGCGACCAGCGATGGGATACTGTGTCATTCGGTGGTCGCTATTGTTTTTGGATTGTGCTGTGCTTACCATCAGGCACAGTGCAGTCATTTTACCGTGCTACAATAAAAAAGTAACAATTATGAGATGAATTAACAGCGTAGGGGACGCATGCAGAGCCAAGGCTAACCTCTCTATGAAAATAGTTACGAAGGTTACTCAAATATGGCATAATCACTATAATTTTGTACAGGTGGATAATTTGTTAAATTCAGACTGATATTTTTTTGTAAACAAATGAAAGTATATTAAGTTAAAAACTACCGACATTAGTGAAGTTGCTATTAGTGGGGCGTGAAAAAAATGTAATTACACCCTCGTCGGGTCATTTACAAAACGATGTAGAGTGCTCATAGCTCTCTCACCTGTGGGTGAGAGCTAGGACGCTTGTTAGAACGCGACAAATAAATTCAAACTTTATTTAACATTTATATTTTATACTAGCTGTGGCCGCGGCTTCGTCCGCGTGGAACCTTATGTAAAAAATAGTGATTAATAAAGTCATCTGAATGTATTAAGTTCATTTACTTATCTACTTTTCTCGCGTAGTTACGCCGTGTTGTCATTAATATTACAATAACTTTTGATAAAGCGGACCGATTTTAATGAAACAAAGACTATGTAATTCTTAAAGACATGCTTTATTATTTTATTGAAGAGAATTTATCATGAACACAGTACTTTAGCAGTGATGCGTGTTCATACAAACAGATAGACAGTCAGATAGACAGACAGACAGACAGACATTTCTAAAAATGATTGAAACGTATTTTATTACTTATTCCTAGCTACCAGCAACATTTTTTTTTCACGAAAATCGAATAGCTGTTTCCGCGATTTCGTCCGCGTGGAGCCTTATGTAAAAAACCGTAATTAATAAAGTCATCTGAACATATTAAGTCCATTTACTTATATACATTTCTCTCATACTCACCTCGAGCCGTCATTCAAATTACAATAACTTTTGATAGAGTGGACCGACTTTAATGAAACAAAGACTAAGTTACTCTCGAGTCTATGCTTTATGATTTTCTTTATGGTTTTATGGTGAACCCAGAACTTTAGCAATGATGCGTGTTCATACGAACAGATAGACAGACAGATAGAACGGTCCGACGGTCCGCACGAGAATGATCCCCGCTAATTTTTCGCTACGCCTTTTCTAGGCTTGACTCCTATTAGGGGGCCCTCTCGGCAGCTGCACAAGCGTAGGTCCGTTCCCTCGGCGTGGAAACCTTGAGTACGCGGCTCGCGCGATACAGTGACACAAAATCTTACATCACTGCGACAACATTACACATATCACCTCCACACACGTGCATGCATACACGCTTACACATGCAAGTGGAAGGGTTTTATTTTTTCCCTTATCAAACTGAAATAGTTTAGAATATTACCCGATACGAAATATATATAAGAGTAATTGAGGTATGTATGCTTGGTACACGTATATGTTTCAACAACTCATATATGTAGGAATAGTTAGCTTAGCTTAGGTTAGCTCAGATAGGTCGCGAATTGCATGTATCAGGCAACAGCCAAAGCCGAGGTGTGCCGCGCACCCTTGAGCTAGTTGTCAAAATAAAATCGACTGAGTGCCTTAAGCGCTCGCCTTAGTAGTCCGGTGAAGCTGTTAAGACCTTGATTGGTCAATAGCGTAGTCAGTTCGAAAAAAAAAAAATCTATTAGAGGGTAGAGAATAATATTTATGTTAGTGCAAATACTTTTTGACAGTAGAACGGGCCTTTGCACTGACACATGTAATCGTTATTTGCGTCTATACATTTATTCACTCCTATTTTATTTCAAACCTATAGAATAGAAAAGTCGACGTATTTTATCGAAGTCGTAAAAAATATTTTTTACACTGCCTGTGTTGGTTAAACTTCATGAGATATATCAACATACTTACAATTACGGCTTTTATTTTTTAAAATACCTTCAGAAAGGTCTACATTAGTGTATATCTATCTTCTAAAAGTAGTCTTATAGTAAACATCTTTATTTTTAGATTGATAATCAATTTATTTGTAACACTATTTTGATATATTTTATCCTGATACAATTACATATTTTAGTCATATTGGGTATTTAATATACATAAAAAAATTGCTCTTTACATCATATAACTCAATGGATATCTTTGAAAATAATTCAGATTTAAAACGAGACATACCGAAAACAAATTATTTGTGTTAAAAAAATATGGTTATAAATTGCATTTTTTATTATTATTTATTTATTGATAAGACAATAAGGGTCCACAAAAACAAAAACAAATTATATATTAATACATAAATTGGTAGTAAATTTAAAAATAAAATTACAAATAAGTAACTATATTAATATGTTTTATACAAATGAATATGAAATAGGATGAAAAGATGAACATTACACTATTATATTACAACATATATCCAGTGCTTCATGAAAGGACTATTGTACATGTCTACCATTATTCTCATTATATTATTGGGATTATCGCGAAGTTTACCCAGGATGGATGCTATTTTTTTACGGATTATAGCGTAGAAATCACCAACCCCAGCATTTGCAAACATCCCAGAAGCGCTACAAAATCGTGGTAATCCCAATAACATTCTGAAAATATTATTATATTGGACACGCAAAGCGTTCATAGTCCTCTTACTGAAACTGATCCATAGGCTGCTCGTATAAAAACATTGACAAAATGCTTTGAATAGTTGGATTTTAACTTCATCACTACAGTGAGCAAACCTACGTATCAACATATTCCCTCTAAATGCGAGCGCTCTACGTTCTCTTTCAATATCATTATTGTCTTTCATTTCCGCCGTGATAATGTGGCTCAGATATTTAAATTCATATACTCTATTCAAGGGCATACCATAAAGCTTGGCAAACGAACAGGTGGGTCACCTGCTGTTAAGTGATCACCACCGTCCATGGACACTAACAACACCAGAGGAGTCGCAAGTGCGTTGCCATATTTTGGAGGGAAGGGTTAAGGGAAGGAAAGGGAGAGGAGAGGGGAGGGGAGGTGGGTCTCCGGCGCTCCCACTGACCAAACGAAACGCAACAATGCAAGCACTGTTACTTCACGTCGGTTTTCTATGAGAGGGTGGTACTACCCCAGATGAGCCGACCCATTCATGCTGAAACCAATAATAGTTTCAGCGTGGCTCTACCACCATTAGAACTTGACTTTCATAAGTTGCAAATGTTAAAATGCGAAATAGATCTTAGTTGCTTTGGCATTTATGACCCTACATTACCGCATTGTCCCCATGCAAAGCCAGGCCGAACCGTTAGTATTCGTTATATTAGTATAGTTAATATTTTTTTGTCCAATTACATTAATTTGTATGATAAAAAATTCTTAACAAAATGTTTCATTAACATTTTATTTTATGCCTTCTTTTATAATAATTATAAAACAAAACCAGCAGATCAGTTAAAGGACAGCGTTCCTATCTGGCTCAATTACGTTTTAAAAGGTAGACGAAGCTTTTACTAAGGTGTTTCATTAAAAATTTCCTTCAAAGGGGCCGGGGCTTGTCTCATTATTATATAGGATTTGAAGAGCGCAAGATGTTGCCAACGACGAAACTCCACTACGGTTTACCTAAGACGATCTCTTAGTCTAAAATGAGCTGGTTAATATTAAACGTTCTGTTTAGTCCTGTTTCATTTTAAAGAGACCGGTTAAATATTTTAAAAGATAATTACAAAAAAGTAATTAACTATGTAAAAGTTATATATGTTAAGGGAAAATAAATTTACTTTCGAGTTGATAGGACGTTTTTGAAGTTATTTCTTTTGGCGCGTTAGGGAATAATGATGAGTGTAAATTTTTACGATGCGCGCACACATCGTCACGAAAAACCGACACCCTGAAGTTAGCTATAGTCAACATTTCGTTTCTTTGTATTTTTTTGTATTAAAACTTTCAATGTATTAAATACCTTTTTTCTATTGTTAGTTTCGTTTTTTCTACAGACGTAGAATAAGGCGAAAGATAAAATTTTTGAAAAGATGTTTATCTTGTTACGCCATAGAAGTATAACTTCTAACACGTGTACATAAGTACACACAGACTTTTTTACATGACCATAATTCATAATTAATATGTATTATGAATACGAACGTGAGATTGTCTGTTTGTTACTTATTTGTGCATTAACAATGAAACCGATTATTATGAAATTGTGCATACATGTGATCAGGCATACAGAAAAGGATATAGGATACCTTTCAAATCTATTTTAAAGCACTAATGCTTTAAGGCTGTGGTCACAGTCCGCTTGAAGATCTCTTCCTCTTGTCTTTTATTTGTACACGCTCCCATGTCCCGAATAGAACTCTGGTCGAACAAACCGCAGCGTGGTTTATATACGTTTCATTAAAAGGGGATAGAAGATTCTAGAAGTCCGGAGCAATTCAAGAACATTTGAGAAGGTCTATTTTGAACCCAATTATATTTCGTTCCCACGATCGATGAGTCATACCACTCTTTATTTATTTATGTCAAGATCGCATGCAGAATGTAACAATAATATTCATTGAAACATTTTAAAGTTCTATAACAAAATTCTCTTAAAAACTATACTCTTTGCTTTTATGTTTAATGTTAATAAATCTGAATAACTTTCGGTTTATAAAGACGTCACAGTCAGGCCAGATAATTACGTAGCGGCTCCAGGTGATATCTTTGATGCTTTAATCAGGTGACGAGCGACGGACACGCTTGCAACCGTAATTAGAATGTCTCCTTGTATAGCCGGAGCTTCCATCTCTATCCTCTAAAATCAAGCTGAATGCCAAAGTGTCGCGGCAAGAATCAATTTCCTTTAGCATGGTGTCGTTATATGAGATTTTAGATTAACATTTTTTAATTCATTTGCGATTGTAAATTGAATGTTAATTTTAAGGTATACAGTGATTAATACTAGTGTCTATAATTCTTAAGAAGGAGTATTTGGTGGGATCTTGGATTGTCATGTAGAGAATTTTATATTTTATTCATTATCTTGTATTATTTGGCTCCGTATTTTGTGATGTTGGTGGTATTGTACGTAATATAGTTTTGTTATTGTGCACAAGTGAACTGGATTTGAAATAAGACTACGGAGCATGGGTTCTGACTTGCCACAAAAATTCCCTGGAAAGTTATAACAAGAGGTTATAACGAGTATATAAAGAGTAAGAGTAAAAATATATAAAGAGTTATAACATCTTGTTAGAATATTGAAGTGATCACAAGAATGGTGGTAGAGCTGAAGCTATTAATGGTTTCAGCATAAATGGGTCGACTCGACCGGGGTAGTACCACCATCTCACAGAAAACCGACGTGAAGTAACAGTGCTTGCATTGTTCCGTTTCGTTTGTCAGTGAGAGCGCCGGAAGTCCACCTCCCATCTCCTTCCCCTTTCCCTTACTCCCCTTCTCCCCCAAGACAGGTTGGCAACGCACTTGCGACTCTCCTGGTGCTGCGAGTGTCTATGGATGGTGGTTATCACTTAATATCAGGTGACCCACGTGTCCGTTTGCATCATCTGATATAAAAAAAAAGAAACTTATAATATTTACCTACTCAACAATAGCAGTAATAATCTACTCGAAGATTGGTTGCCAAAAAAAACCCAAGGAAATGTATATTATTAAAGCAACTAAAATGACACATATAATGTATATCTTGTTTTATTATACGTGTGTGATAACGAAGGATATGTGACCAAATCTTCCTTTTGTAGTATGACCGTGTACTGAATAAAATGAAATGGCAACTGAACAATTGAACGTCAACCTGTCAATTATGTCAATATTTTAGATCTCCTACTTCCATTTATCTCACTCACTTTTTTTACGGAGTTTTTTTAACCCAGATTTTACACTTGTCCGTATGATTTTTCACTCATTTTCTTTGATTCAAACAGTTTGTCAATTACAAACACAATAAAAACGGGGCAGTCGTTCTGAAGTTATACGCCTACATACATTAGATAAATATTTAAGCTTTGGTATTTTTGAAGTTTACTTCTTAAAATTAGAGTTGAGATACATCGCCCACAGTACACAAATTAGTTGGCGAGTTAAGTGTTAAAAATAATTGAAGCGTTATGCCGATAACCTAACTCTTAATTTCGGAAAGCTATACTGTAGGTAACCGAAATTTCAATGATTCGAACACGTTCAGGAGCGTTCTAAATTTTTTATTATTTATCTACGAATATACTGGATATAAGTTGCTCGATATTATTTAAAACATAAGACAACGTATCTCCTAAATATATATAGTAATAAAGTCATTTATTTATTTATTGATGGTAAACGAACTGACGGGCCATCTGATTCTAAGTGATCACCACCGTCCATAGACACTAGCAACACCAGAGGAGTAGCAAGTGCGTTGCCAGCCTGTATTTGGCGGATGGGGATGGGGGATCGAAGGGGGAAGTGGAGGAGGGGAGGGAGGCTCGAAGTGGGGAGAGGGAAGTGGGCCTATATGATCTTTCTGTCTGTATATTATGATAAAACGTTATTTTCTGTGTATTAAAAATACTTGCCAAAAATTGATTGCAGGTAATATCAGTAGAAGGTAAGTAGAAAGGTTATTTTCTAATTTTGTTAGTCTTTTTGATTAGGTTAACCTCCTAGATTATTTGACGAATTTATTTAGCAATCGTGTTTTACCAAAAATAAAATAAGATACGTAGCTGACTGTACATTTGCTTATTTGTCGCTTACAATAATGAATATCACTTAAAATTTTAATTTATTTTTGTTTATAACTCTTCTATACGGTTGCTTTTCCACATATAAGCTAGGATAGCACTAACAATTCACATTGCAATTACAGCAGCATATTCAGTGCACTATGACACAAAGCAATCTATCATTACAACGTTACAGGTTTGCTAATTAACTCTCTTTGTATTTACTGATTGAAATTTGAAACAGATATTAGTTTACGATTTGTTAACTATGAAATTTCCATTACTAAATTATACTCGTACATTTCTAACTGGTTTTCACCCGGTTCGATCAGCGGTCTTTTTTTCTTATATTCTGTAACACAATTGTCGTCAATCTTTTTGGTTGTTTTGGATATAGCCATAAATTCGGGTCTGCGGGTAATATAATCAATAGTTGAACACAAAGCAAAGATATTATTATAGGAATCACAAATATTGGTAGGTGGTAGAGCCACGCCGAAGCTATTACTGGTTTAAGCATGAATGGGTTGGCTCGCCCGGGGTACTACCATCCTGTCACAGAAAACCAACGTGAAGTGCTTCCATTGTTGGGTTTCGTTCGGTCAGTGAGAGCGCCGGAGGCACCCCTCCCATTCCCTTCCACCTTCCCTCTCCCTGTCCCCCATACAAACACAGGCTGGCAACGCACTTGCGACTCTCCTGGTGTTGCTGGTGTCTATGCACGGCGGTGATCACTTTACATCAATCGACCCGCCTGTTCGTTTGCCTTCTGAATTGGCATTGATTTATCTTTAAGTGGTCTTGATGTTATTGCACGGGTAAAGTAATACGTATTTAAACCTAAATTGTGTTCTGTACATCTATCTTCGGAGCGGTTATAAACACTGGTGCGGACCTTTATGTCAAATTTCGTTATGGTCGTTTTAGATGTCGTAAAATGAGAATAAATACAGGCAGGCCAAATACAGACAGAAGTTACTTTTGCATATATAATATAAATATATCAATTGCAAATACATAAAATAAATTTGTAATTAATGATATTGTATAAACACATTCGCTTTGCTTTGTTTATTTATTTTACCTCATTTATTTTGGCTAGTGATCATCCAGTGGTCAAAATTCAACCATATATATTAAGTTTAAATATTATTGAGATTTTTTCTAGTAGAAATAACGATCGTGAAATGTTCATAAAGGCTGTAACTTGTAGGTGGAAAGGAATTAAAAGCTCGTCGATGGCTATTAAATAAAAATAAAATGAAGTAAATCAGTTGACAAACCGATGAGAAAAAGGTGCTGAACTATTTTGTCTTCGCCTATCTACATACATATATAACTCTGTAGTCATTTTGAACTGAATTCACAATTATATTATCTCGGTACAATGATTGTACTATACCTTATTATAAGTAGTATAGCGATAACCCATGGCAATTCTCTCTGAATGGATCACGACTACCAGTATAGTTTTTCTTAATTGTAGCACGGCAAAGTGACTGCACTATGCCTGATCGTAAGCACAGTACAGTCTAAAAACAATGGCGACCACCAAGTGATACGCTATCCATCGCCGTTCGCCGCTGTCATGCCGGCCTGCTAATAGCAGGATATACACAGGCTGATACCGAAACGCGACCCGCAGAAGCGAATCAATATGACGGGCTTTTTCGCCATATACATGATGGTTGCGATCCAGTCAGGCAGTAATACCCTACTACCCCGCATAGTATGGAACACTTGTCACAATGGCAAGTAGGAATGTCGGAATCATCCGGTGTAAATTCGGAAGCCAGGCGGGATGCTATGAGTTTATTGCCGACCGTGTCGCGATGACCATACAAATACAGTGATTAAAGTTGCAGTTAAACTGTTATCGCGATTTAAATTCGATGTATATCTGCTTGCCGAGTGGCATACGGGCTAGAATGACTGCTATGACGATAGAAACCGGTAATATATTTTTCAAAGCTAAATTTATTAGATCGGGGTATTTTCCATAGAATAAATATTGTCTGCTCCTGCAAGTGAAAAAGCCAAGATTTTATCGAAGTTTGTGATTCATTCTAAGAAATGTTTAGTGAATATGCTAGAGTACGATGGGAATAATATAATCTTTATGGACCTAAATCCATAAATTAAATTATATTTTGAAAAAAAAAGTAATAAAATATATGTTCTGTTAGGTGACCGCTGTCAGGTACGGTTCTTTGTGTAAAGAGGTAAAGGGATCAAATTAAACAGTTTCATTGAATATCTAGGAGAAATATTCATTTATTGAAAATCTTCTTCTTATATAGGTACAGGCTGAATGTTAAGACAGTAGCAATATTTATAGAGGATACTCTGCACTCTATTCTCGTTCTAAATCAATTTAAAAAATAGGTGCTTAATATTTGATCTAATTTTCTAGAGAAATACAAAAATCATACATAATCTTCTACGTGTCTATGTTAAAGCATAGTGTCAATGACCGTCGGGTGATTTCACTTTCACTTGAAAAGGAACGTGGAAACGTCAGGAACTGAACAAAGAGGTTTGTTGTCCATTTTATTATCGATTTATTAACTCAGAGTCGCCCATTGTAGCTTTCAACGCTGGTCATTGCACCTAGATTGCTTTTATACTATTGACAGTCTTAGAACAAACTTTAATTTAGGTGTTCTTGGTTGTTTATTAGTATTTGTATCGATATTATTATTTTATATGTTAAATGTGACCATGAATTGTCATAGCCTAGAATATTGTGAATATTTAAACTTTCACCTGGTACATATAAATAAAAAATAGAAGTCTGCCATTATGCCGTTATTAAGAAATAACCACTGGATAGATTTTAATCATTTTTTTGTTCACTAATTAGGCACTTAGTACTTATCTAAAAAAAATACAAAATTTCCATAAGCACCACGCGTTCGGTGTTTTCTTGTTGTGGAGAAATGGGACTAGTAGCAGTGTGGTACTTATTATATACGTGAAATGTATAATTAAAATAATAAACTATGCAAACGAACTCGCGTGTATAAGCTAGCTAGATATAAAACAGTTAATTATAGATGATATAAACGTTAAATGAAAATAAGTTTTATTTAAATTTCCACGCGTTCAGTATCGAGGTTATACAACTGGCGCACACGATGACTGTCTACTCGAATTTCAATACTCGCACGCACACATACACTTCTATATAATAAAAATAGAGACTGAGAGAAAAAGTCGGATGGAGGAGGCGCGTTACACAATTTCCTTACGTGACGATTTATAATAGGTAATTCCTACCGCAAGCGGTGTTAGTTTCAAAAAAGAAGAGTGTAACTTAAAATCAGGTCGTGAAATTGATAACTCATTGTCAATCTTAATAACGAATCGTTGTTATCGATTTTAATAAACTATCAAAAGTGCAGTAAGTAGAAATATAGCTTTTGATAAATATTTGTAACATTTTCATTTATCGCCAGGATAGTATATGATAATTTTAGAACCACTTAATATTCTACGCCATAGAAACGGTATTTACCTAAGACAGTTAAGGTGGTACTATCGAAGCTTAAGTTATGTAGCGTCTGTAAGAATAACTCAATAATTCAAATATTGGAAAAGAAATCCAATATTTTATAAGACAGCTGCAGGTACTCTAAAAGTCTACAAGTTTTTATGTCTTTTTGTAAGACTTGAATTTAAAAACTTTGGTTTGAATGATTGATTCTTTTAGGTATATTAGTCTATCCATTATAGATTTATTAAATATAACTGATTTATTCAATGAAAACAGTGATTTATACATTTTTCTTTAGTTTTTAATGACTTGATTGAACCTAAATGTATATTAGGAAATCATATTCCATAATGCACAGCATTTCAATTATATTAAGCAATTTAATAGCTCTTACTAAACCAAATTAATAGTCTATATGGTATATCCTTTTGTATTTTATTTAAAATCAATGTAAAAAACATGTCTATGTAAATTGCATTTTTGGAAGTCTTGGACCAATGCTGCTATATTGTAGCAAGACCAATATCAAGACTGACCATTGCAAACAAAATAAACGTATTTATGTCTCAAAGAGTTTATTTAGCAAAGTTTAAAAGTAACACTATAAATCCAGTATAGTAATAATGTACGTCACGGGACATTTTGATTGTCAATCGGTCAGCTAGCGATTATGATTGTTTATTTGATAATTTACTGATAAAGATGCCGTATTATTGATAGACTGTGCGACAACTGTACCGCCACTGAAGGTTCGCTGATGTTCCAAAAAATAAAATAATTTTTCAGGTGCTCAGGACGGATACGAATACAGATTATGTTGCCCTCACAAAGAATATTGTAGTCGTAGGAATAAGTAGATGTTATAATAATTTATTGGGGAAATACTAATCAATGTTATAAATGTGAATATGAGTTTATTTCTTTGTTACACTTTACACTTGCAGCTCAACAAATTATTTTTTATTGTATTGGTACTTACAAGTTATACTCAACCCAGAAATGACATTTTTTCAGCATATGAATCAATCCACATGGAGAGACATAAAAATACTTCTATAGAAAGAGATACCGATTTATTAATATAGATATAAAAATTAGTTACAGTATTTTTTAGGATGTTGAAAGTAATAATGCATGAAACAAAATTGAGATCATATAATAATGGAACTTTTGTATGATCAGAAATATCCATTCGCACAAATACCTCATTTGGGATTAAATTTTCTTACCTTCTCCTAGAATGTTTCGTATATATCTGATTATATCTGCCTACATAATCCCTTACAAACTTACTCCCGAAAAATAAACACGAGCACAAAGAGAAAAGCTTTTCGTTTCTCCTTTGGGCGGGTTATCTTTCCAATTTTATAATATTCAGAACGAGACGGATTCGGAGTTTAACTTTTTCTGACTTTATTATTCATAAATGCAAAGGCGATAGATATTAGCCGAACTCGCTTCGGAATTGAAGGATTAGATTCCGAAGTTGTATTGGATCATGTCAATATTGCGATGATCTCGGGGTAATACCATTGATGCGATAATACATGCTGCTATACATTTTAATATTCCATTCAATATCATTTTCTTCGCATCGATTACAAGGTCTCTCTTTTCAGGTAAGGTTTTCATATAAAAAAAATATAGAGAAATTATAATGCGCCTATCATTCATAAAATATTAGTTAGCTTTAGATCATTTTTATTTTTACTTCTTAGACACTTGGTCCTTACCTAAAAAAAGAATTATCGTAATAGCTTTATCTATATTAATATTATAAATAGGTAAAATTTGTGAGTTGGTGATGTTGTAGGGGGTAATAACTGTATCTACTAAACCGATTTTGAAAATTCTTTTACTAATAGAGAGCCACGTTATTTGTGACTGTCATAAGCTATACACTAATACGAAAAATAAAAAGACTTTTTTGCGATAGTCGGATTTGCAAAGTAAATCGAAGAAAAAACGGCCGAACGAAAATGTTTCTTACGAACACTGCCTTTACGATGAGAGATATGTGATTGACTTCTAAAGTTGTAGAGCTTGATAATGCCTACAAAAAATTACCACAGTATATGTCTAACTTTTAAGTTAAGTATATTTAAGTCACAAAATGTAGTTTTTTATAATAAAAAAAATTAATTAAAATCGTTAAGTGATGTTTATTGGTCATATTAAAAACTTGAAATGAATTCTTATCAAAATACACAGCACTCAGTACTAACCGAATCCCATAAAAATGTTTACCGCCCAACGAAGTGGGCACGGGTCAGCTATTTAATATAAAGTAATCAAAGTTTTCAGAAACTACGACTTTTATAAGCACTATGCGTACTAATACGCATCAGTGATGTATGTTTTCTTAGTCTGAAAAAGAGGGGCAAGCGGTGTAATTCTTATGATTTTTCCCTATTTACACAAAATATATTATTATTATTATAAAGGATGTAGACGAAGTAGGCAGGTACAAGCTACCCTTAAATAGATGTACCAACTCCATTTTCTTAGATGACTCAACGAAGAATCAATTTTGTCTACGTCAGAATTTAAATAAGACTCTTATTCTACTGGACTACGATCAATACAATTTGAATTGTAATGTGATATTTTTATCAAAGAAAACTTTTTTAATACAGTTAATTATGTAGAGTACTTTATTTTTTCTTTGATAGTAATTAATATGAGTAACGAAACTCGTATAATTATAAGCATAGTGAAACTTAAATTAAAACTTTACATGTCTATTAATTTATGAAAACTTGAAATGTGTAAGTGGAAAATCGATTTGAAATTTTATTATATTTGAAAATGAAATACGGGCAAAAGTGAAATTATAATATTTATTTGTTTCAGAAGAGCGATGTGAAGCACATAAGTAGCCTATTCAGAATGGACGAGTTAACACATTCAACAAGGGGTGCCATGACTCTGTTCTGGATTTTCACTGGATTAGCGACCGTGGGAGCCGTCAAAGTTGGTATAGAACCACTTCCAAAAGGTAAGTGTTTTTTACTATCGTAATTTATAAAACTATCGCTTATTTACTCATAGTTGGGAAATTTTACGCAAAACATAGATGCAAGTTCTTTTATCAGTGCGTCTAATATTTCCTACAATCAGGTTTTGCGTTTCTATGGTTCTTTCGTATAGTTGTTATATATTTGATGTGGACTTATATTCTTACTAATATTATTAATATATTATTTTTTTTGTCCTGACGACGACATGACACGACCTGACAATTTATCAGGAGTATAGAAACAAATAGAGGATAATTTTTATCCACAAAAAAGTACTATTTCTGAGAGATGGGTCAAGTCTACATTAAGGCGAGCGAAGCCGCAGGCAAAAGTTAGTAGCAAATAAATACTTCGATAAAACCCTACAACTAACTGTTCAAATATATCGTTGAATAAATCTATTAACTATGCAACACATTAAAGAAAAATTTTTCCAAAGTAAATAACATTGCGATTCCTTCTTTAATTTAGATTTTTTCACACTTAAATCAGTAAACTCCCCAATGTTCCTTCCCCAGATGCTGGCACGTCTGATTTCGCTTTAGTTCCCTTTAATTTCCTATCTCTCTTGTCGTGACGTTTATTACGGAGTTACTCACCCACACCAGTTCAACAAAAATGTACTTTGTTCGCGGGTACTAATAACCGTTTGGGAATTAATTTTTATTCGTTCTTAGCTGTCTATTTTCGGACTGCGCCGCTCCGACGCTTTATTGTTTTCGCATTAATTTACAGTCCACAGCTGCGGGTAACGCGGATTTCTAAGGAGTTTTTATCCTGTGCCTTCTGTATTTTCCTTTTGAAAGTGAGAGCTCCTATTAATATTAATTAAAAAGTTTGAATAATTGAATGGATTTGGAATTGTTCCCGGTTTTGTTGGACTTCACCGACAGTGGATTGCGGCAATAATTAAAACTTGAATTCATTATTTGATCATTGTGGATGACAGATTTATATTTCTGCCTAAGTTATAGTCGATAAATATGCATTCAGTACACATTATTCATGTATAGAAACCTTACGTTTATATGCTTCATTTCAAAATATTTGCTCCCATATCCTTGAAAATATAGTTAGTTATAAAAATTTCTAGGCAAATTATTAAATTAAGTAATTACTCCTGCGCAATTCAATTTACTCAAGGTCATAGTCAACATAAACATTTAAATGAGAACTCCTATTTAGAGTAAACAATTTTATTTCACTTAGGTTTATGTCACAAGTTTTATCCTGCTGAGATTTAAAATGCTTTCAGTAAACACATTACTACTAAATATAAATTAGCGAAAATTGTTAAATTTTCATTACATTATTTAGTTCTTTAGACTATAAATACAGAATTAAGCGATAAACGGGTAAACATGAGTAAACTTTGTTATTCTAGCGCTTTGTATCAGTCTTGCGTATCCCTCTTATTATGTCCGAAGCAGTCACTCGAACTGTTACAAAACGAATCAAATACGCCCAATTTCAAACAGAACTGCATTGCGAATACGTCTGGTCCAAGGATAACAAAATATAGTACCTATTAGTAACAATGTATTATGCTATTATCTATACATATAGTAAAAATATAGTAAAAAAAAATGTCTGTACTTTTAGATTTTTATTTAAAAAAAATCTTGCTTGTGTCTAGGAATAAGTAATAAAATACATTTCAATCATTTTTTAAAATGCTTGTCTGTCTGTTTGTTTGTTTGAACACGCATCACTGCTAAAGTACTGCGTTCATGATAAAACCATTTCAGGAAAATCATAAAGTATATCGTCGTCTTAGTCTTTATTTTATTAAAATAGGTTCGGTTTATTATAACTTATTGTAATTTTAATGACGACGCGACTTAAGTATGATAGAAAAGTACATAGTAATTAGAAGTAATATATTGAAATGCTTGATATATGCTTGGTACACATATAATATATCACACTATTTTTTTTTTCTCGAACTGACTATGCTATTGACCTGGCAGGGTCTTCACAGCTTCATCGGACTACTAAGGTTGGCGCTTAAGGCACTCAACCGATTTGGGTTTTAGGTAACATACACAAGGGTGCACGCACACCTCGGCTTGGGCTGTTACCTGGAAAAAGACGCGTCTGACCTAGCTAACTATTCTAAGCTATTCATACATATATACATTTGTGAACCATACAATCGAAATTGCATGATTCACAAATGAATACGTGTATATCGGAATGAAACGAACTAAAACTATTCGATTCAGTTCGATGAGGGGAAAAAACAAAACCCTCCCACCATGTGTATGTATGTGCACGTGTGTGAGAGAGATGATCTCATATGTGTGTTCAAGTGATGTAGGTGAGTCACTGTATCGCGATAATAATATCTCGAGGGCTCCGCGCGGGGGCGACCTAGGCTCGAGATATTACTGAGAACCGCGATGTGTGCGGGAGCTAAAGAGGATCCCTTTCCTCACGGCGGCGCGAGGGTCGGTTACAAAAGCGCGGGCGCAACGCGCATTTAATAAGATCGAATTTAAATTTATTTAGCGGCGACGGCGCCGAAATCTAAAAATAGACATAACAAAATTTATTATTATTGAACGGTCGTTTTTAGGGGAAGATAGACGTAAATACGCGATTTACTCTATCTTATATGAGTTATTTATTTTGAACGGCTGTCCGAGCGAGCCGTTGTAGTGTAGCCGCGATGGCTGGAAATCTATGAATTGCCGTAACGGAACCTAGAAGAGGATTTCGGGCGGTTTCTTCGTACGCCGAGATCTCCGAGATCTCGTGGAAGATGAGTAATTGAGCTGCATAGTCAATACTCGATAAGGAGAAGGAATAGGCGGGGTGATCCTGTGAAGGATTAGCCGCCGGCGGTCTGGGAATGGGCTGGGACGCGGGTTTAGGAGCCCACGGGGCCTGAGGGGCCCGGCCGGTAAGGGGCGGGGGGCGCGCTAGTCGCGGGTACGGACGCTGCCGAGTACATGAGAGGCGGAGGTCGGGGGCGGCGAGACCCGCAGTTTTAGGCGGTTTGCCTTCCAAAAAGATCGTGAACGTCGATGGCGCGAAATTGCCAAAGACGACACCAGCGCCCTCTAGATCCGCTCCGCCTAAAACTGCGGGTCTCGCCGCCCCCGACCTCCGCCTCTCATGTACTCGGCAGCGTCCGTACCCGCGACTAGCGCGCCCCCC
>MU158751.1:1991994-2057081 GCA_015888305.1 Antheraea pernyi | reverse complement strand
TTTTTTCGTTACGAAAGTGTTTTCGCGAGCCCGATCACGTCCTGTTAGTGACAGGGCAGTAGTGAAAATCGCAAGGCGTTCTGCATAGAGCGCAGCAAACCGCCCTTTTCGGGGCGACCCGGGCGTCGTAAGAAGTCCAATCTTTTGGCCGCACGTGGATACCTCCCGGTGCTCAACGAAGCGTGTGGAGCGTCCTGCCCGCTCGCCGGAGGCCCCGCGGCCTACGGCAAGGTAGACGGGCCTGGGTAGCTTGGCCTTGGCGGTGATCGCCTAGTCAAGTCCAGGTGTCTCCCTCCCACCCTCCTGATCCTCCCATTCCATCCCTGAGTGTCTGTTTGGGCGTAGCCCGGTTTACCGGTCTGCGTTCTCGGCCTCAGGCTTGTTAGGGACTCCCCCTAGGCAAGGTAGGCGCGACTGTGAGGCATCGCACTTCGCCCACAGCTCTTTTGGTCCGGACTCGGGATAGTCCCGTAAAAACCGTTAAGGCGTGCCCCCCTGCAATCCAGGGTATTTGTAAAAGTTTAATTTTTTTTTTTTTTTTTTTTTTTTTTTTCTCGAACTGACTATGCTATTGACCTGGCAAGGTCTTTACAGCTTCACCGGACTACTAAGGCGAGCGCTTAAGGCACTCAGCCGATTTTTGTTTTTGGCAACCAGCTCAAGGGTGCACGGCACACCTCGGCTTGGCTGTTGCCTGTTCATGCAATTCGCGACCTATCAAAGCTAAGAAAAAAAAAAAAAAAAAAAAAAACAAACATTAGACTTTTACGAATACCCTGGATTTAATATTGTAAGGAAGTGAATAAAATCTACTCTGAAAATTCCACAAATGTATTAAATTGTACTTATGAAATTTATCTAAAGTTTGGAAATAATACTAAGGTTTATAACAATTTTAGCATATAGATATGACTTGTGCCACACGTCAACATGTCTGATGCCTGCCGGCGGTGGATCTACGGCCGCCAATTAAAACTATAGATGGCAACATGTCCAGAACGAATGGCCGAGACCTATGAATAGAACAAGGTTGCATGTTGGTATCCGATACCTACAGGATGTATTAAATAAATAAATTAATTTAACAGATTGTATACGTAAAGTCGTATATCTTCTTATTAGTATATATATTATTGCACAATTATTGTGCTTTATGTTTTTAATATCTATTCTTGCTCGTTTCGTTGGGATTTTAGGAATATGGCAAAGAGTCAATCGAATCAACAAAGTAAGTAGTTTAGAACCATCTTCCTTCTCACAAGCCTTCAGTGCGTAAATCTGTCACCAAACATTTATATGTATCTTTCGGCAGCTGCATTTTACAGCTAATCCCTTTCTAAATTGCATTTATTCTATCACGTTTACTATAAGATGACACTGAGATCAAAGTCTATAACCTAACCTATATATTAAAAAAAGTGTGTCTGTACTTATGTACACGCGTTAGAAGTTATACTTCTTTGGCGTAACAAGATAGAAATCACTTCACAAATTTTATATTTCGCCTTATTCTACGTTCGTAGAAAAAACGACACTAACAATAGAAAAAAGGTATTTAATATATTGAAAGTTTTAATACAAAGAAATACAAACAACAAATACACAGAAACAAAATGTCGACTATAGCTAAGTTCAGGGTGTCGGTTTCTCAAGACGGTGTGCGCGCGCATCGTAAAAATTTACTCTCATAATTTTTCCCTAACGCGCAAAAAGAAGTGTAACTTTAAAAGAAAAATGTTAAAAATCCTTTCTTTATTGTTTAAAATTACATAAAACACTAGACATTACTTTGAATAATAGCCTGGAGTCTTACGAGGTCGTCGACTTTAATTCAATGAATATTGATGATCGTAACGTTAGTCTTTTAAAGTAAAGAAAACTTTGCATTTATTGTTACTTAAGGTTATTAAATTATTCTCAGTTCGTTCTTTCACGAAACATAAATCGTAAATCTAACAAAGATTGTGAGGGGCTTTTACTTAAGTTTTACGACAACGCCTGAGTTTAACGGTTAGGTTTAATTACATTTGTACTGTACTGGGTAATTTCATGCTTCGCTTTCACATTTTGGTTACATTGTTTTAAGTTAATATTGAACATTCGACTGCAAGATACGACCACTTGACTTCTGTTCGCGCAGAAACTAATTTTGGTACGGATATGAAAATGACAAAGTTGCTTTTGGGGTAATTAAATTTGTTGGCTAATAGAACGGATTGGAAGATGTCTTAAATGTTAAATATTATATAATGAGTTGAACTGTCGTTCAAAGAGATTAATAATTAATATATATTATTGTTACTAACATAACTTTAACTGTTGGAATTTACTAGAATAAATTTAAAATTACAACCAAAGTTCATTATTATTGCTACTCTAAGAATATTTTATGATCGTGCTTTATCGCTGAAGCAGCGTTGTAAATTTTTTGAATTATCAAAAGAAATAATCTAACAACACCCTAATCCAAAATTTTTAATTAAAAGCCTACTGTAAATTAATTTATGTGTTACACTAATCTAGCTAACATGCTAATATTGTGTAGAGCATAGTGGATTAGTGTCAACTCTTTGTCGGTGACACAATAATGTTAATAACCAGTTAACATGTAAGCTGATAATAATTATAATGAAATTGTAGGTCGTTTGCTTGATATTGCTACTTATTATACACTATAAAACAGTAACGGCTAAACGGTCAGCAAACAAAGCAACGGAACACCGTCAAAGTTTCTAGTTTGGAAACACTGCATTTGTTTAGAAACACTCTGTTTTTGTTTGCCGAGGGTTCTGTCCGGGTGGGGAACGATTTGTGACACTAAAACAAATGACGCGCGCTCCATGCCCGATTGACGACAGTTTTACGGAGTCGGAATTGCATTTACGCAGCTAACTGCGCCAAATTGTTGGGGCTTAACGATTTCACCTGTTTCATTGTGTCAATTTTTGAGCTAAATTCACACATGCATATTGAAATCACGGATTTTTAAACGATTTGCAATATACACAAGATACCAAGCTCTTTCAGATTTCGTTTATTCTATAAGGTGACGGAATGGTCCTAATTATTGATCCCAGAATTCACGGGATCATCGAGGTCATTTGTGTGATAACCGTAAGTTCCAGTTATGTTTGAGTGTTAAACATTTATATATTAGTATGAAATCGTATGTATTGTGTCCTCATATATAAACAAATTCAAATTCATTAGGAAAGCTATAATTAATTAAGGAGATAAATTAAATATTTAATAATGTGGAGTAAGTTATTTGTTCATTCTTTTTCAATTCCAGTTTGATTTATGATGAACGTGTTCTGTTTATTTATGTATGACATACCTTAGATTTTTCTAGGTAATTCAACATGCAATAACTGAGCCACAGCCACGTGTGACCGGGACAGTTAGAAAGTTAATAAAATAAGAATACAATTGCGTAAGTAAATGGATTGTAGTGGAAACTCGAACGAGATTAAAAGCACATATAGAAATGTGTAATACTTTAAATATTGTTTCTTTACTTTTTTATATATAGCATAGACAACAAAGCCTCAGTAAGTTAAATATCTAAGGGGAACACGAAAAAAATCGAGTTGTCAAAGTTTCCACTTATAAAGGATTTTTGGACTTAGAACATTTCGTATAAGTGAAAATTAAAGGTTTTTAAATTATTTAGTATGTAAATTTGAATAGCAGATTCGAAATAAATAAAAAGTTTAATATAGTATGTACACAAATATTGTACTCTGTATGCTTACATTTTTTTTTTACTCCCCTATTTGTGGAAGTAGTAGAATCAAACATTGACGTGTTTAATATTTAGAAAATTAGAAGTGGACTGTAGATTTTTCATGTTATAAATGGTATATATACTGAAATACTTTGTAGGTAAATATTGACTATTTCGACTTATTGAGGGAACTCAGATTCTCGGCAATGGGGGAATTGTGGCTTGATGGCAAGACACAAGATTTTCCTTCGTATTGTAGAGTGATTTCTTGAAATTCTCACTAAAGTTCTCCGTAATATCAAAAACAAAATATAAATACCGAAAGAAACGACTTATAAATCCCAGGTCCATGATAAAAAGGATTTAATAACGTTAATGAGATTTGAAATAATTTGCAAGACAACAAAAAAGAAATGTTTGCAGCCAGCGACATCTTCTGGTAAACAGACTTCACCGGGGAGTCGGAAACAGAAATGTTTCAAGGGAAATGAAGGGCGAAATACTGGTAAAAAAACCTTCCTGTGGAAGACATAAGGCGAGTTGATTAACGTTCTTAACACGAGTTCT
This sequence comes from Antheraea pernyi, assembly GCA_015888305.1. NCBI lineage: Eukaryota > Metazoa > Arthropoda > Insecta > Lepidoptera > Saturniidae > Antheraea > Antheraea pernyi. The sequence continues at coordinate 2,052,787 of MU158751.1, read as the reverse complement.
CTTTATTGTCTGACACACAATAACACACGTAAATAACTTTCGTCAGCTTGTTATTGTTGTGTACGTGGCTTAATTATTAACATTAATGAGATAAATAAAATATATACCACGGCGAATGCTTATAAGGTATTTTTATTTAGCAGAAAAATATCTTGGTTGTCTGATATTTCATATGAAAGAATTTCTTAGATTTTGTCTTCGTTTTAACATTATTCCGTTATGGACCTTATCATGATAATGGTATTGTCTTATGATTGGTCACACAATGAGTATAAAATTTTGACTATTATTATTAAAAAAATTGCGAAAATTAATAATTTATAATTATTAATATTATACTATTTTATTTTATTTTTCAATATTAACAAAGAACACAGAATATGAAATATCTCTGTGAATCACAATAAAAAAAAAGTCAAAGACTAAAAACATAAACAATAGGCAAGCTTTATTGAATTATTCACTGAGTCGCTGAATCGCACACATGCGGTTATTATTTTTATTCCGTTTTATTTATTTATTTATTTACGTTATTATTTTTAGGATTCCTGAAAATAAATTCTATCGAATTATCGCCGATATTGACTGTTAATTATGTTTTGTTCAAATTATTTATATTCCTGATTTCTAAGAGATTGCTAAATCCTATAATTAACTTTGCAAGAACGAATAATAATAAAAAATGTAATCTTATATGTTTCCATATTATATGTAAATTGAGTTCATTATTCGAGGTGTAATAAATATTTGTCCTTGTACAAAGCTTAGTAAATTATGGTCAAACTCTTTTCCAGTTAAATCAATTCATACTTACAAACAAGTAGACATAGCACTTTTAAAATATAGTAGTCCAGTGAAGCTGTTAAGAATATTTGGTTTCTTTTTTTTCTCGAACTGACTGCGCTATTGACCAAGCAAGGTCTTAACAGCTTCACCGGACTACTAAGGCGAACGCTGAAGGCACTCAGTCGATTTTATTTTGACAACTAGCTCAAGGGTGCACGGCACACCTCGACTTTAGCTGTTGCCTGATACATGCAATTCGCGACCTATCTTTTTTTTTATCGTGGGGAAATCCCTTATGGATACACCATCCTCTCGGGGGAGAGAGTGGATTATGTCTGACTCGCACGGACTAAAACCGCACGGTGTACGTCTTCCGCTATAGTTGGGGCGGCACGAGATCTCTATAGACTTCATCGTACCGCCCCAGCGGTTGGCCCAGCAGTAAAAGCGCCACCGCCGGGCCCCGTCCTGTTGGGAGACAGCCGTGTACACACCGGCCGTCTCCCCCGTCCACCGGACCTGTGCAAAGGGAAGACGGGCCCCCCGACCTATCTGAGCTGAAACATATATGTGTACCAAGCATACATACCTCGACAGCTCTGATATATATTTCGTATCGGATAATATTCTAAACTATTTCAGTTTGACAAGGGAAAAAGAAAAAAGAAAAAACCCTTCCACTTGCATGTGTAAGCGTTTATGCGTGCACGTGTGTAGAGAACAGAATAAATGTTATACATTTAATATATGTATTTATATGTACCTGAATATATTTTCTATAATTGCGGCCATATTCAGAGCTGTCAAAAAGATTGGCGAGGTCTATACGTCTCCGATATTGAATAAACACCTCAAAGGAAATTGTGTTATACAACTGATAACCCAATATAGTCGCATAGAATCTTTAACATGATTATGCAAACAGGTTTTCATCTAGTCTGGCAGTTGCTTTTGACTGTCCGCTTTGTAAAGTTTACAGTTGTTAAACTAGGTATAGTTTTCAGATAATCAATTTATACCTAGCTGTGTTTTGTTCATAATTTATAGTATTATTGAAGTGGAAACTTCTTTAGGCGCATTGAATAGTGAATTAAAGTAAACAGTCACGCTCAAGTCGACTGTCTAATAAGGTTTCTTCCAATTTTTTTTTTATTATTGCGTATTATAATAATAAAATTATATCATCTATATTTTGTATATAATTAATGTAATTTAATGTATGTTATATATTGTAGTGTAGCGAAACTCGCGACAGCTCGGGATCGGTCGGCTGCGCTCCGCGGCGCGCTTCGTGTGTGATCGGTTTTGCCCGGAGCGCCAGTTCAATCCGCACCTCTTATGCTGAGAGGTTGCGCGTACGCACTCTCACGGGCACGCGAAAAGTTATACGGCATAATCATTATAATATTTCATATGTGTACATTTGTCGTAATTATAATAAACATTGTATTTTTATTAAAAATGTGTGGTATTATTCACGACCCCACATATTGGTGACCCCGACGTGATTTGAACACGCAACGTCGAATGTCGTAATAAATATTACTATTATTTATTTAAATATAAAACCTCTTCACTTCTATCGTGTGGTTGTAAGCGTTGTTTGTTACGTGTAATTTGAATTTACGCAGTGTCTAAATAAAATATAAAAATGCATGTAGGTATATTCACATATAAGATATTCATAAACTCCAAAATCATTCGACTGACCATCATGAAAGTTGGCTACCTAAGAATTTTTTCAAGAAGAATATAATGGTATCCATAAAATTATAATTCACTAACGGAGAGCAAGCACTAGAGCGCATCGACATGTATATAACTCCGCTGATAGAGATGCAAATTGGTACATATTTCAATACGGATAATAATATAACAACAAAAAGACCAAAATAATATAATATGACACATAATTATTCAACAATTTTTTACGATAAATCTTATATGTTAATACGTAAAGTCAAAACTTTGTACCCCTTTTTAAGTGAATCGCGGTAACGGATGAACTTGAAATTTAGTATAGTTAAAGTTTATATAGAGAAGAAGTGCTCAAAGCTATTTTTTTTATATAAAATGCATTAGAAATACATTAAATTAATTCAAATAAACATTACTCACATTACGGCTTGAATAACATACAACGCATACATGTAAATAAAAATGACGTTTCGTCATCTGTCATTTTACTTTTACGTTCCAATTACCTTTTCCATCCTACATTCAACATTTTTAACATTACTTACGTTCCATACCGTACATGTGCTTTGAAATTAACTGGTCAAACTGTAGGTTATTTTTATAATAATATAATATACTTTAGTAAACACTTGAATAATTAATTAATCAATAATAATGATATATCTTTAATAATTTTATGAAACCACTAAAATAATTATTATTCTCATTGGTCTAATCGAATGTCAAAATTTTTAGGTGACAGGACTGCTTTCACTTCATTTCGTCATAAGAGTAAATAACCAGCCTTAAATTAATATGAATATTTTAAATCTTTTTTTGGTGGACTCATTTGTAATGATAAATCAATAAAAAATAATTACTTTGAAAACATTCGCAAATAAAATTCATCATTTTTTATTGTTAGCTAAGAAGCTAAAGTTTCCGATACAGTTTCAAATGAAGCGTGGGAAGATACAGCAGGTCAGGTGACTGCGGGATATGGTCGGTCAACATATTTTACGCAAGTATATGACATTTCTCTGGTATTGGAGCGCAGTAATCCTTTTTATTTTTAAATTTGATTATGTGATAATTTATTGCAATGAACGATCATCGTCAGAGTGTTGAAAATCAAAATAAAGATATTCGTATGCCCATGAAAGTAAACCGTGCATTAGATCTCCGCCGTTACAATGATGCAGTTCAAACTGATGTAGTAGTTATATTTAGTATAGTTGACGATGAATTTTAAACAAAAATAAAATTCAGTTTCAAAAGTTAATGGTAGTATTAAAAACCACTCGATTTTGAATTCATCATTAGACTCTATAACTTTTTTTTTATATATAGGAGGCAAATGGACAGGTGGGTCACCTGATGTTAAGTGATCACCATCGTCCATAGACACTTGCAACACAATTGCATTACCAACCTGTCTTGGGGGTGAGGGGAGTAAGAGAATGGGGGAGGGGAGGTAGGTCTCCGGCGCTCTCATTGACCGAACGAAACGCAACAATGCAAGCACTGTTACTTCACGTCGGTTTTCTGTGAGGGGGTGGTACTACCCCGGACGAGCCGACCCATTCATGCTGAAACCAGTAATAGCTTCAGCTTGTGGTACTACCCCGGACGAGCCGACCCATTCATGCTGAAACCAGTAATAGCTTCAGTAATAGCATATAATAAATATGATATTGATGAAGTGTCCACGTGCCCACTGCCAGTGATGAAAAACTTTACGTTAACTTTTCTTATATTCGTAAAGTTATGTTTTCTTAAAATTTGAAAGCCTTACCGCTTTTTAATCGCATTTTTTGTTTTAATTTATATTTTTATCTCAACATCGATTTATTTTATATTTTACTAGCGGGCCCGGCAGACGTTGTCCCGCCCTGATTATTAAAAAATCTGTGACAAATTATATACCAAAATGTTCTTCATGAATTACTTTACCAACTGGTGAAAACCGTACAAAAAGCCGTTCAGTAGTTTTTGAGTTCATCGCGTACCGACAGACAGACAGACGCGATAGGGGACTTTGTTTTATACTATGTAATGGATATTTATATGATTTAATTAATTAAAGAGCGGCAAATTAACTGAGTAGCCATAATGAAAATCTTTGACTATAGAGGTGTACTTTGACAAAAGAACCCTAATAAAGTTCAAACTAAAAAAGCAATGAATCATGGTCTAATTTCGACCACTGGGTGGCTACTAGTAAATATAAAACGCCTGTAGTGCCAGTATTTTTTTTTTAAATTGTAGCACGGCAAAGTGACTGCACTTTGCCTGATGGTAAGCATAGTACAGTCCAAAAACAACGGCGACCACCGAGTGACACTATCCATCGTCGGTCGCCGCTGTCATGCCGGCCTGCGAATAGCTGGATATGCACAGGCTGATTCCGAAACGCGACCCGCAGAAGCGAATCACTATGACGGGCTTTTTCGCCATATACATGGTGGTTGCGACCCAGTCGGGCTGTAGAACCCTACCACCCCGCTATCGCCATTGCCTCGTTCGTTATTCAGCAGGGTGCACCACGTGCAGATGAGGTTGGCTTGGGTGTCTTAAGTCTTATGATGTTATTTGACACCCCTTACACCCCAAGCCTATATAGCACGCAAGTATAGCACTTAATTTAAATATATAGGCTTCATAAGAAGTAATAAATGTAAAATCATTACTTATAACTTTTATATTAGCTTTAATATATATATTCTTTAAATTTTCAAAACAATATACGAAAGTTTAATATATTTTTAATATACCTCGTTTGATATTCAAACAACAAAATATATATTTTTAAACATCGTCTTTCGTATAATCATAACATAAAGAAAATAAACTCTATTGGAATATTCATGTTCATAATTTATTTACGAGCTTTGGTATTACACGAATCTGTGTCTTTATCCAGCTTCGGTAGCATCCGTTACAACGTCGGACCTTAACAAAAGAAAAATGCGCTGTTAAGCTTAAATCCTCGTGGGATTGTGAAAACGTCTGTTTTCCTTCGAGGACTTAAACAGTTTTTAAGGAACAATTTTTGTACCGACACTGAGTACAATTAATTTCACCGTTGAATTATTAAGTTATTTAAAATGTATCTTTTCATTGTCTCCAGTATTCAAGATAAGAATAAAAATATTTTTGTAAACAGTCCCGACTATTTTACTCATTTAACAGAAGTTTTATTATATTTACTACGAAACGTAGGTATTTTTTATTCAGAAAAGAGGCTAGTACACAATATTAGAGCATATGGAAAGATGCTTGGTGACGTATCTTAAACTGAGAGTGGTTGCTTGTTTAACAAACACCAAAACATTCACTACGAATTTTTGGGATGATGATTTTCAAAGCGTGAAATTTTTATCGAAAAATGTCGTGTTACCGTAAAAGCATAAAATTTGTAAGAGAAAAAAAATAAAAAAAAGTAAAATAATAATACACCAAGAACTTTGCAAGTCACAGTTGTAAAAATACAAACAATATTTCTAAATTTTCAATCGCTTTATAGTAATTTCAGTTGTAAGATTTTTTGTAACTTAACAAAAAAATGCAGTAAATCAAATTATAATGATTGTATTTTGAAGTTATACTTCTTTTGGCGCGTTAGGGAAAAATGATAAGAGTAAATTTTTACGATGCGCGCGCAAACCGTCACGAACAACCGACACCCTGAAGTTAGCTATACTCAACATTTTGTTTCTTTGTATTTCTTTGTATTAAAACTTTCATTGTATTAAATATCTTTTTTCTATTGTTAGTGTCGTTTTTTCTACAAACGTAGATTAAGGCGAAAGATAAAATTTTTGCAAAGATTTTTATTTTGTTACGCCAAAGAAGTATAACTTCTAACGCGTGAACATAAGTGCACACATACTTTTTTTTTTAATTCAAAACTGCTCTAAGATTCAGTAAAATAACAATACGTGTAGAATTACTACATAAAGTTTGTAAAGTTACAATTCATCTTAGTAGGATATCTCACATGTTCTGATAGATTACTCTAAGTATATTGTATATTATATTCACAGCACATTTATTTGTAATTTTACTTATATTTTGTTAACAAAATATTTATAATAAAAAAAGTAACAGTACATTGTAAACGTAACTGTTATATTTAATTGACGGTGATCATTTTTTAAATTACAATGCAAATTTGAAAATGTTATACACGAACTGCAAAACATTAACCTTTGGCGAATTAAATATTTCCGTTATCTTCTATACATATAATTAGAATGTAAAACTTGAAAGTATCAAGATGTAGATCTTGAAATAAGCAATAAAATATATTTCAATCATTTTTAGAAATGTCTGTCTGTCTTTCTGTTTGTTTGAACAAGCGTCATTGCTAACTTTAGCAATGACGCTTGTTCAAACAAAGTACTGCGTTTATGATAAAACCTCACAAGAAAATCATAATGCATATTCTCCGGTAGCATTTCGTGTTGGTTTCATTAAAATCGGTTCACTCTACCGAAAGTTATTGTAATTTTAATGACGACGCGACTTAACTACGAGAGAAAAGTAGATAAGTTTTTTTTAATGTCCTATGTGGCAAACGAACAGGTGGGTCACCTGCTGTTAAGTGATCACCACCGTCCATGGACACTAACAACACCGGAGGAGTCGCAAGTGCATTGACATCTTTTGGAGGGAAGGGTTAGGGGAGGGAAAGGGAGAGGAGAGGGGAGGGGAGGTGGGTCTCCGGCGCTCTCACTGACCGAACGAAACGCAACAATGCAAGCACTGTTACTTTACGTCGGTTTTCTATGAGAGGGTGGTACTACCCCGGGCGAGCCGACACATTCATAATGAAACCAATAATAGTTTCAGCGTGGCTCTACCACCATTAAACCACCATCACCAGAAGTAAATGGACTTAATACATTCAGATGGTTCTTCTGTTTCTTCACATTAGGTTGCACGCGGATGGACTCCGGGCATCGCTAGTCATAATTTACCCTTTATATCATTTCATGTGATACTATTATTTATATAAGGAGTATCGTTTACAAAAAGGCGTCACAGTAAATATTTATGCATAAAAAAGACCATTTAATATTTAGGTAGTTTAATTTAAAAATATGAACAATAATTTTAGTTTAAAGTTTTAGTTTCATTCGTAATCGCTAATACGACTATTTAGTAAACAATCGTCTATAAATATTCGATATAAATATGATTTCTATAACTCAATGTTCTTATAGTACTTCGTAAACATAATATGTAGGATTTCCGACATTTGATATTTTCCTTGTGTTTCATGAAACATTATCACGTTGTTAGCGAAGACCTATGAAATGGGCTGGAGATAAATTTATTTTGTGTTCGTGTAACGTTATATTATAGTATTTATTATTGTTCAAATGGTGTTTATTTATTTGATTTGTATTAGTTTTTTAATAGTCCTCATGGCAACGTGGAACTATGCCTTACTATTGAACTGAGAGGTCATTCGATTCGTGTATGTAACTGACTTTTATAATATGATGAGTATAACTGTTACTTCTACGTGACTTCTAATGACCTAAGTTGTTACCGTAAAACAAGCTATGCTTAGTTAGGAATGAATGGTCGTCTATGAAATTGTGACCGCATATTTGTTTTACTTTTTTAATTTATTAATTAATTAACTTTGTGTTACTTCACTTAAAACTAGACATCTTCTGTTTATATTTTCCTTTATAATGTTTCATAATCGTTATTATTTTTTATGTTATTCATACCATAATGAAAATGTAAAGTTACTATTATAGTATATTAAAATGCAACTTAAAAACTTCAGAAACAATATGAGCTTAGTTAGAACTGTATTTTAAATGTTTAGATATTATATTTGTGTATTGTAACTTAATATTATATAAAGAATTTATAAATAAATTGTGTTGTATCAATAACTTTTATAAATGTATGAATAAACGTTGTCTGAGTGAACAATAACATATTTATTCGATTTAACAGCACTCTCTGATCTGATCCTAAAAGGGGTCTATCGGACTGTTAACGTATTCCACACAGCGATACCTGACCTTTCAATATCATTCGAAACGAAACTGTCTTTGTGGAAAAAGGAGCCGATTACCCTTGTTTACGCACAAAATAAAGTTTTCTTCTCATTGGCTCGAGGATAAAGCAGGGCAGAGATTAAATTCGGGCCTTGTTTACAGAGAGCCGCGCGCCCCATGTAAACGACCCTAGGTAAGACAAAATATCATTTGGCATAGCTTAATGGGCTCTGAAGAAAGGTTACTTTATGACTTCTTATTTGGCGTTCTGTAATGAGTTCTGTAGAGGGGCATAACAACGTTTTAGTCTGTTTGGTAATCACGCGATAGCAAATTTAGAAAAAAAGCATCAAATCGTTTTCTACCTTTATTAATTTTATTATCAATACAGAGATATATTCATTGATTTTCTGTTATGTTGGAGTAACTATAATATTTATTATGATAATAATATTGTAATAGATTTCGAGAAAACTGTCTATTTTACATAACCGTAAGTATTCAATATTAATCGGTTTAAGATTTTTGATAAATCTTTTAATTTTTAAAATTGTACTCATATTTAGTTTATTCGTAAATATATCATTTATAATTATACACTGACTATTGGAGACTGTGCCAATAGCCTAGGAAGCGCCAAAATTAACAAGCAAAAGTCATGTCTGCCATAAATAAACGCCTCCGGCGTTGCTGGCAGCTCTGTTCTGGTTGAAGTTATGGTAGGCAATAGGCACTGTCATGAGAGGCGTCACAGTCCTCAGGAGTAAAAATAACGACTAATGGCTGTCTCTACGACTTAAATTCTTTGGTCACCGTTATTGGGATATTAACAAACAAAGACTTCTTGCGTAAACTAAACACTTCGATTTTATTGTAAAAACAATTGCACACTATATGATGCACAGTAAAAAATATTACTCGACAGAAGAAATACTAGTGGCACCATCAATATAAAAACAATATTGTATCGTAACATTAAGCAAAGACATTGTAACATACAGCCACCTGGTAGTGTAGTATAAAATTTAATCTAATAATTGTAACTCGTAGCTCTATTCTATACTCAAGTGGACTGAACGCATAATTAAAATGAAGAAAACCTGGAATAGCAGTACCTGGAATAGTAATGGAATAGTAGTTAGGTATAATAAAGACATTATTAGAATATGGTCAACGTAAAACTTATTACTACGTTACTTTACTACTATTTTAATAAAATGGGCAATAGAAACCCCTTTAAATTGCTGTTTTATTCTATTCGGTATACATTATTCTATGTACTTATTATTTGTGTATCAACATATTATGGCGCATAGTGATTAAAGCGATTATCTCGTTGCTGTCACTCCGCTAAGTATCGTGGATTCGCATTGCACACAGAATATTTATTTCTCTCGTCCATGAATTGTTGTTCTGTCTAATTGTACTTTGCCTCTGTAAATTGTTATAAAGTCCTCTGCAACAAAACGCTCGACCTCTTGCGTGGAAGTTTATTTAAATAAAACATTTCATCTTTCAAATATCAGATTACAAGTCTAGGAAACATGATAAAGTTAAATAAAGCCTCCAGTTTTTCTTAGGATATGCGTATGTATGTATTACGATTTGTAAAGGCAAAAGTTCTTTGTTGTCTAGTTTATGTTTATTAAATACATAGAAGACAGTTGGAAGAAAGCAAAGCTCTTTTACGCCATGGAACCTATTGGAGATGCTTAGATAATCCTGTCACTTTGAATTCGGATTCTGCTCAGAATCCTCGCTACGTTGTTACCTCGGTAATACTTTGCAAGGTTTATGGCGACTGAAAATAAAGGACCCTTTTTTGTATACTACTGGAATTTAATTTATGTATTCATTATTTTCACAAATTAGGTGCCCACCTGTGTAAAAGGTAAAAGTTAGTGCTACAGTAAATTGTTCATTAAAATGTTATGATTTTTTTTTCTCGTACTTGCCAAATTAAATTCAGACCAGTGATTGTAAATCTGGAGAGTTTTTTTTAGAACTAGCCGGTGCTTGCGACTTCGTTCTCGTGGAAATTTTTTTTGGTTCAAGGGATTATTGTATTATTATTAATTGTTATCTGTATTATATCGTTGTACTGCATACATTCAGCAAGCCAATTAAAGTTTTGTCCAAATCTATACAGATATTTTGGAATTAGCTCGGACAAACAACAGAATATTATTTTTTTCTTATATACAGGTATATACATATATATATCGCACCCATTTATACCACCCATAACACCCAATAACACCCATTTCCCCTTGAGGGGTCCACCATCTTGACCCCTCAGGCCGCAGTTTGGGTCCCTTAGGAAGGGACAACACCTGTTGGAGGAGCAGATGTAGTGTCGATTAGACAGTCCCTGCTCCTCCGGCCAAAAGGTGTAAGAAGGTACCATGGGGTTTTAGTCCGTGCGACTCGGGCATATCCATCCTCAGCTGCCCGGTGAGATGGATATCCGTTAGGGATTCCCTCATGCAGAAAAAAAAAAAGGGTGTCGGTTTATCGAGAAGGTGTGCGCGCGCATCGTAAAAATTTACTCTCATCATTTTTCCCTAACGCGCCAAAAGAAGTATAACTTCAATAATAATTAGCTAAATTTGCGGAGCTATTCTGCAATGGCGTGCTAACATATATTCGACAGTTGATTTTTATTTGTATCGATCAAGAGATTAAACAGCATCTGTGGACTTTTTTACGTAATCTACTAAGCTGAGCTGACTAAATCTTTAAATTAAGTCTAATCTGTCAATCGCTTTCCTTGAAATACAGCATATATGTTAACATAAACTACGTATAAGTAACCTATAAAATCCTCATGACAATTCACGTAAGTAATTTCAAAAATTAACGTTTCCAAGCATACGAACTTCAAGAAACGAGCGTACTCTTCTTTAAAATGCAATTGCGACTCCCCTGCTGTAGTTAGTGTCTATGGACGGCGGTGATCACTTAACATCAGGTGATCCACCTGTTCCTTTGCCTCCTATGATAAAAAAATAAACAAATTGTTATAAATTATCGAATCATATTTTGTTACACTTTATAAATCACCCAAATTTTTTTTGATAAAATATACTGTGTAGTTACGACTACTATACCGTTTTCTTATAGTATAGATCGTAAGAACTCATAAAAAACAACATATTTCGTATACAGTTTGTGAAAAATAGTAAAAGAAGATAAATATTTTTTCATGAAAGTAAATAATTTATTTAAAAAACACAGTATTTAGAATAAACCTACGCTGAAAACATTATAGCATAATAAACAAAAACGGTTTGAACGTAAAATTTCAACTGAATTGTTGAAGTGCTGAAATTACTAATAAACACGCAAACAGCATCGTAAGCAGAATAAAAATAATATATAAAAGGGGTAAAATTTACCCTTTTTATATTAAAATATATCTAGCTGTAATCTGCATGAGTTGTAATACAATGTTTAATATAGATACAACATATATATATAGATTTAATATAGATACATACAACAAAATATACATTATTCATTGCGGTGCCGTGTATTATATTTTTATTTTTCTCTATAGTTGAATTACATATCAGTGTCTAGTTAAAAACCCTACGCTGAGTTTTCTCTCATAGCGGGATTCACTCACAGTACGTTTAATCTTTTTTTTTAATCAAAGGAGGCATACGAAGAGGTCAGTCACCTGATGTTAAGTGATCACCACCGTCCATAGACACTAGCAACACCAGGGGAGTCGCAAGTGCGTTGCCAACCTGTGTATGGAAGAAGATAGGGAAGGGGGAGGTGGGAATCCGGCGCTCTCACTGACCGAACGAAATGCAAGCACTGTTACTTTACGTCGGTTTTCTGTAAGAGGACGGTACTCCCCCGGGCAAGCCGATCCATTCATGCCGAAACCAGTAATAGCTACAGCGTGGCTCTACCGCCTATTATAACACAGTACCATATTTTGTAATAATTGATTTTATTTGGTAAATGTCCTCTTAACAAGAATTCATATTTAACTACTTTTATATCATATTTTATCTTATAATACCTATTTTGTTATTTACATCGGTAGTCAGTTCGCAGTATAATATGATTTTATTCAAAACAATTCTGCACAGCTATAGTTCTGTGATACAGTGTACGTGAAACTGATTGACTAGGGAATAAACTGTAGTGAACATTTCCCGTTACTTTGTAATATATATTATCGTCTAATAGGTATAATGAATTTAATGGTTTAGTAGATCTTAAAGGCTATAAATCTCAATGTTAGCAAATTTCAGGTAGACTTAATTATATTTCGAGGAGTCAATTGACCCTAATCTACCATTTTTCCATCTAGTACATTCTAGTAAAGCTCACATAGTCACAATTATATATTAGTAGCACCATTTACAGTACGAATAAAAAGTTCGCAAATTCGTACCTAATCTCACCATTTGAATATGGAATGATCTCTTATCTAACATATTTAATTGATAAAGACGAATACTACGTCCTTCATATCGGGCGTGAAAAGAAATTTTAACAGAACTGCCTTGAAAAAGTTCAGAAATTCTTACTTTTGTCATACCGTCCGAATATGAAACAGCCAACCAACCAACATGTTACCTTCGTTCGGATGTTAGGCCCTTCATACTAGGTCTGAAAAGATATTTTTAGCAGAGGTTTCGATATTATTTATAGGTAACTCTACCTGATGCACTCTGCTGGTACAAATAACTCTTTCTTGAGCTTACTTGCTTAGGAGGATACTCGAGATGATATACTTCTTGCGTTCTCAAAAAGGTCCAAACTCATTCACGATGGTCGACGAAATCTACCAACGACGGCTCGCCGTTCTTTGTGGACCTTGTCGTACTTGCTATCAGGCACAACCACATTATCTAAGTTACTTATAAATCCAAATTTTACAGTTTACTCTATCACAATTCATTGACTTATATTAACAATAAAAATACACGGATTGCTATCCGTTTATTTTATAATTACAACCAAAGATGCTTTTTTTGGAACAGAAATACTCTAGACAGTATAGTTAGGCGTTCTGTTGAATTCATGAAGTTGTATTTAGAAAAAGGTATAAAAATCAAACTGACGTACAAAACATAACAAAGGAACATCGAAACAGTGGTCAAGGTAACATTGCGCCGGGAGTTTGAACAAGATATGATCCCAGAGCTCCCTCGAGACCGGACCCCTAATTGGACGTGGTCTGCCTTCCGAATCATACGTCGATTATTTAATCTGTACTACGATGACTCCGCTCAACTTTTATTTAATAATACATTTTACACGATATCTCTCGAGATATTTCGTGCAATAGATTAGTGTCTATTGGTTAGAAATTCTCTTTTATTTTTATTTAAGTTGTTCTACTCTCACTTCAATTTAACATGTCATGAAATTTTGCTTCTCCACGTCTTTTATATTTTTATTGGAACTTTATTTTAGAATAGAGTTTAATCTTCAAGAAGAGTAACGAGTGTCTAAAGCTACTTCGTAACTAAAACATTCGTAGTGGATTACAGGTTAAAACAGTATTTTAAAATATAAAGACTGTACTATTTAGTTGGTAATCCATAGTAAATTAACAAAGTATTGCTAAACAATAGATGACTCAAAAAAAAAGTGGCCATTTTTTTTTTTTTTTTATGTCATAGGTGGCAAACGAATAGGTGGGTCACCTGCTGTTAAGTGATCACCACCATCCATACACACTAACAACGCCAGAGGAGTCGCAAGTGCGTTGCCATCTTGCGGAGGAAAGGGTTAGGGGAGGGAAAGGGAGAGGAGAAAGGAGAGGGGAGGGGAGATGGGTCTCCGGCGCTCTCACTGACCGAACGAAACGCAACAATGCAAGCACTGTTACTTCACGTCGGTTTTCTATGAGAGGGTGGTACTACCCCGGGCGAGCCGACCCATTCATGCTGAAACCAATAATAGTTTCAGCGTGGCTCTACCACCATTAAAACGATATAAGAGACTTAAATCCGGGCACATTTATATACACCACCCTTGGCATATTCCAATGACTGTATAACTATTTAGTACTATTTGGTAAGGTAAGGGAAAATATATGGAATACAGGTAAATAAATAGAATCTGTGATATTGTGTTGGTGTTGTTAAAAATAATACTTATATTTTAAATGGATCACAAAATGTTAATGATTATTATTCTGTAACAATGAATAGGTAATGCAAGTAAAGCCAATTGTTCTCGTATAACTCGACGCGGATTGTGGCATTGGATTAACTACTCAGTACGAGTCAGTGAAACTTCGTCTTTCGTTTGACTCCAAGATCATTCCCTCTAATATTCAATTTAACTTTGACACTTCGCCCGTCCAACAAAACCACTGACAGCTTTTTGTTTCAGGATATCATTTCTCACTTCCCGGATTAATTATAATTTGAGACAGAGTAATAATTTTCACTTACAAACTCTTAGAAGCTCATTTGAGTGTCACATAAGTTGATGGTTTTGCATAAACTTTCGGTTCTGTTGTAAAGGGGAGAGGTTGTTATCAGTGTCAAAGTTATGCAGAGATATGAGTACCATTATACATTTTGACCATATGCAGTTGTGAATTTATCTATTCACTAGAATAGTAGAATGAATATTAAATTGAACTGTTTGTTTTTATAAAGATTTTATATTAAAAAGTGCAAAAGGCAATCGGGGACAGGTTTGTAATACCTGAAGGGCGATGATTGTACAAGGGCATTATGACGGTACTTTATTGATGATAGCTAAATATCACTTTAACTATTAAATAATCATTATTCTGCAACTTCAACGTACCTAGCATCAAGAGAAGTGACGTGGTCTTGTATGCTAAGCCAAAATAAAAAAAAATCATACCAGTACATGAGTCACAATAGAAGCACAGAGGCAATTTCCACTTTCGTCAATAATACCTTATTTTTATTCGCAATGCATGGAGCACTTATTAGTTATAATTAAATTACAGAATTAGATGAGATATAGTTGTATTATCGCGTAGTAAATATAGTCCCAGAAGAAATACATGATATTCATAAAACTGAAAGCTTAAATAATGAAATTACATAATATAACAAATGGGATATCTACTGCTGCTTTTATTTCTTCATACGTGATGTATGTAGTTGATTTGTAGTACGAGTATTTTTATATCGACTACCTTAAGATCATTAAAACCAAAGTCTGTGTACTCAAGTGGCACCTAAAGAAAATAAACAATTAGATTTTTTATGAAAAAAAAAAACTTTTATGATATTTAATTTACCATAACTTTAAAAACCTTCACTTTCAGGGGAAAAGTTTAATTTTTATATCTTGTTCAGCTACATTTAACGCAATGTGTGTTTGTGTTCAGGTTATTTTACGGAGCCACAGTTAAATTACTGTAGCTTTAGGGTACCTAATTTAAAAGTAATTTGCCTTACTAAGGTGAGTATAATTTTAAAGTTATGTTTAATCATAAAAGTTAGTCTAAGGATCGTAACGTTCAGTAACTTAAGCGGCAATTTCCTGAAGTGTAACTTTATTATAAGTGTTTCGTCGAACACAAGGGTTCATATTCATATATATTCAATAGGTATGCTTCGGAACAACCTATTCTATGATGAATGTAGTACTTAGAGTAAATTAGATAAGTATTTGACGGTGTTGTGAAACTTACTTCAAAAGCGTGTTCAGTATGGTTTCGTAGGTATGAGCGTTAAGTTGTTCAGTCGATAAATATTGTATTCATTATGATATTCATCGTTACATAACGGAACACCCGTCTTCGCATGGATACAAAATGTTAGGTAATATGATTCAAGATTGTCCATTCAGATATGCAATTAATACACCCAACAGTGGCGTGTATATATCGGCGGACCACTATAACTTACAAACTTATAGGAAACGTGACCCTGACCCTTATGTATTAGGTATCCATGGGCGGCTGTGATTACTCACCATCGGGTGAAACGAATATTCGTTTGTCTACAGTCGCAAAGAAACATATTTTATCGATCTATTCTTCCGCATTGTGACATTTCCAGTTCATAAAAATAAAAGATATTCATAAGTCTTATTACACAAACAACTTTTTGATACACAATTCTAATGATAAATCATGCTTTGTAGATATTATACACTTAAAGTAAGAAACTATTTCATTTGATAAGAATGAATATAATATCGATCGAAATAACTTCGCAGATAATCTATTATTTTTTAATATTACGTAAAAGATAAAAATGGTCACAACGGTTTGTCTTTAAGAAATGGTCATACCCAAAAATATACAATTATGTTATATTATATATTTCAGCTAGTATTAGCAGTGTAATCGATCAAAAATATTATTCTTTACTTGGTTTCGACTTGGACTTTCCTCCATATTTATAAATATAGTATGCATAAAAACCTTCCAGAGGAAAACCTCTAAATAATAATTGAAAATGTAATGAACTCCATTTCGTAGTCTAGAAGAATTAGAGATTTTTTTTTTCGAACTTACTTCGCTATTGACCAAGCAAGGTCTTAACAGCTTCACTGGACTACTAAGGCGAGCGCTTAAGGCACTCAGCTGATTTTATTTTGACAACTAGCTCATGAGTGCGCGGCACACCTCGGCTTTGGCTGTTGCCTGATACATGCAATTCGCGACCTATGTGAGCTAACCTAAGCTAAAATAACTATTCATACAATATGAGTTGTTGAAACATATATGTGTACCATGCATACATACCTCAACAACCCTTATATATATTTGATAAGGGAAAAAATAAAACCCTTCCACTTGCATGTGTAAGCGTGTATGCGTTCACGTGTGTGGAGGTGATATGTATAATGTTGTTGCAGTGATGTAAGATTTTGTGTCAGTGTATCGCGCGAGCAGCGTACTCAAGGGCTCCACGCCGAGGGAACGGACCTAGGCTTGAGCAGCTGCCGAGGGGGGCCTAGTCTGGTTGCTCCTAGAAGTTAACGATTTAACATAAGTAATAAGGTAACTAGAGGAATTACTTAGTACTTAAAGTCATAACTATATTCATATCTACTATTTACAGTTAGTTTACACAAACAAATCCTAAAGATTTTACCTTTAGAATAAACGTGACGGTTAACTTAATATTTCAGTAAGTCAATAAGAGCACGTTTTTCCTTTTCTCTAACAGTAACCTTTTACTGTATCCTTTGACCACTATGTTGTGTGTTTGACAGGTAATTTTCTTCAATATTGTATAATGCGCCCTTATTATTATAACGAAATTCACTCTTAAAACTACAGTCAATTTATTTCACTTTAACACTTTATAAGTAATGTTTGTTGTTGGCGGTGATGTTGACATAAAACCGATAATTTCAATTTAATATAAAATGTCCTGATAATTTACAATTACATAACACTGCTAAAGGATAAATATATAGTCTTTTATTATACGGGGTCATTGTTATCAGCCCTAAGCTCTTTGTTATTGATTTTGGTATACACTTTTAGGTATCATTTTTAGCGGCGTTTTGAAAGTCGACATTTCGTCTAGTTCAAGATTGTCCTTCACTTTTGTCAAAATGAATTCTTCACTCCAGAATTCTTCTACTCCAACGATCGTACATTCTTTATCCTAAGCTAAGAAACTAAGTCTTGTATTTAGAAACTTCTAACATAACTCTCTACACTTGGCTAAGCAATTATTCTTTTTCGAATTGACTACGCTATTGGCTTAATAAGGGCTTAACAGCTTCACCGGACTACTAAGGCGAGCACTTAAGGCACTTAGCCGATTTAATTTTGACAACTAGCTCAGGGGTGCACTGCACATCTCGGCTTGGGCTGATGCCTAATTTATGCAATTCGTGACCTAACTGAGCTAAGATAAGCTACATATTCATACGTATATAAATTATTGAGATAGATATGTGTGTACCGAGAGTATATACCTCAATAACTCTTATATGTATTCCGTGTCGGATATTTTTTTGTCTGAACTAATTCAGTTCGATAAGGGAAAAAATAAAACCCTTCCACCTCCATGTGAAAGCTTGTGTACGTGCGAGTGTGTGGAGGTGATATATGTCTTGGCTGAGTAACCTTTACATATAGATTGTAAAACTTGAATTTAAACCTTATAATCAATAAAAGAATCGGAGGAACAAATTTTAAAAATTATTATATCAGTCAACATTGGACAGTAAGTTACTATTATTAAAAAATTATATGAAAACAATGATATTCAGCTTTTTAGTTACAATATTAGATATGGTAATTATTTTTTATGTTTGCCACAACTTCAGACATGGATATATCCTTTATATTCTAAGATTTATAATACAAACACTGTAACGTTTAATATTTGTAGTTTAAATGCAATCCTTATGTAAGTAATTTCAAGCCATCTCGATAATTTTTGACGCTATTAATTTTTCTTTTTTTTACACTTGTTTCAGGTATTACATAAATAACACTTAGAGATTCCGTCTATTGCACATATTTAAATATTCTGAAGTATAGCACACTTTATTTTTGTAGGCGGTAGAGCCACGCTGAAGCTATTACTGATTTCAGCATTTTTTTTTTTGAACTTTCTACGCTATTGATCAAGCAAGGTCTTAACAGCTTTACCGGACTACTAAGGCGAGCGCTTAAGGCACTCAGCCGATTTTATTTTGACAACCGTATTTTGACGTACCGACTAAAACCATACGGTGTACCGACAAACCGTTATTGTGGGGGACGTGATGTAAGATTTTATGTCACTGTATCGCGCGAGCACCGTCCTCAAGGGCTCCACGCCGAGGGAACGGACCTGGGCTTAGCTGCCGAGGGGGGCCTATTCTGGTGTGCAGGAGCGAAATTTACCCCCAGACCACGGCGGCATGATCTGTGGTTACGCGGGCGTGAGCGTGAGCACGCTCTGTTTGGAGAGACAGGTTGGTACTAATCGTTCACTGCCGTTATTTCATCGGGAGGGTCGGTAAAAATATGTCGCGTACGTCTTTTACAACGCGCAGCGTTTGGTATGGGTTCGTATTTTGCGGCGGATATCATTAACGAACTGGGATGATTCGCGGCTTTTTCAAAATAACTAATTGTAAGTGATTTTACGTACTCCCAGATAGAAGGCATCTCTAGGTCCCTATGTAGATCAACTTTCCGGACGTACCACGGGGCACCGGTCACTGTTCCAGCATGAATGAGTCGGCTCGCCCGGGGTACTACCACCCTCTCTCAGAAAACCGACGTGAAGTAACAGTGCTTGCAGTGAGAGCGCCGGATAACCCACCACCCCTCCCCCTCCTACGAATACAGGGTGGCAACACACTTGCGAATCTTTTGGTGTTGTAAGTGTCTATGGACGGGGGTGAACACTTAACGCCAGGTGACCCATCTGTTCGTTTGCCTCCTATGATATTAAAAATATACACACAATTTAAGGTGTAATAAATGTTCGATTTTTATAGTTGGGTTATTTAAAAATACAAAACGATTGGGTTATAAATTAAATTAAATAAATTTAGACAAACTTAAATGATATATACGATATAATTTTGAAGATGCGAGAAGTACTACACACCTAAATCGTTGCCTACTACTGGACACGTATCAAGATATTTTCCGAGCTGACACTCGAGTCCACTCAAACGCTATGATTGTATAGACTTAAAAAAATAGATAGAAATGGCGTTATTATTTGATGTCACCTTATTTGTGCACATTAACAATATGGGGTAATATTAATGACTAAGTTTTATTATTATAAATATGGGTAATTAAAGTAACATCAATTTGTTCAAGGTATTTTATTATTAAATATTATGTTTAGGACACAATAAAATTTTGATATTTGTATTTATTACTAACTCTAAGGTAGAAGAAGGAAGACATTTTATAAATAAGTTAAAAAAATACAGAAAACAACATTTACTGATCATAAACAATGTACTTATGATAATATACGGTATGCTTTTTTTGTATCCAAAAACAATTCCGTTCTATTAGAAAAAAAAGCAAATATAACATTTTTAACAAACGCATAAATCTATCTTGAAGGAATAATACCAAAAAGTGGTCTACAAAATCCTTAGGCAGTAGATATATAGAACGAACGCAATTCGGCATGGAAGAGAGTTTTGGTTTCGTGATTTCATTGCTATTAGGGCGGTGGAACGGTCTCACGTTTATTGTCCAAGATACGAGTGGATTTGTGGAAGCAATTTCCTTTATACATTTTGTTTTGTCCTTTTTCTGCAGTTTGATCGTCCGCCCGGTGAGTTGTGGCTGACTTCGATTTAACAAACTCTATCAATCGATGGATACAGGATAACCGAACTGTAGCTCGTTTTAGGAATGAAGATCGAAGATGATATTAAATATTGCAATCACATCGTTGGTTTTGGATTTGAATTAATTTAGACTTTCATTTGTTTTTATAGAATCACTTCTATAATACTGAGTACGATAATTTATATTTTATTTACACATGATGTTTTTTGTCTTATGTCCACATAATTTAAAATCAAAATGTACATTATTCAATTTAGGCCATGAGAAGACGTTTATGAACGTCAAAGCTACCACCGGTTCGGAAAACAACCGAGTCATTGAGAAAAACCGGCCAGAAATTCGATCTGGTTTATCTCTTCATGTTATATGTTTTTACAAAACATAAATAGTTAGAATCGTTTTTAGTGGACGCACAGAGAGGGGCGTCATTCGCAGACTTCATAATCGTTCACATATTGATTCACCCTATAATAGCCTTTAGACATTAAAACCCGCTTGACATGGATCTTGAACTTGCTATTCGGTAAATCGTTAGTTTAGTATGATTATATAATATTCTATTGGATATGCTAGATTTGTTTATGAACTAACGAAATCCTTACTTAACAAATATAAAAGGATAAACGTCAGCATTTACCTAGTAACATAAACCTATCCTCGAATTTCAGAAATGACCTATACATATACAGGTTTTCCGTAGCTATTTTGCCACGTCACATGCTATTCTGAGAGGGTGCATACATGTATCTACATAAGAGAGTGCTTTTCAACGTAAATAAACATGACATCCTCATTCAGACGAGACCGTAAACGAAGCTTCTGGTCCGTCACGACCTTCCCTTTATTCGGAAACTTTTGTCAATTTTTCCCGTTTTCACCCTCGCCTACATTTAGTTTGGGAGTCCACTGGGCACGTTTACCTTCCATTGACATTGAAACATTACCATGTTCGGGTAGACAGTTTATGTCTGTGTCCTTAGTAGGTTTTTTTTGGAAATGTCCTTGCGTATTTAATGTAAGTTGAGTTCGTTAACCTTAAAAAAGTTCGTCTAGCACTTTGATTCCAATGAAGTATTTAAATTCTGAACAGTTTATATTCTAGATATAACATATAAAAGTTCATGCAAAGAAACAAATATTAATAAAGTAGAACGTTATAGTAAGAAGAATGTAGTCCGGTGTGGCTATTAAGACCTTGCTTGGTCAATAGAGTAGTCAGATCGAAAACAAAAAAAGATATAGTAAGAAAATATTGAATAGCTCAGACACGTATCAATTTATATTCGATAATATAGTAATTATTCTATATATTAATAAATTTGTAGTTATGTCAGCAAATTTGACTTTTTTTCTCGAAATGTTGTGATAGACGTTATCAAAAAATCCCTCCTCTGTCTATTCTATTTTTATGCCCGAATTTAATTTAAAAACGTCTTGAAAGATTTTTATGAAATGTTATGCACGGGAAGGCTTATTGCTTAGACTTATACTATGCCTTCATTGTAATAGTACAAGAATTGTCAACCATGCTTATAAAAATTATAAGAACACAGACGTTATATATCATTGAAAAATTGTTATACTAAGAAAATCAATAACATTTATAAATTTCGCAAAGAAAAAAAAGACTTTATAGTTTGCAACACTTGATAATAATCTCGTCTAATAAACATTAAATGATGATAAGGTGGTAAAAACATTAAACTTAAAGTGGGCTCTCAACAGCTGCCGGCACACGCCAACAGTGAGTGGTGCGTAGTGGTGAGGGTCGAGCGGATTTAGAATAAGCCCCATACCATCACGCTATGGCTTGATCACGGTGTTTTCCCTCAGCGATAACTTCGACTCAGTTCCTAGGCTTCGAACCTACGTCAATCGAACCAAACCCAAACACGCTATCATTACACCAAACTGCTTCAAACTTGAATTCTATGTAACATTCAACCTATTTCAATATAACCGACTTTTAAGAAAAATTTTAAATGGAAAATATACATCCTTGCGATATTTATAAGTTATAAAAAAATTCAATAATTCTGTAACATTTTATAAAAAAGATAATTTAAAGAATAAAGTTTTATTTGTTTACTGTTTTTGATGAAATATTGTTCACGGAAGCAAAATATCCCATTCCAGGTTCTAAGTATATCCCATTCTGAGTATAAGAATTATCGATATTACTTTTAGAAATATTAAAATAACTTATTTGAGTAATATCATTTTAATATTTTTAATTTAATTATTTTTTTACAAAAATTATCAGTAATACTTTTATGAATCATAAAATAAACTCATATTATAATAAAAGAACATAACTTGGCGGAATTAATTACTGCATAAGTAATGAATACAGAACCGTTGGCAGTTGCTAGTTTATAAATAAATTGCATTTACAATTTAAATAAAGCATACATTTATACCCGAATTTTTTTGCTTCACGGTACAACGACACGTAATCCTACTAATTATCGTGTTAAATACCTCATTACAGTGATAATACACTAAAATTCTGTGTATAAATTGTGCCTTTTGAGGAATCAATCAAAGCCAAACGTTCGCACAATCAGCGTGCGTGGCCTGGGCGAGCTAATCAAACTAATGGGCACGAAGGGCGGCCGATTGGTCCCGACTGCTCCTGACCCTGTGCCGCAACAAATCACAACAATAACATCTACGCTTGATTGATTACACTCGCCAACGGACTCAATTCGATTCCTGTTATACCTGATTGATTCTTTATTAACGTTTCCGAGAACTCTTTCGATATCTAAAGCGAATTTCCCACCTCTTGTAAAATACGTGAGTTGAATTCTTATACAAAATATCATAATATTAAATTGCTTAAAATTGTATCCACTATGGATTTAATTTCAACATTATTGACTTCGGACCCCAAACATTCACAGGACACGTTGTTGAGGTCAAAATTATCTGCAATGCGAACCGATGATTGCTCAGTGATTAGAGTATTTGTAGTTTCAAGGAAAGTATTGCGATGAAAACTTTGGATGGTGCTTTGTCTAAGCGCGTTCGGTTAGCCCTCCTTAATTTGAAAATCTGTCGACAAGCACCTATGGGTATGTTCTGGCAGAAGCACTCGAGAGTCAGCCCTGAACCCTCCAAGTTTGTCGTGTTTAACAACTTTCGTTTTATTTAGTCGTTTATCATGAGGTGAGATTATGGTAAAACGCTACAACCTATATAGTTAAAAAAGAATGGATTTCCTCAAAACAAATCCGAACCGTGCGTTCATTAGCGATACCTGGTCAATATACGCCATTAATACTACGTGTCGTCTATATGGTGTTGTTGTCCCGACGTGCGTTAAAATATAAGAAGAATTTACGATTTCTCCGTGATCTCGAAAACAGCGGTGTTAAAAAAACAAATGAATAGCTATAATAGAACATACTACAACATAATAGAACATTAGATTAGCTAAGTTCAGACATACAACCGTAAAAACAACAAGTACCACCCTCTCGCAGAAAACCGACGTGAAGTAACAGTGCTTGCACTGTTGCATTTCATTCGGTCAGTGAGAGCGCCGGAAGCCCCTCCCCTCTCCTCCCTCCTTCTCCAACCACAAACTAGCAACGCACTTGCGATTCCCCTGGTGCTGCTAGTTTCTATGGATGGCGGTGATCACTTATTATCAGGTGAGCCGCCTGTTTCAATATTGCTGAGGTTTACTAAAGAATGAATAAAAGTTATATATTAGTAGACGTAACGATCGTGAAATATGAGGAATATACTATGAATAAAAGCTTCGACTCCTCGGTTTTATGAAAAATATAGGACTGTTTCCAAATTAAAAAAGTATTTGGGATAACTACTAACCAATAAAAAAATAAAAGAAAATAGGTTTATAAACAGATGAGAAAAAAGTAATTAAGTCTATTGTATTCCTCTATTCATATATAGATTTATTTTATATATAGCAATCAAATCATCCATTTTTAAAGTTAGTAAAACAACAAACGTTGTAGCTTCATCATTTTTACCACAGCTCTGGGTGCGCTGCCTTGCTGACGTCAAGTTAGTGTCACAGGTCTGCAGGCTGTAGCGTAGAGGCTTTTGGACGTTTATTAAATGGAAACGTTGAATAAATTGACACAACCAGACTTAGGTTGTTTTACGGAAATTACATTTTAATTTTATGACGAAAAAAAAATGTCTCTTTTGTAATAAAAATTTAAATTGAAATCGATAACAAACGTAGCTGTATAAAAGTTGCAGAGCTGATAAGCGCTGGATGGAAAGAACAATGAAAACAAGATTTAGTATTCACTTGTCGACGTTGAATAATACCAAAGGCTGGCCATGGCAACCGGCATACATTCGAGTGACATGCGCCGACCGGACTTTTCGAACCCAGCACAAAAGATTTTTTTCCCACCACCTAAAATAAAATCCAAATCAATGGTTAGCTCGGTTCACTTTTGTTATTGTTTTGTTATTGTTATTTGTTATATTATATTCTTGCCTGGTGTTTCGTCGTCCGTGAATTTCGGCTTACATCGTGAACCGTACGGCGGCGCTGGCTACTGCAAATATACTAGGCATCGTTGAAAATATTGCGAAATGATGTGTAAAATGAAAATATATATATATGTGCAACATATTCCCCGTACATTGAGTGTTTGTATAAAATATGAGATATTTTTTAATATTTTCTTTTATATTGTACCTATTTAACATTCCCATATGTTTACAACTAAGTAATATTATATTCTAATTTATCATATACTGATATTTTATACGTTTTATATTGGGACAATAAAATAATGCTTATGATATTAAAAAAATATGCTTTTTTTTATTATAGCACAGCAAAGTGACTGCACTATGCCTGATGGTAAGCACAGTACAATCTAAAAACAAAGGTGATCACCGAGTGACACACTATCCATCGCCAGTCGCCACTGTCATGCCGGCCTGCAAAATGCTGGATATGCACAGGCTGATCCCGAAACGCGACCCGCAGAAGCGAATTACTATGACGGGCTTTTTCGCCACATACATGGTGGTGGCGACCCAGTCAGGCTATAAAACCCTACCACCCACGCTTTCGCCATTGCCTCGTTCGTTATTCAGCAGGGTGCACCACGTGCAGGTGAGGTTGGCTTGGGTGTCTCAAGTCCTATGATGTTATTCGACACCCCTTACACCCCACTCTTGTCAACTGTGATTATTACCCAATACGTAATGTGTGTTATTTACATTTTTCATAAAACTAATTAATTAAAACTAGTATAAAGACTTACTGAAGAACGAGAACAATTAACAGAACATAGCTATTTGTCACAGCATCTTGGCTGAACCTTGTTCGGGTGAAGCAAAGATGCTGTATGACCTCGTAATGATACCTTATCAGCGATTCTCATGATAGAGCTAGAAAGACTCCATTAACAATGGGACTGATATGTTCTGTGGAATAAAAGCCCCTAAATTAAGTTAAAAAAAAAGAGAACAGTTAAAATTAGGAAGCATTGTACGATATTGACCAAAATTAAGACATATAAATATATACATAATAACACAATCAGATATTACGTTGCTTGTAATGAATAATAATTTAATGTGAGGATAGATTACACATTGTTATTGGATTTGAAACTAAGCACAACCTGTATTTTGTGTATATAGATTATTAATACCCACTAACACACAATTATGCTCATCGCACAAGTGTCTACTAATACTACTGCGCTACGAAGATTGTTTTATACATTGTATAAATCTGATACATTTGCGTAGTTTAGAATTCGTTTTAGTGTTGCCCAAGACCAAGACCAAGAACCAAGATAAGACTTGGCTTGTGACTGGTCTCGGTCTTGGTATTGCACCCTCAGTCTCAGTATCGGTCTTGCAGTAAGACTCTTACAAGTCTTGCAAATCCTGCAATTACCTATTAGCCTATTGCTCTGTATTAAACACGTTGTGTTATTATACCTTAGAACAACGCAATAGATAGGTACATTTATTACATTTAATTATATTTAAATAGACATAGTAAAGTTTAATCAAATTAACTAAATTCATAATGAAACATTTTTAAAGGAGTATTTATGAGAATAAAAATGCAGAATACCTTCTCGTGGAAAGACAACTTCCTTATTCCTGAAGTCTGTGTATTTTACATATTTGTTTTTTTTTTATTACCACCCTTTACAAATAAATATTTGAGTCGCAGAAACTATATATATACTACAACTCTCAGAACTCCGATTAGAATTACTACAATTACTATTTGAATATTCTTCACTCATATCGCATTGTAAACTTATCCGTCTGAGAACAATTATAATTCTCTACGCTAGAAACGAAGTACGGGTATAAATTAAATTGAAATATAATACTCCTGCCTATATGTACACGCCAAAAGACGAGTAAAGAAAAGTTGAGCATTCTTTCATAGTGTGACAGTATAGTGATCCTTGGGAAGATTAAAAAACAGAAACGTCACCAGCCATATTCTACCTACTTTCTTAACACTAAAACGTGTTTACGTGTTTGCATTACGTTTCCTCTTTTGACGTAATTATAGTAATTATTGAAACTGATCTATGCTGCTGCTGTATTTATTAGCTACATAGCGTATTTACGATAGGAGTCAATACATAGTAAATGTTTCTATTGTTTAATATAATGTGTATTATAACTAGCTTTTGCTGACGGCTTCGTTCTCATTAATGTAGATAGGTCATTATCTCTCAATAATATCACTATTTCGTTGATAAAAAGTAGCCTGTGTCTTTTTCTGTACTCCGCACACGCACGTATACTTACAACTACAGTATTCCTTGTGAAGATAACACAATATGTATTCGTATCCGTCATGATCACCTGGAAATTTATTTTATTATTTCGAACATTAGCGAAGTTTCAGCGGCACTGATCAAACAATATAGTCGATGCTGTGATGTACTAGTCGAATAGTCTATCTATAAAGCAGCGTCTTTGTCCATGAATGATCAAATAAACAATTATGATCGTCAGCCGACCGATTGGCAATCAAAATATTTCGTAACTATACTGAATCTGTTGTGTTAGTCATAAACTTTGTTACATAAACTATACTCTCTAAGATATAAATACATTTATTTGTTTAAATGTGTTGGTTAAAATTGTTTGTGTGTTAGAAATAATCTTGAATGATCTTGATACCGATACTAGAGAACGTGTATCAATATTTTCAATAAGGTTCAAATTTGACTTAATTGTAAGACCGCAAGAGTCTTGCAGGTCCAGTCTCGTCTTGCGCAAGTCTTGCAGGGGTCAGTCTTGGTATTTGTCTTGCTAAAATTTGGCGGTCTTGGTCTTGGTCTTGCAAAAATGTAAGAGACCAAGACTGCAAGACCAAGAACGGTTTTGGGCAACACTAATTCGTTTATCTTTGTTTTAAAACAATTTCATTTTTGATATATATCAGCTTAATAACGACAACATATACACAAATAAATATGTCGATATCTTTAATATCAAAGATAAGTACGATAGCAAAGAGGCTAGAAACGACATTGTTGTCATGTTCCCTTTATCATCTAAAATCCAGGTAATGTTATGTCACTCGAAGTACATCTTACTCGATAGCCGGTACAAAATACACTAAGCCCAGATGCGCTGCTTATTGTATAGCTGACAGGCAAGCCGTGGCACGCTATTGTCGAGCTCTACGTAGAAATAAATAATAACGACTTACTTGGTCTTGCAAAGCCACAATGTGTTGTCATTATATTGCGCTTAGAGGTATGGGTCTTCTTTTCACTTCATTTTATTGTACCTCGTACCTAAGTAACTCAATAACTCCCGAACGTCAGCAGTCTATATTAATTTATTTGTTGTTACCTGAAGATGTTCTTAAGTATTTCGTTGTTTTATTATATTGCATACGTTTAAATTTACGGTCAGAATAATCTTATGTTATATCTACATTAGCAGGCGCCATAATGTATAAAAATGTTTTTGTGATTTTACTTTTTTATCCTGTCTTATGTTTATCCAGTTTCATGTACTAAAGCAAAGTGTCGCATAAGTTTTTCCCAAGAACTACTCAATCAAACTGATTCAAAGTGTAAACGTATCAAAGTGAATGAAATGCATTTGAACCTTTCAATAACTTTGAATAACTGATATAGGATTTATTTTCTATATATAATAAAGTAGGTTTTAATGAAAAACAAGTTTTAATGGAAGATTTTTATACTTTTTTAATATTATATTTTTATGTTTTTAATTTGGTCATAGATTATGGAAAAATAAAATATATGGTACTAAATAATATGTACTAAGAATAAGACACGGTTGCCTAAGGGCTTTCGATGGTTCAACTGGTCTGATACTTAGTCTTTTTTTTTTTACGGTATTGTATAAAATTCACAAAAAATATGTTAAATATTACATTTAACTGTATATTTTATCGCTTGTCAGACTTTAATTTTTCACTATATCAAACTTTAAAAATGATATACACATTATAAACACATTTAAATTTTGTTTTAAATGTGTTGCAACTACCGTTTTCATTTTCTATTTTATTTTTTGCTATTTCTACCACGTGTTCCATGAACGTCAGCAGCGGGTCTCTAGTGTCTTCATCCTCCACTATTTTATGTAGTACCCCTTCCGTGAGTTCCATGCCTATCTGGGATTGGAGGTCACACCTGGACGAGTCAAACCAGGGACAGTTACTCTCTCCTGTTGGATGTCATCTCAGTGTTCACACCTTTTACACACATATCATTTTTCACACAATCCATCCATACCTTTTTCGGTCTTCGTCTACTCGTATATTCGTCCACCATCATACTCAAAAACTAATCTAGTTACATGGTTTTCATCTCTCCTCATGACATACCGATAACATGCTAACCTATTACTCCTCGACTTCTCTTAATCTTATCCATTCTAGTCACACCACACATCCACCTTAACATTCGCATATATGCCACATGTAATTTTCTCTCATCTGCCTCTTTCGTAGCCCAGCACTCAGATGCATAGAACATGACCGATCTTATAATAGCTAAATAATAATGATAAAATATAAATTAAAATATTGAATTATTTTAGTTTACGTTTTATATAAGTACTTGAACACTTAATGAACTGAACCGCCAACAGTACCCATGTCAAAACACCTTGTCATATTTAGTGTGCTTTTTGTTTTTTTTAATGACCGCCACGTCGATTTCGCTTAGGATAAAAAACAATGCAGAGAATCCGAGGGAATTACGAAATCCTCGAGTTCGCGTTCTGTTTGGCACCGGAGTACGCGCCCTGTCACATCACATAAGCTCTGACGAAGGTATAAAAAATAAAGGGCGCAAACATAATATTACACTAATTTGTGTGTAAGCTACATGGGAACGATGTGTATATTGTGATACGTTGTCATATAGTGTTCGTGTCAAGAACGGCCGGCTCCAATTTCGCAGAAGTGTTTCACTTGACACTCTGGGATACCTGTCCGGGACAACTGACAGTTTATGGTGGGGATTAAGTTTCCAACGAATTTACCTTTTACTAGTTTTAGTATTTTTAAAACACGAAAAAGTTTTATTAGCGTAGTTAAAAGTTATCATGTCTAATGTTTATTTATATTCTTTCAAAATTGGATTTTGCATTATAAATCCATTATGAACAAAATCGTCAATTCGTTCAGGGTGTATTACTATAAATTTACAGCGTGTTTATGTATGCGATACATTAATTTAAATCACGTGTAATGTGCCTTACTACAATTAATAATAGAGTATAACAAAAATTGTGACAACAAAAACTTCCGTTATATAATGAACGACTTATTTAATTGAGTAAGTTTTGTTGAATAACAAAATGTATTTATTTATCTCATTTGTGAACATCATACTCAAATATTACGGAATCCAAACCACTTTTATAACACATCTTATATTAAGTTCTATCAAGTTCCGTTTATCCGGGTATCAGTTTGTGCAAGAACGGTGTGACATATATACACTCGAAAAATATTCAAATAATTAAAAATATAAGTAATATAAGAAAATAGTACAAGCGAAATAAAATATTGTACTTTATTTTAAAACAAACTAAATTCTAAATACTACAAAATAATACTAAAACATATTATAATTATATTACCTTGAAACATATACCTTATGTTATTTATTGTTTTTCACATTTACTTTTAAGTTTTAAAACGTCTTATTATTCCGTAGTTTTACATTTTCTTGGCGATTTTATATACATATACTGAAACAATTTTAGAAAAAAAAAAATTCTCGTCAGTCATTTACGTCGTTACCTCTTCAATCATTATCATCATAGTACATTATTTACCTATTTATAATTGTGGTGTGACGAAAATATATTATAATCCTTGTTTTTTATTATTATTAAACAATAATGCGACGTTAATCAGTACTTTTGTACCTACTTTTATAGGTGGTAGAGCCACGCTGAAGCTATTACTGGTGTCAGCATGATGGGTCGGCTCTCCCGGGGTACTACCACCCGACACAGAAACACCGACGTGAAGTAACAGTGCTTGCATTGTTGCGTTTCGTTCGGTCAGTGAGAGCGCCACCTCCCCTCTCCCCAAATACAGGCTAGCAACGCACTTGCGACCCCCAGATATCGCTAGTGTCTATGGACGGCGGTGATCACTTACCATCAGGTGACCCGCCTGTTCACCTCCCACCTATAATATGAAAAAAGAAAAAAAAGTACCGATATGTCCGCCCTATCATCTTATTTGTTATCTTCAAGCAACCACTTTGTAAGACAATAAAGTATTTAATACATTGAACCCCTTCTTGGTATTATCAAGTATTTTTTTATACTTTATAACGTTTGACCGCAATTTCATCTGATATTAAATGACGATTTGGTCTAAGATGGGAAACATAGCAACCTCAAGGGGAATGGGCGTTCAAGTGCAGCTGTCGGGTCACATCTATAGGTACTTGGCGTCAGATTTTCAACTGGAGTCTAGTATTTAACCACGCGAGTTTAAATAAAAGTCGTACCACCATACAATGGTTCATTCACGATGTTTCCTTCACTGAAAGCTGTGGCTCATTCACAAGGATTCGAACCTACGTCGATCGACGCGGTGTTCTAATATGCTACTCACCGAGCTAACGTATTTAACCATTATTTTCATAATCTTATAAATAAATAAAAATTAGGTAATTCCGATAGATCACATATTTTATTCACCCAGCCTCATTATCTAGATTAGTAATGCAATTCGATCGAATTTTCATAATTCTTGTCCCATATAATTAAAATCCTAGATATATGTAAGATGAATGTGGAAGGGTTGTATTTTTCCCTTATCGAACTGAAATAGTTTAGATAAATTATCCGAGACAAAATATATATAAGAGTTGTCGAGGTATATATGCTTGGTACATATATATGTTTCAATAACTCATATACGTATGAATATGTAGCTTAGCTTAGATTTGCTCAGATAAGTCGTGAATTACATGTATCAGGCAGCAGCCCAAACCGAGGTGTGCCGTGCACCCTGAAGCTAATTGCCCAAATAAAATCGGCTGAGTGCCTTAAGTGCTCAGCTTAGTAGTCCGGTGAAGCTGTTAATAACGTAGTCAGTTCGAAAAAAATCCTAAGCAACAAAATAAAATTTGAGACGAAACATGCAAAAATTCCCTAAATGTTGCAACACATGTTAGGTAGACTCGTGGCGCTACCTGCTACTTTGTGACATCTTGATATAGGGCTGCTACATTATAATCTTTGGCAAATTAATGGTATATATGTTGCCATTACTGTAACCTATCATTATTTGTCGTGAATATTCCACAATTAATTACCATTAATTAATTAATGTTATGAATTACGCATTATCTCTACTACTTCTGGTAATTTTGGTCCGTGGTAAAAGCTAGGTGATGATTGAAAAATCGGTTCAATTTATTTTAACTTTTATTTATTGTACTGTTGTATTTCTTCTTTTACACGGAAAATAAAAATAAGCAAGTTTATAATTATAAAAATTAATAAAGCTATTGATTACACGCAAGAAGGTATAAAGTCTATAGCTCGGTTTGCTAATGATTTGTAAAATTAGTGGTTACTATTTAATATACATGGTTAAAATAAGCTATCCAATAAACTAATCATCCAAACTCCAGGTCGATGTAAAAACCATATCCATTTTCGCTTCTTCTTGTGAAAGTTTTCCAAGTAAAGGCGGTTGGCCATCAGTGCCACATAAAACAGCATACCGCCTAGCAAAATAATTCTTAAAGTTTGTAATAAAATAATTATAAAATAGCACAAGAGCGTAACAGTCCTCACCACAATTTTTGATAACTCTGAAGATAGATGTGCAGAACATAAATTGAAGTATATACACGTATTATATTATATGTATAACATCTTGATAATTTAAGGGTAAATAAATGTAAATTTTAGATTACTATTATATATATTATCCTATAATAGATTCCTACATATAATCCATAAGTGTTTTAACTTTTTTCGATATTAAACGCAAGCCTGAACTTATGGCTATATTCAGAGTGGCCTAAAAGATTGACAATTGATTTTTGATATACATTTATATTCGTTATTACAATCTATATATCAATCTATTTTCAAAATAATCATACAAATATGTTTTAGCCAGTTAGTGCTGGTTAATATCGAATCTTTGATTACTAGTGTACCGTTAGTTCTCTAACAGAGAAAGTCACATGAGTATACACATCGGAAAACATTTATACTAGTGGTATATCGAAATTAACTGAAAAAAAAAAATAACGCTAATGTGTAATTAAATTGAAACGGTGTTTGTAATGTTGAAGAGTCGCTTGTCGATCAGACGAATGGTGTGATAGTTATATGACATTAATAACCGACATAACTTAATTTCTCATTTTATATAGAAAAAAATGATAGAGGTCCTCGTCTAAAAACATATGTTACCATATTTAGTTATAAATAGCTTCATTCAATACAGATTTATAATCATTTCAAGTAACTACGATTTTTATAAGCACAATGCATTCAGCGATGTGTTCTTTTACTGTTGAGAAGTGGGGCAAACGATGTGGTGTTTATGCTTTTAACGCAGACAAAGCCACAAGTATCAGATAGTACTAAACAAGATAGACTGTAAGGAATAACATAAAAACGACATTATATAGTATACATGTATAGGTATATATCGAACAGTTTGCGTTATTACTTTATGAAATATAGCTGTGCCCGCGACTCCGTCCGCGTGGAATCTGATGTACAAAACAATGACTAATAAAGTCATCTGAACGTATTTAGTCCATTTGCTTATCTACTTTTCTCTCATACTTAAGTCGCAGCGCCATTAAAATTACAATAACTTTTGATAGAGTAGACCAATTTTAATGAAACAAAAACAAAGTTACTTCCAAAGATATGCTTTATAATTTTCTTATATTTGGTTTTATTGTGAACCCAGTACTTTAGCAGTGATGCGTGTTCATACAAACAGACATTTCTATAAATGATTGAAATGTATTCTATTACTTATTCCTCTAGGAAGCTACATCTGCAACAATTTTTTTCACGAAATTGGAGAAATTACAGGCACGTTAGATTTATATTCTTATTTATATGTATGTACTAGAAGGCCTGCGGGTCTGGATGCATTTAATATTATTACCAGTTCTTGTAATAAATAGGTGAATAATAATAGCAAACGGATAACATGAAAACCTTCTCATCATTAAAAACACTCAATTGTGCTAACTTTAATGATTATCCTACAGTTTGTACACAAACATAACATTTTTATATACAAATTAATAAATACATTAAATAAAACAAAATATATTCTTATTATTCATGAAAGACAAAATATGCACTAATTCACTGTCAGTTACGTTAATTAATACACATTTTCATATGTATAATGTTTTGTAACAGTGACACACTTTGAATATGTAGTAGATCAATCACTTTTATTTTCGTTAACGAGTAAAGTGTCAACCCTAACAGCTTCATCTGCCACTTGAACGATCGAAAGGTACGACAGCGCGACGGTATCAGGAAGGAATGTACAGTGGGTGACTTGAACACTTCCTGTCCCTTTCCTACATAACCGGCGTTCCCTAAGCTAAATTCATACACCGTCTCATTTCTACTCACCAACATTTTCGATACTTACCTGCATAAAATGATATACATCTGTTGCGGCACGATCCTCTCTTTCGCACTCGAGTTTTTAAATGAATTGTTGATATATGCGTCTCGCTTAGGCGTCTCATGAACAGGGGGTAGACGGTGTCGAACACGTTTGTGTTGGTGTACGTTTATTTAGTGAACTTGGAAGCTCGCTTTCGTGTTTGTGCATAGGGTGTTGGACATGATTGTGTGTGTGAGTTGTATAGGCGCGACATAGCTTTGCCGTCTCCACGACTTAAAAGTTTTGTTCGAAATGGGTACCGGAGAGCTAGTTCTGCGCCGACCGGCTCATTCGATGCACGCGTGTTGAACGCTCGCGGCTAACTTCTTCGTGTATCTACGATTTAAAAAACTTGTTTAATTTTTCGTTATCGTAAAAAGTATAATAATAACGTTTTTGTGTGAAAAGTAATAGCTATCAATAAAGTGAATTTTAATTCAAGTGTAATGTTTATTTTTTGTTAAACTACAACGTGTTTGGTTCAACGGACTTCAGAGGAGGTTGGTCGACGTATTCTCGTGTAGACCATTGTGCATCAACCTATTATAACACCGGCATATATTCTCTTCAACGGTGCGAAAAGATTTTATTTTCAAAACATCAGTCTCCAAGCACATGCATATCTAACGTGCTGGTTTCCACAAACTATTGGAATGCTGAATAAATTTATCCTTCAATATTATTCTAAAAATAATTACTGTAGTTAATAAAAACAAAGGTTTCGAAAGTTTTTCATTGTCTTCTTTACTAAAAAGATATTGACTGGTTAGCCGCGTCTGTATGTCTGCATAATAATTACTTATAACAATAGTGCATAATATGTATTAAATTATACATTCGTTTTACAAATTAAAAAGTCACGTTAGATCATACTATTTTAAATCTTTCAACGCTTATTATATTTTCCAGGTACACAAAGATTTATATTGTTTACGAATATATGTATGAATATATTCAATCTGTGATTATAATAAGCTATCACCTTTTATCCCCGTAAATTATAAATTTGTTGCTAAAATGTTAATTTAATCACTTCACAGTATCTATAGGCCACCATTAGACTTGATGTTATTAGTTAGATATTAGTCATCAAGGATTTCACTTGAAAAACTTGCTGACCTATTGAGTATGACTAATACTTCACTGCGGTCCTCACTATTTTCTCACCTCCATTGGTATGTTAGCGCTGACGGGTTGAACAACCTTATATTATTAATAGAAACTGAAAACAGACGCTTTGTAAATAGAAAAGACTTGGTAAATACAATTGCCCTTTATGAATCATTATTAAACTCTGAACGATTTGTTCGACAAATATGAAAGTATTTAATTAATAGAGATTCATGCTAATTTATGTTTTGTTTTTTATTTGTATCTATAAAGAATTTTATTGTAATATAATCAAATAACTCACCTTTAATTCTAAGGATAACAAAAAGGCTATTAACAAAGTTTTATCTACGAATCTTCAAACGAAATTAAATTCATTATGAGTTCGTTTTACGTCCTAAACAAATTGGTACAACGTTAGGTATTATTATATTTGAATGGGAATGGCAGAATTTTCGTCACAGCCTTTTTGTCTAAATGTCAAAGTTAAAACGTCCATTTCCTTTAATAAAGCCTAATATAATATCTCGTTTTATCTTCATCAAGGAATTTTGCAAAACGGAACTTTATAAGTAATTTATACTTCTTAAAAAAATGTTCTTGTAAGGTTTATTAAACAGACTTATTTAAGTTTAAAAATGGAGTATCATCAAAGCGGCTCTTTTATCAAAGAGTCTTATAACTACGCAGTTATGTAGGTTTAAGTAATTGAAACAAGCATTTTTATTTTCTATAAAAACTACCGTAACGATGATTTTAATTGACCATCACACACGGATAACATATTGCTAAATATGCTACTCGTTGAAATATGTGTATATTAAATTTGGTGAAATATATATTTTCTAATATATCTTTGTCGTGTCGGAATTCTCAAACGTGTTAATCTTGGAAATAAGTTAACACACTAATAAAACTATACATATTTGTAATCTATTCAACACTGTTATATAATGTGATTAATATTAGTAAAATATTTAGTGCTTATATTGCCCCAACGACCGATTTATGTTGACGGTGTCCTACTCAAAGTTTTGCAGAAACACTTTAAGCAAACTTTACAGCTTACTATGAACAACTTTGAAAGGGAAATAACACGAGAATTTAGTTAGGGTGATCAGTTAAGCTTACGTCAAGTCTGTACACCGCCCATCTTATAATTCTAGAAGACAATAGTTAGAACATCCTAGCGACCATAATCTATAGAGTAGAAACATAGAAACTCGCGGTTGGAGTTGTTCACGAATCTAAAGTCAGTTAGCGAGTTATAGAAGT
Organism: Antheraea pernyi; assembly: GCA_015888305.1. NCBI lineage: Eukaryota > Metazoa > Arthropoda > Insecta > Lepidoptera > Saturniidae > Antheraea > Antheraea pernyi. The sequence continues at coordinate 2,015,481 of MU158751.1, read as the reverse complement.
AGTTGTATTCAGAGTATGGATGATGTAGTTGTATGGAGATCATTGCAAATTACTTTACAGCTAAATCTCGCCTAGATTTTAATGCTACGAAATTTTATGAAGACAATAATTGCAATATTTTTTTGGATTTTATATAAATATAAAAGGAATATAATTTATTCTTTAGTTTCTAAGCATATTAATATGGTGCTGAATTCTCATATTTATAGCAGATTTTTTACATAATTCAATCGCTTAATCCGTAATAGTAATAAATCTGAAATTTATTATAATAAGTTATATATAATACAGTAAAATGAACAGAATACGATTGCTATTGAGATAGCTTTTTATTTTTTGTTTGAAGTTATCCAAACATTTTTATACAAATTGTAATCTCAAATAAGACACTTTATTTTCTACGGTAAACAATGTCCAATACGTTACATATCCCAATGATATATCTATAATTCTTTACAGACATTAAAGAAGCCGGTAAATAGGACAATAATATTTGAATTATGAATGTAGGTTTGAATATTTGAATTTTTTAATGCCTATGCTTTTAATGAACAACCTGAAAAGTTATAGAGGTAATTGTTCCTAAAATAAAAATATTATTATTCAGCTTTTGTTTTCTCGTTAATGGAGATGTAAATTTATGTGGTATTAAAACTATAACGAAAACCGATAAAAGAAAACATTATGCAGTACAATTACGATAAGACAGCTGAGACCAGACAAATTTAATAGCCTCTTAAATACGGCTCGGATGCGACTCCAACACCATAGAAAAGGTCAATAGCATTACGATCGTCTCAAAGCCCGTAAAAATCTCATTTCATAATATAACAAAACTTGGCCTACAGATATCAAAGCATCTATAAAGACCCCTCATATCCCGTCCGGAGAATTACTATCATTGCCACGTTGTTGTTTCGCCTTGTCCTAAACAATTGATATCTCTATTTGTATCAATAATGCGAGAGGCAGACGTTTACGTGCATTTCGTACGTGGTTAGAATCCAGTGGCGTTGATCTCCCGCAAGCAGCGGTCGTGGGCTGGCTACCTTACGTTTATTGAAACTATTGAAATTGGTGTAAGAATTTTGTTGCTCAATATCTTGATATATATCCCTAAGATTCGTTTTTTTTATTACTGTGGTATGATTTCATTTGTTTATTTACTCAAATAGACTAAATCCTTTTTAATGATTCAGTAAATTAATTATTATATAATTACCTAACGTTTATTGAAACTGGTGTAAGAATCTTGTTGCGCAATATCATTACATAGTATAAAACAAAGTCTCCTACCGCGTCTGTCTGTCTGTCTGTTTGTGATAAACTCGAAAACTACTGAACGGATTTTCTTACGGTTTTCACCAGTCGATAAAGTGATTCACGAAGAAGGTTTTGGTGTATAATTTGTCAAGGATTTTTTTATAATCAGGACGGGATAACGTCCGACGGGCCCGCTAGTTTTGATATATTTCCTTAAGATTCGTATTTTTTTAATTACTGTAGTATAATTTCATTTCTTTATTTAAATATACTGTCATTTTGTAATGATTTAGTAAGTAAATTACTACATAATTTTAGAAAATCAGCTACATATTATTGCTGTTCTAAAAGACAAGGTTACTCAAGTAATTTGAATAGTAAAATTATATAATCTAACATAAACTTGTAGTTATTTCAGGATAAATGTTCGTGCATCCCTTTGAATCCTCTATGAGCATTTCTTGAGGTTGCGGTCTGGGAGATCCAATAGCGCCGTTAGTACCATTTAATTGATTTTGTGCTACAGAAACTAATTAGACTTGAGGTTTATGTAACCGAACAGTATTAATAACTTATACTTTGGCCCTCGTATAATCTCGTCTCAGTAATCCGTCTTTGTTAATTGAATAAATTAATATTTGCACATGGATACAACTGACGTTAGTCGAAAACTAAATCAGAACAAACAAACAGTATACATTATCGCTAATTTGTGACAACTTGTGAATGACGATAGTTCAATGATAGTTGACGGATTTGAGAACTTAATTTAATCTATACATGAATCTGAGGTTCCGACAAAGAAAATACATTGGGTTTCATCTCATGATGATAGGATTTTTTAAAGCCGGCCTAGGTACCTCAAGTAAAAAATTACTACCGATAGGTTCTGGTAGTTGTACTATACAGAGAGTCTTCTTAGGTTTATCAGCCGTAGTCCGGTGAAGCAGTGAAAGCCCGTAAGACCAATAGTGTAGTCAGTTCGAAAAAAGCTTACCGTGTTACCAGCTTCGGCTGCATCATCTTTTTTATTCTTTGTTGCGTTTGACTACAAATTCACTTGGTTTTAAATAACACTGTCCTAAGATAGTAAACACGCTAAAACCGGTTGAGGAGGCTAACTGTCAGGTGGAATTGTCGGAACACAGCTGTAGATATTTGGCGATAAATGCTCAACCTGAGTGTGATAACTAACAGGGCATTAGAAGAATACCTACCACGATAGATAGTTTTATAGCTAAGTTTTCCTTTACCGAAATCTCCAAACTAATCACGGAGACATCGGTGCTTCAAAAAAAGTAAATAATGCTAATTAGGTTTATTCTGATTTAATTTTTATTTTCACTAGTAATGCTATAATATGAATTTTGTATGTAGTTAATTTGTATGTATACTATCGACTCACCGATATTTATTCAGCTCCCTAAGCAGCTTACAATTCGCTGCTGTTACAATATTGTATTAATAATTCAAAGCGAATTTCCTGGGTTCGTACCGTATCTCCTCTGACCAGCCAATTTGTTTTCATGGATTACTCGCTACGACCACTGATTACGCATTTTCTTATATTATCGCTCAATTTTTAATAGGTTTAGTAGAATCTTTTTTATGTACTCTGTAATTATGAGTATATTATTTTAACGTTGTTCTTCTACTTCCAAGCGGTTTTTGTAATAAGTGCTCTTTCAATATCAAAATAAATATTGCAAATAAACGCATGTAAACATATAAAAGGTTTTTATGAATAATGAAGTAATGTAATAGTTATTATATTAAAAATAATTATATCAAGTGTATTAACAGACAAATGTGAAAGAAGTTTAGGATAATAAAAATTACAATACACTCATTGGGTGTTCAGTTTTGTACATATAAAATAAAGAACTGCGATTTTACAAAATAACCTGTACTAAAAATATAAGAAAACATTAGGTACCGTATCTGTTACTAAATTACTATTTGATATTTATTTTGTGATTTTTTTAAATTTCTAACATGTTCTATGCTTGAGTCGTGAATAAGGGCAGAGTTAACTAAAAATTAATGACGGTCTAATGGACCCTTAAAGTTATACATCAAGAAGTATAAATGAAAGCACATACAAATATTAATTCACTTAACTAAGATGTGTCGGCAGATATTTTTACCCGGTTTAATGATGTGATATGGATACGGGTTGAGGAGGAAACATCAAGTATTGTGTTACGAGGCTCACTGGTCTTTATCGAGGCGAAATTTCATTATAATCGTACCCCCATTCCACCTACCTACCATTCAATTGGAACACCTTCGTACAATTGGGAGGGTTGCCTCAATGGGTTGTCGGATGAAATTTCTTAACATTCTTCGCTCATAATGAGCGGAGCCTGTCGTGCAATGGGCAGCAGTAACGGTGTAATTGTATTGCGAAACGAGATCGAGAGATATTAAAGGAGATTAAAATCCGCTTAATGAACCCGTGTTATAAAATTACAGATTTTAATATTTCCCCAATTCTTGAGACTCGAGCTTTTAATGTTAGCAACGTGATTAAAGTAAATTTTAGTTAAAAGTAAACCATTAATATTTCCAAAATAATGTTTAAATGTACCTACAGATCAAAGGAAGTTCTGTTGCATACAATGTTGAACAAGGTAAAAATCGCTTATCAACATGGCGCTGTAGTGAATCACTTGGTAATAAAGACATCGTTATAAAAACTGGTTTGGCCGTTTGAGCGGACTCCAGTGGATCATGCTTTGGTCAGTTTTTTAAGAAAGAAAAAAGTTTAATACGCTACTTAGCACTTTCCGGGATTATTTAGCCAGTAATATTCAAAATGTTTTGCTATTTATTTTTACAAATATTACATTTACAAACAATTACATTTATTGTATCCACTGAGATACTTAGTATACTTACTTAGTATCGTATGAATGACGTCTGGTTTATTTTTGATTAATTAATAACAAAACATCCGAATTAAGTGTCAACCAAATTTTGTACTTGGGGAATTATTGTTAAGCTATTTTTGAGGTTTTACTTCTTTTGGCGCGTTAGGAAAAAATGATAAGAGTAAATTTTTACGATACGCGCGCACAGCGTCACGAAAAACCAACACCCTGAAGTTAGCTATAGTCAACATTATGTTTCTTTATATTTGTTGTTTGTATCAAAACTTTCAATGTTTTCAATACCTTTTCCTGTTGTTAATGTCGTTTTTTCTACAAACGTAGAATAAGGCGAAAGATAACATGTTTAAAAGAATTTTATCATATTACGCCAAAGAAGTATAACTTCTAACACGTGTACATAAAGTACACACACAGTTTTCTATTCGAGTAAAACTATTTGATTGAAACAAATTTCAAAAATCATTTTAGTTATACAGACAATTTTAAAAAGTAATTACAAGTTAAATATTTCTTCCTATAACACAAACTTTCGACTGCGTCCACGTCTTCATTGTCATCTAGATTTTATATTTATATATCATTCATATCCGTTTAGATTCATCAAATATAAAATAAGCGATGTGCTTAGTTCCAATATCCTTTAAGTATTATTTGAAGTGACTTTAAAGTTTATATCCTCCCAAGGGATCTACTGTCAATTGAACAGAAATCTCTCAGTTTTTTAACATGTCATTAATCATTTGAAATATATTTTGGTAAACCCCATCCTAAGGTTTGCGTGAATGAGTGTATATTTCTAAGACATGGGGTACATAATTTATAAAATTGTATAAGACTTATATGTGACTAACGAGGCTACGTTTTACCTTTTTTTATTTAATTTAATGTAAACTACTTTTTATTTACAAAATTGAATTATAAAACATACAATATCATGGTACGATGATTATATTACAACATAAACATTTTCAAGAGGAAATTATAAAAGGAAATGATTGTGCTAAATTATTAATTGTGTTAAGCAAATAATAATACGTTATTGAACTCCAGCCAACTGGTCAATGCAAGTCACGGTACTTCCGTTTAATAAGGGTCAAGGCAGCAGACCTCGTGGTGCATTTTTTTTTTATTTTAATATTATATCATGCGATCAGTCCTTCCGACTATGAGCAGATGAGTTGAATGATTATCGTGCGTGAGGAGATATTCCCCAATAGGAATATCTTCCATATTAATATATTGGCTCATTCAGCGCCGCCGAGATCCAGGGTTCTGCGCCGTTTCAGGCGATTCACACAGTCGGGTAATGTGAGCTGCACAGCCAACTGATTAGGGTGGTTTATCAGTCTTGTCTTGTATTTATTTGCATATGCGTTAATTTCGTCCTTTACTTTTGGCATGTTCAGGTAATTGTGTACTTCACTGTTTCTAATGAACCAGGGAGCATTGCTTATTTGCTTGAGGATATAGTTTTGTGTCCTTTGAATCTTATTTATGTTGGATTCGCAGCAGGCTCCCCACAACTGAATCCCATAGGTCCAGATTGGTTTTATAATAGCCTTGTAGATTAAGAGCTTGTTGTCAAGTGACAGCTTTGAGTTTCTTCCCAGGAGCCAGTACAGGCCCTTGTATTTGAGATTGACTTCTTTGCGTTTTGTTTCTATATGTTTCTGCCAAGTCAACCGGCGATCCAAGTGTAGCCCAAGATATTTGACTGTATCACACTGAGGTAATTCTCTACCACTAAGGTTAACAGGAGGACAAGTTTCTCTACGCAGGGTGAAGGTGGCTTGCACTGATTTATTAGCACTCACTTTAATACGCCATTTATTAAACCAGTTGCTTATTTTATTAAGGCTTTGCTGAAGTTTCGCAGTAGCTCCTGCAGGGTTTGTACAAGAGGCTAATATCGCCGTGTCATCTGCATAGGTAGCGATTGTAACTCCAGGTGTTAATGGCAGATCAGAAGTGTATATGGTATATAAAACCGGGCCGAGTACGGAGCCTTGTGGTACACCAGCAAGAATCTCATGAAAACCTGATGAGCAGTCATCTTCTCTAACTTGGAATATCCTATTGTTGAGGTATGATTCAAATATTTGGTAGAAGCTATGAGGTAGCAGTAGCTTAATTTTATAGAGTAATCCCTTATGCCAAACCCGGTCGAAGGCCATTTGAACATCAAGGAACGCCGAAGAGCAATATTCTTTCTTCTCTAAACTATTACTGATATGTTTGCACACCCTGTGTATCTGTTCAGTGGTGCCATGCTCAGGTCTGAACCCAAATTGGTGGTCTGGGGTTACAGAATTTTTATCCATAGCATGTGAGAGTCGCCGAAGTAATATCTTTTCTAAGACCTTTGACATTATGGGAAGTAAGCTTATTGGCCTGTAGGATGACAGTTCATGTGCGGGCTTTCCAGGTTTATGGACCATGGTAACTTATGAGACTTTCCAAAGACCTTAGACATTATGGGAAGTAAGCTTATTGGCCTGTAGGATGACAGTTCATGTGCGGGCTTTCCAGGTTTATGGACCATGATTACTTGTGAGACTTTCCATAGTGAAGGGAAGCAAGATGTTCTGATGATACAATTAAATAGAGTAGTCAGATATACTATTGCTTTACGTGGAAACTCTGACAGGACCTTTTTGTCTATGAGGTCAAATCCTGGTGCTTTCTTATTATCTAGTTGACTGATGGTTCTTGTGACTTCTCCTGGTGTGACTACTTTTATGGGGAGATCAAGTTGGAAGTCTTGCTGAAGGATCTGGTCTAAGTCAACTTCATTAAGGCCAGTAGTAGCTTCGTTAGGAACAAATACCTTGGCAAGGTGATCAGCAAAGGCTATTGACTTTTCCTGTTTAGTTCTGGCCCACTTGTTTCCTTCTAGTCGTATAGGTGGCTTTGGGTTTATAGGTCGGTTCCTACTTTTGCATGCCTTCCATAGGGAGTAGTCTGTGTTTGCAGCAGCAGTTAGCGACAACAGGTTTGACTCAACTGTGGCATTTTCCATTTCTTTTATTGTTTGTTTCAGAATTTTACTATAATTATTGTATGTTCTTTTGTCATCGGGATGCCGACTCGAGTGCCATACTCTGCGTAGCCTCCTTTTCTCCACGATTATTTCTTTAATTTTGTGTGGCACAAAAGTCTGTCTTACATTCTTTGGTTTTGCCTTCTCTGTGCTATTCCAACAAGCTTTTTGAACTGCAACTGTAAGCTCTAGGACTGCATCATCAATTTCATCCTCATTTTTTAGAGAGATCTGTAACTCCAAGGAGTCCTCAACCAGGGATCGAAATAGATTCCAGTTTGTCTTATTATTATACAGCCTTGGTTTACTCTGATTCCTCAAGACATTGGCACTGATTGTAAGTATAACAGGAATGTGGTTTGAGGATCCATCTAGGCAAGAGTCAATTTGGTAGAATAGTCTAGAGAGTCCCTTCATTAAGAAGAAATCCAAGACATCTGGCAATTTACTTGGGTCGGTCGGCCAGTGGGTAGGCTCAGGCGTTGCTATTGTTGTAAGATGGTGCCTATCAACACATTTTTTAAGTTCCCTGCCTCGTGTAGTAATTAGTCTAGAGCCCCAGTGCAGATGCTTCGAGTTCCAGTCTCCACCTGCTATGAAACGAGGGCCTAGACTTTTGATGTAAGCACTGAAGTGTTCCTCTGTGATTCTGTGCTTTGGAGGACAATATACAGATGAGATATTGAAGTTGCCATTTCTATCCGAGATATTTACCGTGGTAGCTTGGATATGGTCTGTTTGGAACTGAGGTAGCTCATAGTGTTCAATTGAGGATCTAATTAAGAGAGCTGTTCCACCATGTGCAGTGCCATCTGGATGGTTTGTCATGTATATACTATAATTTCTTATCTTTATAAGACTCCTGTTAGTGAAGTGAGTCTCAGATACAAGTAGAATATCTAAGTCATGGATTTTTAATAGAGTTTCAACCTCAGTTTTGTTGGGAGTTAGGCCGTTTGTGTTCCAAGTGGCTATTTTTAGTTTATTTAGTTCAATGACAATTTATTGACTAGTGTTGTCAAGAGCCCCAACATGTTACTCATTTGTTCTAAGATAATATCTATTTTTTGGGATTGTTTGAAGAATATTTCCTCTATTCCTGTGTAAGAAATTTCTTGATGGGTTTCTAGCTCAGTTTCAGGTTTGGAAGATTGGTCTGGCAGTTTATTTTTCATGTGGTGCATTTGTACTATTTATCTGAGAGGTCTGATTTTAGCCCAACATATGGGTGATTTTTGTATGATGAGCATAATTGTCAGGTCTCCATCTGTGTTTTAAGCATTAATATATTATGTGCGTAAAAATGCGCTTATAGTTATTTAAATAAGGGGTAATTGAAATAAACTGATGCAATAATAATAGTAAGTACGGTTTTCAATATTGAAATGTATATATATTTCAAAATCAAATTCATCCCCTTTAACCCCATAAATATATGAATTTTCTATTAATTATAACAATCTCTCCATTCTTCTAATAATCAATGTCCCATAGACAACAATTCATCCGATTTTAATGCATAAAACATGCGATATTTTCTCAACTAAACGAAATAAATTCAAAACAGCAATAGAGACATATCAGTCTATTCACAAAATACAGTTTTAATTTCTTTTTGTCTCTTTGTTAGTTTTCATAAAATTTTAAAATATAGTTTTAGAGTATTAGAATGCCATTTCACTTTCTGTTTCAATTTCCTAGTATTCGTAATATTATGCTAAATCTTCAAATATGTAAAATAGTTTAATATTTTTTTTTATGAAAATTTAATTTGTTCTTGGAGCATGCCGTGACTGTCTCTAAATATGACTGCATTTATAATTTATCACAATAGCCCTGCTTTTAATATATTTACTAGTGTATTGTCATGTTGACGACCCTAAATTAAATTTAAAAAAAAAACACTACGAATATACATATGAGGATATGTTCTCTACAAAATAATTTGACTATTATACAATTATATTATAGATTTGTATAAGGTAGAGTTAAATCATTCGTGTGTTTTTAATATTGTGGTCCACGTAGTTACTCAAAACGTAATATAACTTACTCTGCGCCCCTCTCTCATATTCGGTTTTTTGATGATCCTATCTATTTAATTCATCTCTGGACTCTTTCAAGGGGCGAACCCTGACCGCATTCAACGGCTGATATCGGTCACATGACGAAGGCTCCGACCTAGAGATTGGAGTTAAATTTAGTAGAAGACATTTATTTAGTTATTCAGCGATATCCAGGGTAATCGTCTCCGAGGGTTACTGAATAACCAACGTGGATCATCGTTGTGATAACGTAATGGATTAGTTTCAAAGCGGGTTCATCAGATATGGATACAAAATTTGTGTTCATTATAATTACATTTTTATGTATAATAGACACGATGGAGTCTTCAGTATCACTATCATGTATATGATTTTGAAGATACTTTGGCAGTATTTTGTTTGTAATCCCTATTATATTATTTGTAGTGATAGAACGTATCCTGATTCGACAAATGTTTCTTAGCCTCTTCGGCACACATTGTTTTAACTTAGGTAAAAATCTTCTATTAATTATGTTACAGTAATATTATTTTACCCGAGTGATAAATTGCAACCGAATATGTTAAAATACTAGCAACTCCTGGTGATTTTGTCCGCGTTGAATTACAAAATGAAATATAATAAAAGTAAAATGTAGCCTGGTGCCTGGTGCCACCTAGTGGTGAGTTATGGTAGTATCGTAGGAACCTCCCACACATAAATTACAAAGATCACAGGACAGTAGTAATGCTGCCTAAGTTGTAGATATTAATTGTTGACATCAATGTATCATACATATTTCTAATACAAGTTATCTACTTTATTCGATTTGTCCAAATTCACATTATAAAATTGAAGTTATAAATAACTTAGCACTTTTAAAATGTATATGAATAATCTTGTAGAAACATCGTCTGGGTTATGTTTTTTATCGTTTTTTTTTTGTATAACATTTCACGCATTACAGCTTAAATCAAAATTGTTAGTTATTTGATTAAAAATGCCGTGTGAAAGTCCTAAATACAATTGACTGTGAAAGAGTAGTTCATATAGGAGTCTATTTAAAATATTGAATATAATATATTTAAACTTATCTATACCTTAGTTACTCCTACTTACATATACATACTTAGTACTTGTGGAATTATAAGGAACCTTAAAGAAAAATCATTAAAATCTGTCAAGCAGATTTTCTATTAAATCCGTACAAACACACATACCAGAAATTTAATTTACTAGTTATAGATAATTGGGTAGAGTTGGGATTTTACAACTTGATTTCGAGATTTAAATATTTCGAACCATAAATAAGTAATTTCTTCTACGACTTTAAAAATATTTTATACACAGAAATAAATGGTCTTAGATTACATTCTTTTTAATAACTCGTCAGTTACAATACTTAATTGTATGTTCATAAAAAAATACCGTAATCGAACCGTACCGTAATTGAACTTAAACTAGAAAAAAAAATCGATATAATAACTAGGTTTATCAACTAATAGAGGTGAAACAATTAAAACTCGTAGTAATTTTCGATGTGACACAAGGAGGGCAGTCTGTACCCTTGCCATTTGCTGCATACATTCTATAGGGTTTTCATTACGCGAGGTGTGCTTAATGCCATCGGGTTACGTAATGGTCTCTGCCACCATTAGCTTACCCCACAACATGGTATTTTTTTAATGTAAACTTGACAAGAAAAATTGTCATTTTTATTGTTGTATAGGCGTACCCCGTACATGTTGCCGGTTTTTTACGTCCCCATAATTCTGTTTTATTGATGCAATTATATTTCTATTCCGTTTACAATACATCTTTGATGTATGCTGTTTTATTAGATTTGTTTTTTTATTATCCCATTTCTGTTATTATGTTTACTTTCGATAAATAATTGTTAACCTACCTATTACTAGCGGGTCCGTCTGACGTTATCCCGCTCTGATAATAAAAAAAACTTTGTTAGGATATATACCTAAACCTTCCTTATGAATCACTTTATCTACCGGTAAACACCGTATAAAAATCCGTTGAGTAGTTTTTGAGTTTATCGCAAACAGAGTAATAGACGTGGTAGAGGACTTTGTTTTACAATGTATAGTTATTTTAAACTTCTTACTTAAATTTACAGCTAAAATAACAGTAGAGGATATACTTTCATGTTTTACGCTATGGTTTTACGTGACTTTTTGGTTATCGTTTAGCATTTGTTTGATGTCTTGCTAGGGTTAAAACGATTATTTAAAAATTTATTACCCGTCGGGTTGCGTACGATAGACCGCGTAGCACAAATTTAGGCCTAAAGTCTAGGCCTAATTCAACGTTCACGTATTTTATGATAAAGTAATAATTTATGAGCTGTTTTCGTGTTTCGGAAAGTTAACGAATTATGCCGGTGTTATGTGATTTAAATTTGGTGAACGGAGAATTTACAATGTTTTTTTATTTGCAGAAATAATTGAGAAAAAATGACATGCTTGAAAACAAATAACTAACTTTTTAAAATACTTTCCGTGTTCAGTGTTGAGTGTTAAGAGTTATAATGTATTCAAGAAATTCTCGGACTATTAGTGCTCTGACAATTATTATTCGATGGTTTATCTTCTTGATTGTCGGTGTGGGATGGCAAGTACGTTCACAAACTTTACAACAGACTTCAGAAGTGGACAGTTCGTATAATTTTTATTACGAACAGCCATGTTGTTCCGGTGCTGTTGTTAAAAATAAGTATCACACGAGGCATAGACGAGGTAAGTTTATACGATGTAATTGATTAAGAAAGACATACTGATTTATTACAATTAATCCACTTTTCGAATATTATCTAATTCTGACATTTTCTGCTCGACTTACACAAGTAAAGCACTCTCTGAAGCTATTACTGGTTTCAGCATGAATGGGTCGGCTCGCCCGGGGTAGTACCACCCTCTAAGAGAAAACCGACGTGAAGTAACAGTCCTTGCATTGTTGCGTTTCGTTCGGTCAGTGAGACCTACCTACCCTCCCCTTCCCCTTCCTTCTTTCCTTACTCTCAAACAGGCTGGAAACGCACTTGCGACTCCCCTAGTGTTGCAAGTGTCTATGGACGGTGGTGATCACTTAACATCAGGTGACCCATCTGTTCGTTTGCCTCCTATAATATAAAAAAAAACAGAAAACAATAATAGTATAAATAAGTCTATATGAATCTTCTTAGTATTTAAAATGCATTTTTCAATGTTTTCAGGATGATATTTGGAAGTTTATAGTTGTCCGGTAAAGTTATTAAGGCCTGTCAAGGCGATAGCGATAATTAGTTCGAAATATGAAATTACAAATCGGAGTATACAGGTTCATTATGAAAATGTAAATTAAAGATATTTATGAAAAAATCACCTAAAGATTTTATCAATTTATAACAATATTTTCAAACATTAAGCTGTTCTATTGATTTCATTCTAACTTGTCTTTATATGTCAAACGATTCTATCAAATAACACTTAGGCAAACCTGCTGATTATCATCGTTTCTGAGTCACGACCATCGTGATGCATACCGTTTCACACTACAGCACACAATACGTGCAAACACACATGCACGACGTAAGTACTCACGTCACAAATACATTCAAAGTTGAGACGCTCAAGGGTACATGGTGTCGTGTGCGACGGAAATATTAATTTCAAGGGGTGAAAGTGAGACAACTGATTCCTTTTGTTTCATTGCTCTCCCTGTAATGACTACGGGAATGAAGATTTTAATACAGTTGTTGTTAATATTGACGTTTTCTGTTGTATTCAAAATTCCTATTAAGCAAGGGTAGTCTTATATACAAAAAATAATAGGTTTATAATACATAATAAAATGGTGACGAATTTCTTTGTATATTCTATTAGTACATTTTAAAAATACTAGTATTTATTATTTGTTTTATTCCATTGTTGATTTCCTATATCTGGATATTCTGGAGGTGATTATGTCAAATATATAAAAATCACATTTAGTTTGTTATATTCTCATCAAGGAGTTTATACTTGATGTAAGAACAAAGTAGGTGTAATAGGGATAACAAATATAACTTGCATTATATTATCTATTTAATATTTAGTAATTAAATTAAAAAGGTAACTATCAGAATATGATAATTTGAAATAGGAACAGTTTTAGAATAGCTATTAATTATATTTAGTGTATTTATTAATTCAGTAGTAATACTCTCCATAGTACTTAACAATTTAAATAACATACATGAAGTGTATATAAAATTCGAGTGTTTTAAAGACACTATTCTAGTCCCTTCTAGTTCTTCCACTCTCCTAGTAGCCGAAATTCAATCGACAACAGGTTTGCCAAATTTTTTCTTCCTGTGTTAATACATAGATATTATTATCTGTATTTATTTATAATTTTTTTAATAAAAAAAAACTGTATTCCGTATTGCACATAAATTGTATATTTTAGACATAAGGACCGTTAAGTATGATTTATAAATAAAAACTTCGACTCATCGATGATGTGGGAAATGAAACTATTTACATTTTTTGTTGATAAAAATACCACTCGATAATAGCTCTAATAAATAAAAAGAAATTTGGCAAAGAAACAAAGAGGAAAAGTGAGTGAACTATTTTATCTTCACCTATTTATATATAATATGTATTTTAAATTAAATAATAGTAGGTACTTAAAACTGTTAAGTTTAATGAAGTGTAATTGTTATTGTTTTTATTTCTGTGTGTGTTTATATATTACTAGTTTCTGCCCGCGACTTCGTCCGCGTGGAATAGTTACTTTGGGCTAACGGTAACACGCAGCGGAAGCTCTCAAGAGGAAAAAATACCCGATTTTGAAACATTCCTCATTGGTGCTCCGCTCCTATAGGTTTTAGCGTTATGATATATATCCTATAACCTTTCTCGATAAAGGAGCTATGTAACACTGAAATCATTTTTCAAATCAGACCCGTAGTTCCTGAGATTACCACCTACAACGTCACAAACTCACAAACTTTACCTCTTTATAATATTAGTATAGATATCAAATTTGCATACTAGTAGGGCATTTTCTAATGAAACTCTGTTGTAAAGTATATCAGTATATGTGCACTTGATAGCATACGTGAAATAAATAAATAAATAAATTACGTGAAGTGGGTCACGTAATTTGTTCTTTCAGGCTTCCGTCACTTATTATTAGGTGATTTAAAACCATTATTTCCTTACTAATAGTATAAATAAGAATGTGAGATTGTTTCTTTATAATGCTTGCATGCGTTGACTACTGAATCGATCACTATGAAATTCTGCATACAAATTGCCAGAGGTTATCACTATCGCTTGAAAGGGCATAACCTTTCCTCTAGAAAAAGAAACTGTTTCCGAGGCATCCCTCGGTCATGACTCTTCGGTAAAATCTAGAATAACGCGAAAGAAGCCGTGAGCAAAAAGTAATCATAAATAATTTTCCATCGCATGTAAAAGAAAATTGTGCGTGTACTTATGTACATGCGTTAGAAGTTATACTTCTTTGGCGTAATACAAAGAAACAAAATGTTAACTGTAGCTAACTTCAGGGTGTCGGTTTTTCGTAGCGGTGTGCGCGCGCATCGTAAAAATTTACTCTCATCATTTTTCCCTAACGCGCCAGAAGAAGTATAACTTCAAAAATTCAAATCATTTTGTATTACAATAACGTTATATTATTCGTATTAAATACATTTGGTGTTAATCGTACTAACATATTATAAACGTGAATCCTGTTCGTTATATTAACGCAGAATTAACCTCGTCCATTAAACAATACTAAGCTTAAACTGATCGTTCGACGCTAAATTTCAATACGCTGTTTTGAACCAATTAGATTTAATACAGGTGACCAAAGAACCAATGTGTGCATTAGTATCCCATGTGTACCTAATACATACATACGATGTACGAATACATTTATAATAGTAGTGTTTATTTATAATTTATAACTAGCTTGTGCTCTTAAACCAATACACCCCATCCTTTCTAGGACTATATGAGCAGAGTTGTAAAGATAAGATTACTAAGGTCATACAACATTGTTACGACATCCAAATAAGGTTCTTTCAAAATACAATACTAGCTATTTGTATTTTCAAAGGTAAATTCATCAGAAACTCTCCTGATCGTGAAAGTTCGCTTTGTTGTATTTTATCATTACGCCTTATTCCTTATGGAAAACTTAATTATATGAAGACTAAACAACACTCTGAAAAATTCTACTTCTGCCAGTGAAAATCTTTCTAAAGTCGGTTCAAACATTTTAAAGATTATTTCGGAATCCGGATAAACAAAAGGCATTTGAATTCTATTTATATGTATGAATTGATACATTACATTATTAATTATAAGTGTCTTCCAAACTTTTTATTGACACGGCCGTTTTAGTATGAAAAAATATTTCGCGATCCCCCTGCCCATTGATTTTCTTTCAGGTATTTTATTTTGTGAAATATATTCAATTTAACATATTTATTCATTTTCATAATTAGGGTACTCGGATAAATTAATAAGAGTTCTCCTAAGTTGTTTGTTTATTTAATACAAATGATTATATCCTTTAGTTGACATTTTTCTTAATAAATATTTTAAAACTTTATTGTTTTTTTTACTGCAGTAACTTTCCCAACCTTTTGCAACTCCGCTATAGAAGCTTCGCGACCCGCCTAAAGAGCCTAAAGAGACACTTTGAAATACACTGCGTTATATGCTCGCCCCAAAATGTGATATTAGGTGTGAATGAAAATTCTGTACGAAATTGAAATTTCATTGTAATTTAAGTTTTTTTTATGTAGGTGAAATTTTATATATTTTTTATTGTGTTTTATATTGTGGTGTTTGTATAAGTTACCCAAAGCAAAGGAAACAAGTTATTGGAATACCATTCATAATCATATGTATAAAGGATTACAATATAGTATTTATAGTTTCGTAAGAAAAATTAGTATGCGATTAAAATAAAAATAAATACTTATTTAAATTGAATATTATAACTACAACAATTAACATGACAATTTCGGTTCCAACATGGAATTCCACTTAAATCCGGACCTTTAAATTTTATTTTATTCATCATAGACTTTATTTAGTAAAGTAACCCTTTCATCAAACGGCTATTCAACATAAAGTCCACAACGTACGAACAACTTTGGTAAAACATTGCCCTTACTAATGACAGACCAAGCTTACAACGTTCGTCCATCCTCTCGTTTACTACACTAAGGAATCGTCCCAAACTTATTCATCCCTTTTAGGGCCCTGGTCATCGTTCAAGGCCCTTGTAATTAGCAACGGTTCTAATTTCACTAACATTTATTACGTAGGTACGCGGTACATTAACGTCCACACGACTAAATATAAAGGCTTATGTAACATTACAACGAAGTTTATCGTTTGCTATGTTTTCTCTGTTTTTAAAATAATACTGGTGTGAAACTGCAAAGCATCTGAAAGCAAAGTACAATAGAGTTCATGGTTAACTACAATCTCAATACGCTGGCCTACAAATAACACTCCAGAAGCAATTATTACATAGATGCTTTTTCATTTCTATACTAAAGGGCCCGGCGGACGTTGTCACGCTCTGATAAAAAAAAACCTTGACAAATTATATACCTAAACCTTCCTCACGAAGTAGTTTTTGAGTTTATCGCGAACAGACAGACAAAGGAACAGAGGACTTTGTTTTATAATATGTAGGGATATTAATATTTACCCATATAATATGTGAATTCAGCAAGTATCGAATGCATCAACTTTAAATTTAAATAAAATCGAACATATCAAATCGTTTTTATTTAAGCAAGAAAATGGTGTGCGACTGTATAGCGACTACCACACGCAAAGTCTAACAACATTCAATGCCACTATTGCCAATTAGGTATTCCCGTTCTAGAATCAACTGGTTTAATCTAATATTCAAGCGAGCTGATGAGGTATCTATACTCGATATCCATCATGCACCATCATAGACCCGTCGTAGTGTCTCATTTTTAGGTTGTCTTGTTTAGTAGATCATCCAGTGTATTTTTTTTATTGTAGCATGGCAAAGTGACTGCACTATGCCTGATGGTAAGCATAGTACAATCCAAAAACAATGGCGACCACCGAGTGACACACTATCCATCGCCGGTCGCCACTGTCATGCCTGCCTGCGAAAAGCTGGATATGCACAGGCTGATCCCGAAACGTGACCCGCAGAAATGAATCACTATGATGGGCATTTTCACCATATATATGGTGGTTGCGACCCAAGCAGGCTATAAAACCTTAACACCCCGTTTTCGCCATTGCCTCGTTCGTTATTCAGCATTGCATCACGTGCAAGTGAGGTTGGCTTGGATGTCTCAAGTCATATGATGTTATTCGACACCCCTTACACCCCAAAATGCTGAGAGGCAGGAATTGGAAATTAATAGATCTAGTTAAATATAAAAATCGATATATAATCTGGATTTGGTGAAGTACTCTTATAGATTTAATAGGATGATTGGAAAAAAATAAGGTGTTTATAAGACATGTATGCGATGCGTCATGTATGCGATGCGTGCAGCTGACGTCAAAAATATAGGCATATTATGATGTCCCTAATCTACTTCACGGTCGGATGGACGGGAGGCCTCTGTCGATAATAATAAACGACTTAATATGCCCGATAATCGGTTTTGCTATTGCAAAACATCCGTGATTGACACTTTTGATGACGTTTGAGCTGAACCAAACGCCCCTTAGTATGAAATCCCAGTCGTTTCCCATTACACACATGCGAGTTGACGAGAGGGGGGAACACGCTTGCTATACTCGATTTAAATATAATGGAGATATCCTATGTGCAACACGCAAATACTTTGGAATATTTTAGTATGTACGCCGTTAACAGAGTTAGGTATGTTAAAAATGAAGATAATATTTAATGTATATTTATTCTTACTTTAATCTTCTAAATGAAATTAGCTCTAGAGAAATATCATTTTATTTTACGATACCCTTGCGTAGTAAGAATAATAATTTGCTAGAATGGATCCCTGTTTACAAATGAACGGTAAAATTTACTTAACGAATTTCTATACATCTTCCAAATAGTTTATATTAGGTAATTTTATGAAAATAATCTATACAGATAAATAAATTTGAAATGTCTGTTTGTAATATCACAATGACAGCTTTATACTAAATAGATATGACAGTATATATGGCACTTAGAATTAACAGACAATTTTTTATATTTTTATTTGTCTGTCTGTGCGTTCTGGCTAATCTCTGATACGGTTAGACCGATTTTCACAGGACTTCAATTGGTTATGTTATAAGGAGTAACTTAGGTAACTATTATTTTATAAAAAATGTATGGTTCCACGCAAATATAATAAATTAAACAAATATTGTCCACAATCGCGCGCACCCTACGCACACGTTTATACTGAACAACATTTTTTGTGCTAAATTCCACGCGGACGAAGTCGCGTGTAACTGCTAGTAAATAAAATAATGTATATTAATAATGCAAAATTATTGTATGTTAATAAATAGATCGTTTCGAATTGATTTTCGTTTTGTCCAAGGTAAAAAATCATCTTTTAAATTGTTCTCTACATGGTTCTTACGCTATTAATAAACATATATCTTCAATTACGAATATATTTAAGAAAACATGAATTATTTATGTACTAATAATGTAAATTATGAATAATTGATTTCTGCTGATGACATTGCAAGCTCAAATCTTTTTTCTTTTTGGTGTTTATATACTTTTTGTAACGTGCTGTGAGTGTTGCACTAAAAAGGTTTATAGTGCTTATAAAATGAGAATATAGTTCCTACAGAATCATTAATAAATCTAGGCACCAAAGATAACGGAATTATAAGGAAAACTATAGCGTATTACAATTATAGCCCCAGTTTCACATTTTGAGTTCTTAAGTGACCATGAACCGAAACACTTCAGTGAATCGTGAGCTCACTGGATGAATCCGAGAGGCAAATGTCCAAGCTAGTGAAGGACAAACAAAAAATGCACGACCGTTGAAAAACAGAGCGCACTCGGTCGGGCAAAGAAAAAGTAAAAAAGATTCACACAATGAGCGAAGGAGGCATACCGTAGCACGTTCTGAGTTGATGAGGCTTGAAGTATAGCTTTGACCGTTGATTTATTGACAATAACTTGTTTTATATTTTTTATTTAATCCACAAATTGACTAGTAAAAGTAGTGATTTTTATGAAAATTATGCTTTTATCAAAGTTTGTAAACTAACTCATCGAAGTCGCCGATAATCACCTAAATATATTAGTAGTTATTAACCGATGAACTAGATAGAACTGAATAGATAGCTATGGAATGTTTTCGTAAAATATAACCATAAAATATCTTGACCATTGACATGGAAAGGAAAGGATGAACAAAAACAAATGAGAGATTCAACATCACCTGTAGTACGTACGAAAAAAACTTACTTTACCCGGTTTTTGAACTTATTATTTAGTAACTCGGTAATGTTCTTAAAAAGCCTATTGTAGCAATTAACACTATTACCTAAAAGAATACCCATCCTGTCTCACTGAGTTTAAAACACGAAGTTGAAAATATATGTTTCTCTCAGTTTTTACTTTAGCAAAAATGCGATGTATAACACCCATTGTGCTCTATAGAAGATATAAGGGATGACGTTATTTATTTCGCGTATAGGTGCGCCACAAAACATTTCGCTCAAAATTTAGTCACGTAGCCGTACAAGGGGTGTCCCATGTCACATCTTCAAACTATCGCGATCGCCTATTGTATTCTCAGGAGACAAAGGGTTGAGGACATTTGGAGAAAGCTTACCTTCGTCAGACCAGTTTTTGAAATCAAATACTCAGGTATTATTTGGATTATATTGATCAGGTATATTTTTACTATATTGTTTAAAACTATCTTCCATATTGGACAGGGTCTTTTTCCGTGAGAAATTAGGGGTTTGTTCAACACGTATGCCTAAAATGACGTATTGGTAATTTGTTTTTGGCAACATTTCTCAAACAGTATTTTACTTCTTCGTTCAATATTCTTTGCTAGATAAATTAATATATCCGTAACTAGCTTTTGTCAACGGCTTCGTTCGCGTTAATCTAAAATTGATCTATCCGTAGGGGACAGTATTTTTTCTAGATGAAAGATATTCTATGTACCTTTTCTGTTACCCCTGAAAACGTGTATCCAAAATTTCACATTGATCGGTTGAGTGTTGAAGGCGAAAAACCATAACAAACAAACAAACTCAGCTTCGCATTTATAATATTAGTTGGGATAATTTATACGTAAAATTAGTTGGTAATTAGGCGGGAATTATTCGATACATAATTAATATATCACTATATTTAATTATTTGAACACTACTAATATAATGATTTCATATAAAATAATTAATAAAGTTCCAAACTTTGAGAATTTAGGAGTAATTCAATATTTTGGAGGTGGTAGAGCCACGCTGAAGCTATTACTGGTTTCAGCGTGAATGGGTCGGCTCGCCCCCGGTACTACCGCCCGACCCACAGAAACACCGACGTGAAGTAACAGTGCTTGCATTGTTGCGTTTCGTTCGGTCAGAGCGCAGGAGGACGACCCTTTTTTTTTACGTGGGGAAAACCCTTATGGATACGGCACTCCCTCGGGGGAGAGAGTGGGTTATGTTCGACTCGCACGGACTAAACCCCACGGTGTACGTCTGTCGCCATACTCGGGGCGGCACGAGATCTCTACAGATTTCATCGTGCCGCCCCAACGGTTGGCCCAGCAGCGACAGCGCCGCCGCCGGGCCCTGTCTTGTTAGGAGACAGCCGGGTATACACTGGCCGTCTCCTCCGTCCACCGGACCTGTGCAATGGGAGGATGGGCCCCCCGACCCATCCTCCCTAGGTCCGGTTACGGTGGAAGGAGGCGGCGGTAGAACTGCCGCCTCCTCCTGCCTGTCCTCCGTTGGCGGAGAGGGCCACTTAGAGGATCGTCCTCGCGGCCCCTCTCCGCCGCCTCTTTCTGCGAGACGACTTCCTCGCAGGCAGGAGGACGACCTACCCTGCCCTCCCCTTCCCTTCCCCCAAACATAGGCTGATAACGCACTTGCGATTCCCTTGGTGTTGCTAGTGTCTATGGACAGCGGTGATCACTTACCATCAAGTGATTCGCTTGTTCATTTGGCTCCTATGATATAAAAAAATTATATATACATGAAGTTGTCTTTCGTACTCATATTTGCTAATTCTAATTGCTCTGTATATGTATGTTTCTTTCGATAATCGCTAACTTTCAGTCCTGTTATTTTTACTGACGCTAACTTGTGTGTATCTAACTATCTAACTAGGCGCATCGTTTTGTATTGGAAAATTAATCACCGAGTAACAAACGATTTTGCCTTACCTTGAAAATATGGCAGGTGTATAACGAAACAAGACAATTTCGCATGTCTGACTCATAGCAAAAACAAAATAATACACAATTCGTCAAAAAGGAAACATCCAATCTACATATAAAATAAGTAAGTTTTATTTGATATGATTTCTTACTCAGGTAACTAATTAATCTATTTCTTGCTTTTTTACTGAATGTGATTATAGGCGGTAATCCCCGGAACTACTAAGTGGATTATAAAAAACCTTTACTAGTAGAAAGATACATTATCTTTGACCGTTATAGGTTTTTTTTAATCTTCATTGTATATCCTAATTAACGCAAACGTCATCGAGGGTGGTTGATAGTCAAAAAATCAAAATCAAAATACTCTTTATTCAATTTATGCCCTGAGAAGGCACTTATGAACGTCAAAGCTACCACCGGTTCGGAAAACAACCCAGTCATCGAGAAGAACCGGCAAGAAACTCGATCTGGTTTATCCTTTTATAATACATAACATATTTATTTTTATTATTACAACATAATTCACAGACACAAAGCTACATTCATTTTTAGTGGCTGCACAGAGAGAGGCGTCACTTCCAGACGTCGCTATCGTTCACATACTGATCCACCCTGTAATAACCTTATGTACTAAGACCCGCTTGACAAAAATAAAGTCGTAAATAAATGTATGGAGTTACTATGTATGGAATTATGTAAATTCGGCTGAGTGCCTTAAGCGCTCGCCTTAGTAGTCCGGTGAAGCTGTTAAGACCTTGCTAGGTCAATAGCGTAGTCAGTTCGAAAAAAAAAGTATTATGTAAAATAAATATACAATATCTTGCCTTTTCTCTGATACAATTGTATTTATTAGCGTCCGGAGTGTAGTCAAAACTATATGAAGACGTCATCGCACTTCCCGACTCGCATTACAGTTAAAACATTCGTGAATTTCTGTATCCACTGAAACACCTATAAGTTACTATTCAAATATTAACCATCTTTATCCTACCTATTCTAACCTCACAATCTTTTCCGTTTTGAACATTAATAGGATAGATTAAGACATATTTACTGAACTTAAAAGTGTATATGATACTAGAGGGCTCGCCGGACATTGTCCCGCCCAGATAATTAAAAAAAACTTGACAAATTACATACCTAAACCTTCCTCATTAATCACTTTATCTACTGGTGAAAACCGCACGAAAATCCGTTTAGTAGTTTTTGAGTTTATCGCGAACAGACAGACAGACGTGGCAGAGGATTATAATTCATAATATGTAATGATTAAAGCTATCTAGGTTATAAATAATAAGAATTTTATCAAAATTATGTTTTATGTTTAAGTCATGTCTATTTCTTAGTAATAATTATAGATTATATATTTGTCTGTATACGCATAGACCAATTAATAGATTATATAAATTTGAATAATAAATTACTCCGCCATATTTGGCTTTTTGCAGATTATGAAACAACCATTTTGGGAAATATTACCGATGAAATTGCAGTGATAACGATAGTGTTCGTAGGAAAAATAAAGCGTACGCTGTGTGAATATAACATTGAATATAGATTTTGTTGATAATATAAGAGTTATAAGTATGTTTTGTTTACTTCAATAAGCAAGAAAATTAGTATACCCTTTAAAAATATAGTAAAACTAGATGACGTTATTTCTTATTTATTATAATTATCTGTTAAAAAAAACCACTTTTTTTAAACTTAATCTACGTAATAATTAGTTAGGTCTCGCGACTTCGTTTGCGTGAAAATGTTTCTGTTGTTTCATAGAAACAATGTTCGTTTGTTTCGGTCTTTAATGTGTG
Source organism: Antheraea pernyi (assembly GCA_015888305.1). Classification (NCBI taxonomy): domain Eukaryota; kingdom Metazoa; phylum Arthropoda; class Insecta; order Lepidoptera; family Saturniidae; genus Antheraea; species Antheraea pernyi. Next base: position 1,992,058 of record MU158751.1, on the reverse strand, counting down.
GATTTTTTAATTTCTCTAATTGCTACTTTGTTAATAACAATAATAATATATAAATATAATAATA
>MU158751.1:1915800-1991893 GCA_015888305.1 Antheraea pernyi | reverse complement strand
ATAAATATAATAATATATAAATATATTTATTATAATATATATAATAATAAATTTATGTTCTAAGTCAACATACTGAACTTACAGTAATGTTGGTATCATGATTGGTAAAAAAAGTGTGTGTGTATTTATGTACACGCGTTAGATGTTATAATTCTTTGACGTAACAAGATAAAAAGGTATCCATTTCTTGGCCTAATTGTACGTTTGTAGAAAAAACGACTCTAACATTAGAAAAAGTTGACTATAGCTATCTTCAGGGTCTAGGTTTTTCGTTACGGTGTGCGCGCGCATAAATTTACTCTCGTCATTTTTCCCTAACGCGCCAAAAGAAGAATAACTTCAAAAAAAACTGCCCCGATTATAAACCATGTTGCAGATATCATAATTTCTTATAACTAGTCCTATAACAACAGTACCTTAAACATATCTAATAAATAAAAACTTATTAGATGGATAAATTATAAATGTGTGAATACGTGAGACAACTACTGAACCCTTGTAACTCTTTTAGCGATTTTAAGTAGCCACTATTAAATGTTATTATTACTGCTTATCATCTACCGACAAGCGTAAATGTAAACTATATAAGCCTACCATGTTTCAGACTCAGTATAAAACCAGTAACAGTTTTTAAGTAACAGTGTAAGGTTTTAAAACAAAGTCCCAAAGCATATTACCGATTTGCCGGACTGTGAGTTGAAGCGTCATGTCAATCGGGTTTTTGATTTTGAAATAATAATTTGAAAAGTTCTTTATCTGGTAATACATTTCGTGATAAAATTTGTACATCCGTGTCGAACATTAGCCCGTTCAAATAACAGACGCTTCAATTTTATTAAATCTGTAGGTTTATTTTTTAACAGTATTAGTTTTATATATTAGCATCTGTGCATTTACTTTGTCTGCGTGTGTATCTTTATAAGAGACTAGCCTCTGCCCGTGACTTCGTTCGCGTGGAATAGTTACTCTGGGCTAACGCCAACACGCAGTTAGCATTTTAGCGTAATGATACATAGCCTATAACCTTCCTCGATAAATGAGCTATATAACACTGAAAGAATTTTTCAAATTGGACCAGTACTTCCTGAGATTACCTCCTACAACGTTACAAACTCACAACGTCACTAACTCACAAACTTTACCTCTTTATAATATTAGTATAGATTATATTTGCTGTGATATATTATACTTTCGTTTTTCTAAGCTAAAAGTACTCTAATTTACTTTTTTGGAATATCAGCTATCTGCCAATGAAACTTGTTTCGGAGAATAGCTGGAAAAACAGACTGGCAATAATTTTATAGTGTTTTTTGCTATAGGTATCGTATACTTTACTGTCCATTTAGTAAAAACTATTATTTTTCTAGAGTATCTATATTTAGCATGTTATTCGAAATCATTATTAGGAAAAAAATAAGAATATTTACCCATACTAATGTTGTTCTGTATGAAACAATAACATATACATAGACTTGAAGAGAAGAGAAGAATACTTTTGAAGGTGATAGAGCCACGCTGTAGCTATTACTAGTTTCAGCTTGAATGGCTCGGCTTATCCGGAGTAGTACCACCCTCTCACAGAACAGCGACGTGAAGTAACAGTGCTTCCATTGTTGCGTTTCGTTCGGTCAGTGACAGCGACGGAGACACACCTCCTTTCTCTACATCTCCCCCATACACAGGCTGGCAACGCACTTTCGACTCCCCCTGGTGTTGCTAGTGTCTATGGACGGTGGTGATCACATGTCCGTTAGCCGCCTTTTGACATAAAAAAAAGACTTAAGTTCGTAAATCACAAACAGTATGTATACACTTTGCTAATGGAGTGAAACTCAAACATAAATTTATACAAACGGCTTAAATATTCATAAATTAACCTACTAATTACAACCACAAAATTTGTATCATTGTTCATTTCAACAATTATAATTGCATTACGCCCACGAGCGTAATTTCGCCGATAAGTTCAATTTGCATTTGCATTTGCACGCGAAATGTTATTGCAAATTAATTAATTAAATTATTTAAATTTCAGTAAATATAAATAATGTATTGACAAACTTTGACAAATATAGACGAATCAAGAACGTAGTTCTGGCCTTAATTAATAATATACAGTATATATTATATAAAGTGACTGTGATGATATTAAACTATATTACGATTGAATTCAGTCACTATTATAATTACTGGACAAAGTATTGACATTAATATTTACGCAAATGTATAAAAAAGTATGTATAAAACTTTTACAAGTACATTTACAAAATAACATATAGCATATATGCCACTCGCTGATAATGAGATTTTACATGTGAAAGAAGTTGTAGAATTAGTTATGTATTTTTTAGTTTGTTCATTACAAAAAAATAAGTCTCTTCATACAGTAGTTTAGTATAGATTAAAATAAAATTCGAGGCAGTAATAAGACTGCCGACAGAAGTGAAAACTCAGAATAATTGAATAACTGTGTTCTTTTTTCAATATTTAAGTCAATACTATGAATTATATAAATCTCATAATTTGTAAACTGGAATTATTTAATATTAGTCTGGTATTAACATACATTGTAATTCCGAGCAATAATTATATACATTTTTATAGAGTTTATTATTTAATCAAACATATATAGCTGCACAAGCTCAATAGGAAACATCAATATTACATACTTACAGGCCATTGTACTGTCGAGGTCGTGGGTGACGCGAACCATAACTTTTTCCCTTACCGAATATATTTTTTTAAATCGCTCAACGCGGCTAAATAAGTTTTCATTTGTGTTTGTTGTAGCGAGTTACTAACATATTTACACAAAAAAGGTTATTGGTTTGGTATGCTGATGTTCCTTAATAGTTTTGAATTTATTTTAATGGGGTGTAAGGGGTGTCGAATAACATCTAAGACTTGAGACATCCAAGCCAACCTCACCTGCACGTGGTGCACCCTGCTGAATAACGAACGAGGCAATGGCGATAGCGGGGTGGTAGGGTTCTACAGCCCGACTGGGTCGCAACTACCATGTTTATGGCGAAAAAGCTCGTCATAGTGATTCGCTTCTGCGGGTCGCCTTTCGGGATCAGTCTGTGCATAACCAGCTTTTCGCAGGCCGGCATGACAGTGGCGACCGGCGATGGATAGTGTGTCACTCGGTGGTCGCCATTGTTTTTGGATTGTACTGTTCTTACCATCAGGCACAGTGCAGTCATTTTGCCGTGCTACAATAAAAAAGAAATGTATTTATAATGGTAAGTACATTATTTGAACTTACCAAGATTAAACTATTCGATTCTAGTTTTGAAACGGCGATTAATATGTTTTGGTTGTGAAAAATAGAATTATTCGTAATCTTAATGGTATTACAAAATAGAAGAAATATTAATTTGAATACTAATCAAATGTTATAGCTAGAAGATTATATAGGGTGTGTCGAGACAAAGGAACTGTTTTAAACACCATTCATATTAAAACAATCGTAAAAGAGAGATGAAAATTTCAGAAGCACCAGTGAACCGCTTATTCGCGATGGCGTCTGCGTAACCCATTGTTGCTGGTTCCAAAATCTTGCTGTCTGGCGGATTTTCAGTCTTTGTGAGGATACTCGGAAACTGAAGTCCACGGGTTACTTAATCCTACCTCGCGATTCTTTTGTGTTCTATTAATCAATACTTTCAGAAGTAGCTTCTCGAGTACCTAGTTCAGATTGGTTAAAAAACAAAGTTGATGATAATTTTTATTCATAAATGATTTGTACTTTATGGCTTCAATAAATCGACTCATAACTATGACTGATCTATGCTAAATGATAAATCAAATGTAATCACTACATATTACAAAACAAAGCCATCTACCAAGTCTGTCTGTATCACAAATAAACTCAAAAACGGATTTTCATGCAGTTTTCTCCAGTAGATTAAGTGATTTATGAGGATTTATTTAAGGTTTACAATTTAAGTGTACAATTTGTAAAGTTTTTATTTTTATAATCAGGGTGGGACAACGTCCGCCGAGCCCTCTAGTATAAATGTAATCATATGATTAAACTACTTAATTAAAATTAAAAATTAAATGTAATCATTATTATCAGTACATAGTATAAAACAAAGTCCCCTACCGCATCTGTCTGTCTGTCTGTTCGCGATAAACTCAAAAACTACTGAACGGATCTTTATGCAGTTATCACGAGTGGATAAAGTGAATCACAAGGAACGTTTTGGTATATCATTTGTCCAGGATTATTTATAATCATGGTGGGACAACGCCTGCCGTGCCCGCTAGTATAATATAAAGTTACTCAAGCTTGTAACAAAAATTTAATTATATAATCACCCAGTACTTAATATAAGGACTATCGTATATGTCTACCAGTGCTTTCATTATTCTATTAAAGTTTTTGTCGGGTTTTTAATCTGCTGTTTACCTAATACGTTGTTGTTTAAAATAGAATTGCTGTTCGAAACTCTATCTTGTAATATTGCTTGGCTATAAATGCTTATGCAATCTTTATGGATCCATCTGTTTATCCTAGCTAATATTATAAATGAGACTGTGAGTTTGTTTATTACACTACCACGACTAAAGTACTCACCCGACCATCATAAAATTTTGCATACACGTTGTAAAAATACAAGTAAAATGTACTTTTTTTCGAAGAATACGTCAAAACTACATTGCGCGAGCGAAGCCGCAAGTAAAACATATGTTAAATTAGTTCAGTACCTTTTTCTCCTCTATTTGTCAACCGATTTTCGTTATATTCTGTCGTATTTGCCGAACTTGAGCGATATTAATGAAAAAGTTCTAAATAGTTTTTTTCACGCTCCTTACGTCTACAGTGTACACTATTTGTACATTACAATTAAATTACAATACAGTTTTTATCATTTAGAAAAAAAAAACAAAAACGAATACAGACTATACATATTTATACAGACAATAATATACATATTATGATTGAATTTCCATCTCTAGTTAACATGCATACGTAAAATATAAACATTTATTTTCTTAATTCTCGTTGTCCGCATACTTGCTATTTAAAATTTAATTGCCAGGATTAATTGAATAAGTTTAATTAGTTCCCCTTCAGAAGTACCAACTGTGTAGTCTTAATTAAGCTTCGGTTTTAGTTATACTTAAGGTTCCTCTAAGTTGATGCCTGTTATTATTATCTTTTTTTTTAACAAACATACTTTAAAATTTAGATAGATATATTATGGGCTGATTACAATAACATTAACTTTTTATTTTTACAAAACATTATTAAAAAGAACATGCGTTATATTTGTAAGATTAAAATAAATTTAGACGTTACGAGAGTTACTTCGGATGAAAATTTTTTCAGATTGAAGAGGATTTGAAAAATGTAGTAAATAAATTGTGATTTTTAGTCTCCGATCTAACTTAATTTTTGTAAGTTTCACGACAGCATGTAAATAATAAACTACGAAATATATATTAAAACACTATCTGAGCACCGTATTTTCATTCGCGTTTACCTTTTCTCACTTTCGGCGTCCGATATCCTACGATGTGCCACACGGCCCGCCCGCTTTAGTCCGTCGGTCCGTAGTCCAGTGAAGCTGTTAAGACCTTGCTTGGTCAATAGCGTAGTCAATTCGAAAAAAAATAAATACCGCCCGCTTTATGCCGAGGTTCATAATATACAGGCAGGTGCGGGAACTTTTGCGGGGGTGCTAAGGTTTTAGCGTCTTTATGTTGACAATGGCGTATAGACTATTACCTCTGTTCAATCGGTTCTTAAGATTTTACGGTGTTATTACAAAAAAGTTAAATATGTATTATTATATACTTGCTTTAAAAAGTTTCGTGTTAAATGCACCGCGCTCGCTGAATGTTCGCCATCTTGCTCTTTTGTCTCGTTTTGTTTAGGTTAGGTTAGATTTGCGAAAAAAGGATAACGCAAACTTGCATCGGGCGAGCGCGGTGCATTTACTACGAAACCTTTTTAAAGCAAGTATTTAATACATATTTAACTTTTTCGTAATAACACCGTTACAGTCTCATTAAAAAAATAAATATTGGTTATTACTATTCTGATATTTTGTTTACAAGATGATGTAGTTTTTCAAAGAACTGATATACCTTTAATGTATTAATTCGAATAATAATATAAATACAATAAAAAACAAGAATAGAATATGAACTATCAGTTTAAATAAACTTTAAACAACTTTTCCATTGTCATTTCAACAATGTTTAAGCCGTGATAGTTATATTACGGTATATAAAACAATAAACATGGGTGATGATTTGAATTTATTAAAAGACAATTCGTATTTTAAATGGGAAGCTAATTATAATCATGTGAAGTTTGCCAAATATATAATTAATATTTACATTGCCAAATAGCGATGCGATATTGTCCTGCTGATATATTTTTTTCAGTATTGAATTTCATAATGTAGCGGGTGAATCAAAACCATTTAAAACTACACGCCAGTCTCTTTTTTTTTTCGAACTGACTACGCTATTGACCAAGCAAGGTTTTAACAGCTGCACCGGACTACTAAGGTGAGCGCTTAAGGCACTCAGCCAATTTTATTTTGACAACTAGCTCAAGGGTGCACGGCACACCTCGGCTTTGGCTTTTGCCTGATACATGCAATTGAAACATATATGTGTACCAATATATATATTGTTCAAACATATATGTGTACCAATATATATATTGTTGAAACATATATGTGTACCAATATATATATTTCGTATCGGATATTATTCTAAACTATTTCAGTTTGATAAGGGGAAAAAAACCCACTTGCATGTGTAAGCCTGTATGCATGCACGTGTGTGGAGGTGATATGTGTAATGTTGTCGCAGTGATGTAAGATTTTGTGTCACTGTATCGCGCGAGCAGCGTACTCAAGGGCTCCAAGCCGAGGGAACGGACCTAGGCTTGAGCCGTTGCCGAGGGGGGCCTAGTCTGGTGCGAGGGGGCCTAGTCTGGTGCGCCAAAGTCCCTATTAATTCGTTTTCGCATGGTCAAAATAAAACACTACTAGAAACTATAGCGAGATTTTATACGGTGTTCACGATAAATTAGGATATAAATAGCAATAACAATTTTTGAAATCTGGCCAGTAGTTCAAGAGATTAATGTGTTCGCACAAACAAACAATCTCTTAAGCTTCGTTATATTAGTATAAACATCATACCAATTTTAATTCTATCATTTTTATTATCTGTACAACTACAGGTTTTTCTTATTTTGTCGTAACAAAAATCACAAAAAGAACTGGTAAAAAAATCGAATTTACCGCTTATAATACAGACGTGGATATCAACCGAAGAAACATAAAAACCCCGTTAACGTGGAACACATCGGTTCTTTCGAATGCAATCTGCTTTGTCAAAGGTAATCGGATATCTTGGCTGTGTTCGTTTTGTTTTCGCACTTAACCATTGCGCCTTTAGTTTGTTTTATCCTGTAACTCAACACTGGTAGCGTACGCGCCCCTATTGACACTTCCAATCAAAACATGTGAGTTAATTGAAGAAAAAAAAATATAAAGGTGCTTTGTGTCGATATTTTGATTTGTGGATTACTATGGAACAAAGAATAACGCATTATTTAAAATGTCAATATAGATTTTCTTACTAAGACTTTTGCGTTATCAATAAATTAATTCAGCAAAAAATCAATGAATCCAAGTCCTTATTTAAAATCGCTATATGTCACACTTCTGTCTAAAAGCTACAATATTCGTGCAATACTTAAAACAGTTTTTAATATTTAGAAAACAAAAGAAAGACGGATACTATCCTTACATTAAAAGTGAACAAAAATCTTTGTACCCTTATATGTAACCGTATTTCAATCAGTTATCGACTTTTAATCTATATTTTCCTTTTCTGTTTGTCAACCGATTTTCTTTTTTTTTTGTTTAATAGCTTAAGTGCTTAGTGTTGAAGTGTTAAAAGTTGAAAACAGATGTTTTCCTTTTATATAGCGATTATTTATAAATCTCTATTCGTAATACCTTACGCTTATAGGTACTATAATATTATAGACACGACAGTGAGTTTGTTATTCACCCTTTCATGTTTTAAGTACAGAAAAAGACATGGAGTACTGTTAGGTTTATTATATTAATTTATACAATATCAGGGGAGCCACTATTGACCTGCGATACCGTGCTATTGACTATATCGGTGGTGTTACTAATGACCTCAAACGCTATTGGTTGAAGTTATCGGCTGGTTATTATTTACCCCGATGTGAGACGCCATTGTTTGGAGGTATCTGCTGTTTAAAAGGCGACCAACGACTAGATGTTGGGTATACTCGCTCAGACAGTTAGATTAGATACACTACGGATAATTTATCGTAACTGTAGTCATTGTTGTGATTTGAACGAATACGTTAGTATATAAAAAGTGATGTAATCGTTATAAGGCGGTATTGACCTAACCCTATAGTACCTTTCATATAGAAGAAATGTGCTGTTCTTTAGAAAAATAAAAGGAATAACATTTCGAATACCTTACAGCCATTACTTTTGATTAAAATATAAAAATGTTTATTTTCGAGTACATGTTAATCGCGATCGATCGATACAAATCAACAGATATCTACGATGTAAAACAAACCGCCGGATTACCGATTTAAATTCGTCGATACCGAAGCAGTTAAAGGGGGGTCCCGCCTTTATAAATTAACGACGCCAATTTCCCTAATGACATTGTAAAAGGAAAGTTTACGATTAACGATTTTAGTATTCACGATTGTATCGTAACTCTGACGAACTTTACGGCATTGTATTGATGTTTGAGGAAACTTTGGGTCATATTATTGAAAGCCTAAGCTAAATTCGCGTTTATAATGCCTATATAAATTATAGCCATCTTAACGGACATCCATGAATCTAATTGTTATTACCTAGATTATATTATGTACTTAGAGTTTATTATATCATTTGTAGTCATCATTATTACTGGTTAGTTTTAGTTTTAATGTCTACCGAAGGTTAATTTATTAACTACTAGATTATGTTCACAGCTTTGCTCGCATAACATTAATTTGGCTTATTATTGGCATTTGCAAAGGTATCAAACATGTCCTTTTGACGAAGTGTATGCAGATTTCATTATCGCAGTAGTTTCAATTTAAAAGCGTAACAAACTCACGTTTTCATTTATAACTAGCTTGTGATCGCAGCTTTGTTCGTTTTAATGAAGACTTGGATTTCTCGGATACAGTAGGTACATTATTTCTGAATGGAAATAGGTACATTATTTCTGAATGGAAGGTATGTTCTTTTCTGTACTCCTAATGATGATCGGTTGGGTTGTTCAGACATGCAATCGTAGTAAATAAACAAACAAACTCACTTTTTTAATTTATAATATTAGCTGGGATGTTAGTAAGAATATCTTATGTAAATTATTGTTGTTTGGTGCGGTTTTTTGTATAGATTGATTGTGTGATGCCTTTTATTAATTTATTTTAATGTTGACACTGCTACGTGACAACCATTTTAAGTTATCTCTGTTAAGTTTTGTCATGACTACTTAGTTCTCATGGAAAACCTAGATAAAACCCTCAGTCAGTAAAAGTTTGGTCAATTTCGATTCAGCCGCTTAGTACAAAAAAAACGCTCCAATCTTCTATACATATAATAAGAATGTGAAACTAAAGTGTCTGTACTTTTTACCGTTTTGTAAAAAAAAAACCACACTATTGTATGTCAACCAAATTTTAAATATATATGTATTGTGTCTATGTAAGCATATATACTTAAATAAACCTTAACTTTTTCAAAGCTCTAAAAGTATGTTAATATATTAAGTATATATTTTTCTTTCGTCAATTGTATATTAAGTCTATTAAAAAGCTGGTAAAGTTTGAAGAGGGAAATTTTCAAAGTATTTTTACTCTCCTGTAAAATTAAGAAAATGTAGATCCTGACTACATTCTTACATTAGAGTCTGACTCTTACTCTTTTTTAGTCTTTGTTTCATTAAAATCGGTTTTATCTATCAAAAGTTATTGTGTTTGTAATGGCGACCCGACTTAAGTATGAGAGGATAGCAGATAAGTAAATAAACTTATTTAGATACTGTTTTTTATATAAAGTTCCACGCCGACGAAGTCGCGGGAATATCTAGTTTTTATTATGTGTATAAAATGCAGACGATTTTAAATAATTGTATTTAATATTGGTTACATGAAATGTAGTTTAAAAAAGTTGAACTAAATCGGAACAAGCCACGTCATCGTTTATACAACAACGATACTTGAAGGCTTCTTGGAAAATTAATTATCAAGTGCCTTTATCAGGTGTTCTGCCCGAGGGCCGCCGTTGTTTCAATCGAAAGCCTTGTCGTGTTTACCTGTATTTGATTCCCGCGATCAAGAGCAAACGTCTCGGTGTATTTTATTCATTAATAACTTTATGAAACTTGCTTACTGTTGCAAACAATCTATCAGTTTGTTTACTCAAGGTAAATGCGTGCTTTTTTTTTTAGCTCTTATGAGATATTGAGATTTTTTGTTTGACGCATGTTAATATCAGCATCTCCAGATATCAGTATTTTTATCATTTTTTTGTCACTTTTTACAAATTATACATTTATTTCTAATTTACACTATTCTTAATCCAAATTTATTAAATTATATTTTCTGTTTTTTATTTGGATTTTTTATGAAAGCGTGTTTTTTTAGGTTTTCTAAACTATTATTTATTTTTAATTTTTTAGTTAAAATTTTATAATTCTTTTTGGATTATTGCATTGTCATCGACCTTTGACAGGTGTGCAAAGTTTGAATTAAATCTGATCTTTCAAAGTAGGACAAAATCGAGCTCAAATCGGTCGGTTACAAACATACATACATACATCATCATCTTCTTACCCTTATCCCACCTAAGTAGGGTCGGCACAACATGTTTTCCTTTTCCACGCTCGCCTATCAGATGTCATCTCAGTTATCACACCTTTTACACACATATCATTTTTCACACAATCCATCCATCCTTTTTTCGGTCTTCCTCTACTCCTATATCCATCGACCGTCATACTCAAAGCTTTTCTAGTTACATGGTCTTCATCTCTCCTCATAACATGCCCATACCATGCTAACGTATTACTCCTTAACTTGTCTGTTACTGGTGCTATTTTCAAACTTCCTCTGATATATTCATTCCTAATCTTATCCATTCTAGTTACACCACACATCCACCTTAACATTCGCATCTCTGCCACATGTAATTTTCTCTCATCCGTCTCTCTAGTCGCCCAGCACTCAGATGCGTACAACATTACTGGTCTTATAATAGTTTTATACACCTTCCCTTTGAGTTTCAAGGGCATTCGTGGGTCCCAAGCGACACCAGACACCTTTCGCCATTTCATCCACCCTGCATTTATCCTATTCCATACATACATGTGAAGCTAATAAAAGCATGATAAAAAAAGTATACCTTAAGTTTTTTTTTAAATTATAAATATAATAAATGAACTTTTATGAGCGTACAAAATAATTCTTTATTATTTTGAAGTTATAATTTTTTTTAAGATTACGAGATTTGAGAAGTAGAAACAATACTTACCTGTGCCAACTATTATGATGATCGGTCAAATGACGTATCAACTATCTACATAGATAAATCTATACATATAATAGAAATATAAATCTAGCGTGTCTGTAGTTTGTCGATTTTTGTGAAAATAATTGTTGCAGGTATCTAAGAATGAGTAATAAAATACATAAAATCATTTTTAGAAATGTCTGTCTTTCTGTTTGTATGAACACGCATCACTGCCAAAGTACAATAAAACCATCGAGAATAACTTAGTCTTTGTTTCATTAAAATCGGTCCACTCTATCAAAAGTTATTGTAATTTATTACACTAATCACGTATAGAGTCGATGCAGTCAGGAATGGCAATAAATACTCCGTAGATACTGTCACTATTTATTTGGCCAGAGCTTCGCCTTAAAATACTTGTTACATTATAAGAAGTGCGTAGATATCACAGACATCTTGCCTTTTAAAGGCCCATCTATATAAGTCAAAGCGATTACTATTTATACATAATTCCGCAAAATAATTTAAGTAACACAAAAATAATAAAGTATGAACAAATTAATGTTATTTAAGCTATATAACAATTTTATATAATTATCCTTATTTATGTATCTCGAATGTGTTGACTAATCTGTTTCGACATGTAGATCAGCGACATCTTGCCTTTCATGGCCGTACTATGAAGTCAAACAATATAGTATTTGATATAATGATCAAACGAATGATTCAATTTTATATAATGATATTCTTATTTAAGTCTTATTAACGTTATATAATAATAATTATTCTTATTTATGTATCTTTATTATGGTGGCGCTAGTTTCAATGTGTCTCTTAATATGGTGGCGCTAGCATCAATGTGTATCTTTAATATGTTGGCGCTAGTGTTTATGTATATTTATAATATGGTGGCGCTAATATCAATGTTCCGGTCGTATTGTAGTCTCGTCTCTTGAATGTGATGCAGCGGCACCGGAGGTGGGTGCTAACAAATTTTAATGACGACGCGGCGTCAATACGAGAGAAAAGTTGACAAGTAAATGGACTTAATACATTCATATGATTGATGATGAATGGAGCACTGTTTTTTACATAAGGTTCCACGTCGATGTAGTCACGGGCAAAGCTAGTGTTACCTATAGTTATATTAAAGTGACAACAGTGTATATGATGTCATATATTTGTTTTGAATACTATTTAAAAAAGAGGTGGTAGAGCCACGCTGTAGCTGTTACTGGTTTCAGCATGAATGAGTCGGCTCGCTCGGGGTAGTACCACCCTCTCATAGGAAACCGACGTGAAGTAACAGTGTTTGCATTGTTGCGTTTCGTTCGGTCAGTGAGAGCGCCGGATAAAACACCTCCCCCTCCCTTCCCCCTCCCTCAAACACAGGGTGGAACGCACTTGTGACTGTTCTAGTGTTGCAAGTGTCTATGGACGGTGGTGATCACTTAACATCGGGCGACCCACTTGTTCGTTTGCCTCCTATGATAAAAAAAGAGCAGAATCTTTCTAACAAATATTTATCATGTTTTCTAAATATACTTGATATTTCAAATATAATGTATAATATGTTTATATCACAGGGTACTATGGGTAAATTTGTACGGTGAATACCCATAATATTTGGTATAGAATTTGTACCTATATATCACGTGCTAAGTTTTTAACACAAATTAGTATGTACTAATTACTAATATAATATGTACATTTTAAATTTAGTTTAATGTTAAAAATATCACGAACGTAGATAAATAAAATGTTCTAATTATACATATAGATAAAAAGTGACGTCTCTATAAACTAATGGTCAAATGAATCCTACTTCTTCATTAAATTAACATGGGGTCGGATACAAATAGGTACCCGAAAACGTCACCCACAGTCCCAAATTATATTACTTATTGTTATTCTTTTTTACTTTGTTCCCCCAAAACTAACGTAAATTGGTTCGGGATCACGCGACTACGACGGCACACAGTTACAATATTGTTTGCTGTTGTTATTTTTATATTGACAATAAATTATTTGTAAAACGTGTTTCTTAGAAAAATATTATGTTGCTTAGTAATATGTCGGTAATACAGTGAAACCTGGTTAAGTGAGACATCAAGGGACCTGCAATGTCGTTTCACTTATAGAGGTATTCCACTTACCCAGTGTCTCAGATATACAGGTATAAATAAATATCTGTCTCATTTACAGAGGGTTCCATTAATAGAGGTGAGAATACAGGTTATACAGGTGCGATCATTAAATAAAATAACGTGTTATGTATGTAAATGAGTTTTAATAAAAAAAATATAGTATGTACTTAAAGGTAATCATACAAATGTAATCAACAAAAATATTCAAGCTCGTTTTTACACGTAATATGTACGAATATGGAAACAGAATGTATCAATTATAAAAATCTGTCATTTTAGTTTGTCGTTTGGAAGTATCAGCCATCAGATGTAAATTTGTACTTACGTACTTGGAATTACGTGTGGAATTTGTGGGTAGAATAAGAATAAGAATAGAATAAGAATGAGAAGAATGAGTAAACAAACAATGTTATCTCAGTTACAGAGGTTTATGCATATAAAATTTACTCGCTGTCTCAGTTATAGAGGTAACTATCGAAAGAAAAAATCCCAGGTATAGAGGTTTACCTCGTCCCACTAACAGAGGTAATTCAGTGCCAAAGTGTTGGGACCTCAGCATGAGTTCCAGTTATGGAGGTTTCTCACTTATCCAGGTCCCACTTAACCAAGTTTCACTGTATTATAAACATGTTACGGGGTTCTGTTATTTATAGGTTAAGATTTGAGACCATAGGTTTCTAGCCGTGGGATTTTTTTTATTTCTGATTAATTTTGGGTTATTGTCGCAATTTAAAATCCTATGTAAACAATTATATTTCGAATAATTTTTCTGTTAACTTGTTCTTGGAAAGGCAATATTCTTTCGTTACTTTTTTTAATAACGTCTACTTATCTTTTGTATCATACTAAGTGCGTTTCACGTATGTTTATTATTATTTCTTGGTATTAAATATTATTTGTTATAATGAATTTTGTAACGCATGTACGAATATTTCCATTATACCAATTATCATAGCGAACGCTCGAACGGTGTTAACGTTTAAGCGCCGCAGTGCCATCTAGTAGCGATTTACAGTAAAATACATCCTGTATAGGAAAATGTTATTTATTTTCAAATATCCACATAAATCATTTTTCAAGGGATCGGTAAAACTATGTTGTAGTTTTTTGAACTTCTATATACATAATAAGAATTTTTCGATTTCCGTGAAAAAAAAAAAAAAAATGTTGCAGGTGTCTAAGAATAAGTAATAAAATACATTTCAATCATTTTTAGTAATGTCTGTCTGCTTTTATGAACATGCATCACTACTAAAGTACTGGGTTCACAATAAAACCTCACCAAGAAAATCATAAAGCATATCCTCGATAGTAACTTAGCCTTTGTTTCATTAAAATCGGTCCTCTCTGTCAAAAGTTATTGTAATTTTAGTGACGGCTCGAGGTAAGTACGAGTGAAGATTAGTAAACTATACTTTTTTTTATTGTAGCGCGGTAATATGACTGCATTATGCCTGATGGTAAGCACAGTACAATCCAAAAACAATGGCGACCACCGAGAGAGAATCTATACATCGCCGATCGCCACTGTCATGCCGGCCTGCGAAAAACTGGATATGCACAGGCTGATCCCGAAACGCGACCCGCGGAAGCGAATCACTATGACAGGCTTTTCGCCATATACATGGTGGTTACGACCCAGTCAGGCTGTAAAACCCTACCACCCCGCTATCGCCATTGCCTCGTTCGTTATTCAGCAGGGTGCACCACGTGCAGGTGAGGTTGGTTTGGTTGTCTCAAGTCTTATGATGTTATTCGACACCCCTTAACCCCAATTATTATTTATTATTATTATTAATAATATTATAAAGTTGAGAGTTTGTTTGGTTAAGCACGCTAAATTCAGGAACTACTGGTCAGATTTGAAAAAAAAAAATTCAGTGTTAAATAGCTCATTTATCGAAGAAGCCATATGTCATCCATCATGCTAAGATTGCTAAGAGCGGAGCACCAACGAAGAGTGTTTCAAAATCGTTTTTTTTTCTTTGCGAGTTTCCGTTCCGTGTTAGCGGTCGAAGTCGCGGGTAAAGGAATCCATTTTTTTATTATTATAGATACATATGTATATAAATGGAAAACATGTACTCACTAAGTATTGTAATTTTTTTTTTTAAACGGGGCGATTCAAGGGTGATAACTAAAAATAATGTTTTGAAAATAATCAACTGTGATTCTGAATTACATATGGAGTGCAGTCGAGACGCTCTTGATTCGGTCCATATGTGCTTGTGTCCGCATTCGGTTCTAGTGCCTGTTTGTCATGTGGAGCCGTGTCCGAAACACGCTCTAGTCCAGCTCCTGTTTCACCATTGCTTAATTGAAATCCTTTCAACTCGATCACGATTTGATTTTAGGCGTGCACGTCGTCAGGTCGGAGTGTTCGCATTATCTCCTTATGTTTAATGTTGTTACATTGCAATATACTCGAGTATTAAATATCTATTACATTCCATTTACTATAACTATGAATGAAAAAAATATAATTTTGTGCTATGTTTTTTAATACGTCATATTTTAATAATACATTACATGGCTTTCTTGAAGTAATTTTTTTTTGGATAGGTAGGACAGGTAATACTAATTATATACATTATACATTTTAAATACAATAGTAAAATACCCGGACTTCGATTTGTCACGTCGGGGAAAGACCAAGACAATCGGCTAAGTTCGGTTTTATATAGTGTTATTTTTGTCTATCGCACCCGTTGCGCTGTGTGACAGAGAGAACGCTTTACTAAACCGACGTAGCCAGACGTCATAATCTTTTCCCCGATTTGACGTGCCAAATCAAATGCCAGGTACTGTAATCTGCTTGTCATCAACATTATGAGTAAGCTAAAATCCAAAAGTAATGCGTAAAATGTATACATTTAAAAGTAGAATAATTTTTTTAAATACAGAACATAACATATATCCGATCACTAAAGGTGTAAACGTCTTCTTTCTAAGTAATTTTGCGTGGTTAATGTAATTCGAGACTCTTATAAATAATAGGAATTAGACACAAAACAAGTAACGTAATTTTATTTATTCGTATCTAATTTGACAACAAGGTCATTACTATTACAATACCTATATATATAATATTGTAACGAAGCATTGTATAAATTAATTAACAAGAGGGCATCACAGAACATAGTTTGGTTCATCAAGCTAGACTACAATCAAGACGACTTGGTCATTCTGATTGTTTAAATAATCTCGAGCCGTCAATTCAGTTTGATAGACAAATAAGGCAATCGCCCTCATCACAAGTAGCGAACAAATAATACTTGAATTATTAAACTGATCGTTTTATTCATCGTTGGTAATATATTTTGTATTAGTAACAATTATTTAAGGCTATGTTAATGGAAAACGAAGTTTTTTATCATATAAGTCAAGTGTACTTACCAGAATTCACTAGAAGAACATTTTTAACGTTCGAGTTATTACGTCAACTTACAAAAAAATATCGCTAAATTCATGTATCACAAATGTATAATGGATATTAAGCCATTGACGTAAGGACGCTAAGACTCTAAGATATAAGAAATCGTTTCTATACGCTTACACGAAATTTTCTACTTAATTTAATATTGTCATGTCAAGTGTAATTCCAATAATTTATGATGTTATTTATTTTATTATGTTGGTAGAGCCACGCTGAAACCATTACTGGTTTCAACATGAATGGGTCGGCTCTCCCGGGGTAGTACCACCCTCTCATAGAAAACCGACGTGAAGTAACAGTGCTTGCATTGTTGCGTTTCATTCGGTCAGTGAGAACGCCGGAGACCCACCTCCCCTCCCCTCTCTCCTCTCCCTCTCCCTCCCCTAACCCTTCCCCCTAAAGGGTGGCAACTCACTTGCGACTCCTCTGGTGTTGTTAGTGTCCATGGACGGTGGTGATCACTTAATATCAAGTGACCCACCTGTTCGTTTGCTAACTATGACATAAAAAAAAATATAATTTAGGTATATATACATTCGAAAGCATTTTTTTAAAGTACCTAATTTGTTACTGTGTTAATCCAATTCATAAACAGAATCAAAATTTTAAGGAGAATATTATTGATAGAAAATAATAAGTGTTTCTATTTCGAAATCAATGCATTAAAAGTTGAATAAGGAATAAAATTCTATGTAGTCTTGTACGTACCGGGGCTTTTTGCAGAAAGATCATGAGATGAAATATTTAGGTTCCCTTAATATAAGGTCTTTAAGAAGTAGTAGTTATAGGTAAACTAAATATCTCTCGTATTTGACTTGATTATGTTACACTAAATAATAATAAAAACAAGAAATAGTTTTATTATAACAAAGTAAAACAGTTGAATTATAGAAATAGAGATTAACAAGAAATGTCCAACAACTGGTAACCAAATTCAAAAATATGCTGCAGTACAACAGTACAGGAGCGCTGATTTTCAGTTGGAGCCCATACGAAAAAGAATGTCCAGTTGGAGGATATCCATGTAAGGGAAAATTAAAACAGAAAACCTTTAAGCTACAAACAATTATACATCATTTATGAACACATTATACATACTGTCGTGACAAAAATACCAAATTTATCTGCATCTAAATAATCGAAAAGATTTGTATAGAAAGTTAATTGTAAGAAAGTGTCAAGATTACTTGGAACTTGTTTTATTTCATTCGTAAATATAAAATCTCCAAGTTATATCTATAAGATAGCTAGCCTATTTGTATAAATTTTATAACACTTAGAATCTAATGCACAGAAAATTACGCGCTGCTAACCGTTACTTGCCTCGGTGCAATGCCATATGCTCACTTCGCTAATTTGCAGAATGCTATGCGAGAAATGCAGGGAAATGTATTATTAAATTCGAAGCAGCGTTGGAACAAAAGTTGTAGCTTTTAAATACGGTCAAATTAAACTACATTAAATAATTTTCTTAATCATCTTCTTTTTATTTTCTGCTTCAAATATTTAAACGTTGCTATAATTTATTCCTTTTAAACTTAAAGGATTACGAAAAGTAAATCTAACCGTTACAGTCAATTACGAGCTTAAAAATATCTCCAGTTTATTTCCTTGTAATTTCAAACAAGAAGGCAATCCTTTATATAACTCGAAGAAAAAATAAGATTCATCCGAGTTAAATCCGAGAAATCTGAACCGAGAGCACGATATTTACACCAAGCGGCTTACCAGTCCTGTAACCCTGAATATTTTAAGTATTTTGTTAATATCGTAATCCTCCTTTTTCCTCGGACTAAGAGGGAAGTCGGCATTCACCGTTAACAGTTTCATGATTAATGACTGAAAACTCTTTGATGGCTTTTTAATTAGAGCTAAAATAGGGGTGTAGTACTTATTGCGAAAGCTCCGGTTGCGGGAAGGTTGTTGCGGCCACAGCTATATTTCATAGAAGGGGGTGTCTGAATTTGCAAGGCTAATAAATTGCGGAATACCTAGGCCTTATTGGCTCAACGTTTAATCGTTCGGGAGGCACTGGATTATTTCCTTCAAGTTCTTTATGTGACAATTGGAAAGTAAAATCCTTTATTATAATATTGGTCAAAGTGTTTACAAATCAATAAAAGAGAAATGAAATTTCTGACTTCCCATTACAAATTTATTTCCTCGAGCCGACCGGTACGCCTTCCAGATTATTCCCATTCGTCATGAAAACGGCGATTAATATTCAATATGAACGGTCTATTTGAGTGATTGTTTCAATAGGTCCTTGTACAAATCGAGACTGACTTTGAACAATGAAATATTGTTAATTAGAAGAAACTTGGAACCATTTGCGAAATTTCTTAAGAGATTTTTTAAATAAATTAAACATGGATTTACTTTCTTGAGTCTTTCTCCGTGCAAATAATTTGCAAATTACTTCTCGTTTTTATAACATCATTCTTGAAGCTTGTTACAAGTATCAAAGAATTATATTCTGTACTTTGAGTCTACATTATTATATTCATTCATTTATTATATTAAAATCATTGTGTTTTATTTAGTTTTGATTTTATATATTAACACATTCGTAAATACCACAATAGAAATACACTATCAGTCTATCTTTATACAATATAAATTTCTTCTGTGTATGTCACTGAACTCCTCTTAAACGGTTGGACCGATTTTGGATAATTGGACCCTGTAGGTGGGGCTGTGGTTGATTTTTAGGATTTTTTATTATCAAGGCGGGACAACTTCCGCGGTGCAACACCGCGGTGTATATAATATTTGCAAGGAATCCCATACCAATGAATAAAGAGTAAAATCCAACACTGGGTCTTACATTTTTTAAATTATTATTTTGGTCTTAGCACACAGGGTGAAGATAAATGGAAAATAATAATCACTATTGATATCCACTATTTAGCTTCAGCTATGAAACCGGTTATCAATATCACTAAATAGAACAATAAGACTTTATCCGGTCCCGGGTTAAATAGTGAAAGTCACGAATTCTCTCGAGGGGGTGTTGTCCCGAAAATATTCCTATTACGCGGCGAGCACGTCGAAAACAATGACTTGCTAGTAGTCTCGCTAACCAGCCACTTTTAACAATTACGATAAACAAAGCATTTTTACACGGCCCGAGTTCATCTTGAAACGGTTCAGCTTAAGTTCTCGATGTAAACTGCTTGTTTTTGCTCCTTACAACCAGTCATTGGGCGTGATATGAATGCTAATGACTACGAGGTCTTAAAATCTTGTTTGAAATGAATTGTTTTGTTGCCTGATTATGTTTTAAGGAGTTTTGGTTGACACGTTTGTGGCTTCTTCAAATCCTTACTCGGAGTGCTCTGTACACTAGGAATATATTAACCTTGGTAATAAAGAGAATATTTTTTGATTTGTAGAGCCACGCTGAAGCTATTATTAGTTTCAGCATGAATGGGTCGGCTTGTCTGGGGTAGTACCACCCTCTCATAGAAAACCGACGTGAAATAACAGTGCTTGCATTGTTGCGTTTCGTTCGGTCAGTGAGAGCGCCAGAGGCCCACCTCAATTCCCTCTCTTCTTCCCCCTCACTCCCTTTCCCCCAAACACAGGCTGGCAAAGCACTTGCGACTCTCCTGATGTTGCAAGTGTCTATGGACGGTGGTGATCACTTAACATGAGATGACCCACAAGATCGTTTGCCAGTTATGGCATAAAAAAAAGAATATATATATTAAAATTATACGTGTATTATAAACGCGTAGAAAAGTCTTATATGTACACTGAAATTATTTGTAAAATATGATTTTATACCAGGAATGTAACGGATAGATTTAAAAAAAGTTATAATTTGTTGGACTTTTTGAAAAGAGTAATCTCCAAAAATTCATTTCATTTTGCGTAGAAAAGTTCAAAAATGGCACTTCATTAGTTAGGTTCCAGAACTGCGTGCTGCAGGCATGGAAGCAGTGTCAGTAGTGTTTTCAATTCTATATGAATTTCTTCAAGTTAATGAAGAAAACAAACTATCTTTTGACATCCCCGATTATGCATAACATATTTCAAACGTTTTATACAAATATGCGTACAAAGTCCCAAGGACAGTTAGGCGTCAATAAATTATCAAATGGATGATAGAAAATTTGACTTTGAATTATTTCAACATTTAGGGGTTATTAAATTAGTCTATATTAGTATTATGACAAGGTCAAATTTGTAAATACGTTTGTAGGAAGTAACCTCTAAAATTACTAATGCGGTTCCAAAAATTATTTCACTGTTAGAAAGCTAAATTCAGGCTGATGGGTTTAGTCAAGTTATTTAACGCGTCTAAAGTCGCGGATAATTATAACAGTATATTTAATTACAATATAAAGTTTGCGATTACATGGCACGGAGGTAGTCTCGGATGCTGAATCCTAATTTAAAAACTCTTTCACTAATTATATTTGAATTGATGATTATAAGCTGGAGTAATTTTCTTCTGGAATAATCTATAAACTATCTGGAATAATAAACCTTGAAGTTAGACATATGCTATCGCTGACTTTTTTATAGGCATTATCAAGCTCTAGAACCTTTCTCTAGAACTCAATCATATATCTCTTATTGTTAAGGCAGCGTTCGAAGGAACATTTTCGTTCGACCGTTTTTTCTCCGACTTACTTTGCAAATCCGACTACCAGAAAAAAGTTTTTTTACTTTTCGGGTAAATATATAGCCTATGACACTCACAAATAATGTGGCTTTCTATTGGCAAAATAATTTTCAAAATCGTTTTAGTAGATCCAGAGATTACCCCCTACAACCTCACAAACTCACACACTTTACCTCTTTATAATATTAGTATTATCTATACTAATATAGATGAGTATAGATAATATTAGTATAGATGAACGACGTCTCGGGCCACTAAAAAGTAATATATAAATGTATAAACTTCCAAATTTTTCCTGACAATAACATTAATGATGAAAATAAATAATTACGCCATTTCGCTATTTACGCCACTTGCCATTTAGTACGTGTTATCGATAATGTAAAACTTAATAAGAATAAAACTATGTTATATATACAAATTTACACATATCCACTGTATCATTTTCAAGATTAATACTACTTAAATGTTACGGAATAGTACTATGCAAATAGAGGCACATAAGCACTGAAATCTATTTGCATTACGACCGTACAACGGGACTCAGATGTGGCTGCGAATCTGTCGTGATATATGGACGTTATTAGGAAAACAAAACTTTTAATTGCCAGTAATCCCGTGTTGTGCTGTAAATTTTGTTTTTGTTCCGTTTCACCAGCGACGGAAATTTATAAATTATGTATCAATTAAAACGTTGGAAAGCTGTCTTACAGTTTGCAGGAGGTCTTATTTGAATAATATAATTGTTTAATTAATTTCGTACGGTTTAATAATATATTTGGAAAAAGTGCGCGAGTATTCTAATTCCAATTTTTTCGATGTATTTTGTTAAAATATTTATTCAAATTAATATTGATAAAACAAAACTTATTATTGCATATGATTTATCTAAATTTTTAACAAAATATATTTTAGTATATTTATAACAGCGAGTTCATATATAACATTCATTTTTATTCTTGCAATTGCAATACTTATAATCGATTACAGTCTTCCGGATTGCGAAGGAGAAAATTATGCACTAAAACACTCTAAATATCCATTAAGAACTTTATACACATCTATAAATGAAAACAGCAATAAAATAAAGTCATTTAGATTTTGATGTTTAGTTTTATAGCTAATCGTTTAATATTTTATAGCATAGTTTTATGCTAACATCGCTTAAAATAACTATACACGTATCTACACAAGAACAATATAATTTCTTGTCATTCAATAAATACTGGTGTGAGAAATTGTCATTGTGGTGTAGATTACAGATATCACTAAGTTGTGAAACCCAACTAAAACTGACAGTGAACTGGTATCATACGCATTAAGCTGTAAGCTTATGTAGGTGGTACGCTGTAGCTATTACTAGTTTCAACATGAATGGGTCGGCTCGTCCGGGTCAGTACCACCCTCGCACAGAAAACCGACGTGAAGTATCAGTGCTTGCATTGTTGCGTTTCGTTCGGTCAGTGAGACCGGTTTTGCAATGTTTATTAGGGCAGATCACTCAGAGCGGTTTTGTATGTTGCTAGATTCAAAGGTAAACTGTTTTGCCTTAGAGGGCAGCACTTGCGAACGTTTTTTAAGGTGCGTTCACGAAAAGTAGTGGACAGATACATTCCTTTTAAACGATAAAGTAAATATGAAAATAAAAGATTTGTGCTAACATATAAATTACTACAGATAACAAAAGTACGGAACACTGTCGAAAAGTAGTTCAAATAGGACTTTCCGGAAGGTTTAGCTAAAAAATACATTTGATTCGTTTGCATGGCGGAGAGAGTGACTAAATGAATACATACTGTGGGAAACTGGTTACCAGTAGCAGTAAATACCACACATGCAGGTTGAGGCACTATCACGGATTTAACATACAGTTCTATTAAAGTAAAATCTCCTTATTCCCGGGAATAGGTGTTTTATATATAAGCATAAGGGATGGCTTCCAAGGTTACAAAAAAAAATCAAAATAAAATAAATTTCTTGAGAAAAACAGTAAAACTTATTTCTATTTCTGTTTAAATTATGTAAAAGATTAAAGAATTTATACAGTTTTAATTCTCTTGGATCTTTTAAGAGGCCAGTTAATTTGGAATGTTCAGCTTCAAGCTTACGAGAGTGATCGCCAACACTGTCTAAAACATTGTATTTTTGTAATTCAAAAGTTTCGCGGCGGCGGCTTTACCTAAGGAAGATTAGGCTTAGACATAATAAACTTTATTTCTTAATAAATATTTCAATGCTTATTTCATTGTTATCTGTTAAAAAAATCATTGGAAACACGCGGTTAATTTGGAATCGGCGAGTAAAGAAATTTTCAACTGCAAATATAAAAAACATTTTTTTTACATACGAATACTGAAACTGCGAATGAAGATAGCGTACTTCATTTAACAAGTTTGTAGTTGTATTAATCCAGTCACGTTGTTGAAGCCCATTAGACCATTAATTTGAAAAAAGAGTTAAATTGTTACATTAAACAACGAGCAGTAATGAATATTATTTGTAAAATATAATTAAAGTAGAAGTATATGTCAATTCTAAAGGAGACAACGATTAAATAAAAGAAACAGATTTGAAATCGGCAAGAAGTCTGTGTTAAATTAAATTATCCGTATTTCCACTGTTACTTCGAAGTTGTTTTTAAGATTTCGCTGGCACGCTTCACTGCTACTGATTTATTTGTGGGTATGAGGCGTGAAGCAAATGAACTGCCACTGTAACGAGATATACGACACGACCGCACCGTAACCAGGGGGTGTGTGAAGGTATCTTAGAACACGGGCAAGTAAAATTTACGAAGTGGATGTCGTGAAGTATAATGGAGCTATTTCTCTTCGCCGCTTTGATTGTGATTAGTGATCTATTTCTGTGCATAATTAATTATTTTTGGTGTTAGTTTGCCTCTACAATATCTTCAATAAAGTGTTTAGTCATGATATCATTTAGGTAAATACTTCATTTGAAACGTTTTTAAGGTTCGTTTATAACGGTAGTAGAAATTAAATACTTAAATAGGTTATATAACTTTTAAAGTGTTTCTTCTTCTAACCTATATCCAATTGAACTAGTACAGATGAGAACCATAATTACTACTGGTAAGATGATAAACTAGTGTACCTAATACAGAGGTTATTCAATTCTTTATATTTATTGTATCATTTTGTTACTCTGTATTTCTTACAAGCCATACGACTTCCAATGTCATAGATTAAGTACCTATTTTTGTCATTTAGCTTTGCTTTGTTTTAATAAATATTATTATTGTAATCCTTCGATAAGCAAATCATGATAATAAGTTATTGTTTTAAAAGTAATATTGCCCTTTAAATGTATAATCAAAGTTGTATTATATTTGGTCGCGTTTAGTGCGTCATCAGTTACACCTTTGGAAAAGGGTAAGCGATTTACAAGAAGTCCCAAAAGCATACGTTCAGTATATTCGATGAGATGTTTTGTTAGAAAATGTCTCAAAATATAAACTATTTCAAAGTAGTTTGTCACTAGCAAATGCATTAACGTTTGCGGCTTGCGGTGAGCTCCGGCGACTTGGCTTGTGGTCCAGAAGCCCTAAGCAAATTCCGATCGTGAAAACTGTCATTGCCGACTGGCGATTAGTCAAGTTGGTAAGTGTTACTTTCCGATTGTTTTTCACTTTGCAGCTGTCGGAAATTGTAATTTATACGACTTTACACTTCCACTACCCGTTTAGTAATTTGAAATTGGCATGAATCCCAGCAAAATTGAAAGTTTATTTATGGGTTGGTTAGCTAACTTCTGAATTGAATTTTGTTTTGCTGGTGCAGTGCAATATATTATTGTATGACAGCCACTTATCACGATAGAACAGATTGTTTACAATAAACATTTTTACAAAATGTAGGTACAGTTAAAATTTAAGGTATATTCATATCATATATATTAATACGTGAAGCCTAAACTTTGTATCCCTTTTAACGGAATTGGACGAACGGATGAACGTGAAATTTGGCATAGTTAAAGTTTATATGGAGGAGAAGTGCAGAAAGCTATTTATTTTATATAAAATGCATTCGAAGTACATTAAATTAATTAAAATATGCATTACTGACACTAATGCTTCAATTTTACACAACATATACACACATGTATATAAAAAAGACATTTTGACATCTGTCAATAAAGGACTTCAGAAAAGGTTGTGAAGGAGGTTGCTATGCTCGACTGTATGTACTATTTTACTCTTACGTTCCAATTACCCTTTTTCATTCTACATTCAACAATGATATTAACCCTAATAAAATTCAAACTTAAAAAAATCTATGAGCTACGGTCGAATGTCGACCAGTGGGCGCCCACTAGTTTGTTAAAATGTGTACAAAAAGGATTCACTTCTGGAAACCTTGTGAAAACATAGTTTAAAATAAATTCTATTGCCGTTAAATCTTAAAACAACAAAACATCCCATGACAGAGTAGATTTGGAAAACACCAAAGGTACAAAGCTTTTTGAAAGTGCTTGTGACAAATTGCTAACATTCTCGTTTCGTCTACCTGTTTGCTTTTCGTATTGACAAGCAATGTTTTCTCCAAGAAGAATCTAGTAAATAAACAGAGAAAAGGCATCCGACGTGATTGCGCTAAGGCGCACCCACACCTTGTTTGTGTAATCCTCGGCTTTTGATTAGCTACTTCAGGTTTCAATGAGAGAAAAAGTAGAAAAGGTTCAATGTTTACACACGACCCTGGTTACCTGTGCGCAGTTGGCCTATTTCCAATTTATTGGTTTAAAGGTCAAGTTATTGTGTTGGTTGCTCATACGAAGCGTATTTATTTCTATTTTCATACTTTAAATAACTTATCTGCTTATTATTTAGATTCGACAGAAATATATGTGTCTTTTATTATTTACGTTTTTCTTTATCATTTGTTTTTTATGTAAAATGAATATATACTTTTAGATCAAAAAAGGTCCAAAAGATTATAAAACATATTATTCTCACGAAACAAAAGATTGGACCAGAACCCGATGTCAAAGGCCACGACACTGTCCCTAGCGCCACTCATTCGAGTGACTACACTCGTTTCCGACTTTTGATTTATGTTCGTTGCCGTCTGGTTTGTCAAGGGCTTTTTTATTGTCTTATAAATATAAAAGAATTTAATAATAATATATACAATAAAAATAACTAATAATGGATATTTCTTCAGATAAACTAATCTTTATATATAGATTTCTTCTGTACGTGTGTCACTGAACTCCTCCTAAACGGTTGGACCGATTTTGATGAAATTTTGTGTACGTATTCCAGTGGATCCGAGAATGGTTTAGATTCAATTTGGCCCGGTAGGTGGCGCTGCGGTTGACTTTTAGGGTTTTTTTTTTAAATTATCAAAGCAGGACAACGTCCGCAGGGACCGCTAGTGTCTGTATAAAAATGGATATTTTGATTTGTGTGCATATCTCTAAAACCGATATACATCAACATTGCTTAAACGAAGGAGAATGTTGTTATACTAACTTATTATTTTAAATTTTTTTAACATTAAAAATATAATCCTAAATTAACAGCCATCCAATACTTCGAACTTTTTAATTCCTTTTTTATATTGTTAACTTATTAATTTATGTGGCAGAACCAATGTCTATCTACCGGTTTAGACTTGTCAATACTCTGACTAACCTTATATGTTTTAACAAAATTAAACTTTAAAATAACACAATCACTAACAGTAATTATTATGCAAATAAATATATTTATTTAATGCATGATGTCGGTAATTGTTGTGTTTGTCTCTGTGTATCTCAGTGGCCTAATTATATAATAAAAATTTAATACTACCTATAAAGTGATTCTCCTATGACTGACTTGACACTGATAGAATTCATATCTATGAAACTCCAATATTAAAGAGTTGAAGTTAGTTAGTTTGGATGTTTGGGGTAATCTCTGGTACTACTGATCTGATTTTGAAAATTATTTCACTGTTAGAAAGGTTAAATAAAGGCATAAAACCCGTAGCAAAATTCATTACTCTCAGCTTTACAAAAAATACGAAACACCATATATCTAAGTTTAATATCTCAGCTGAAAAGATTGTTTTTATGTGAAAAAGAAAATAAATGTTACAATTACAAACTACTCTAGTTTTTTTTTTCCTCGAACTGACTACGCTATTGACCTGTCAGGGTCTTCACAGCTTCACCAGACTACAACCACTATAGTTATTAGATACAGGTTTCATGTATACTTTACAAATTCTTATTAAAATAAATAACTTAATCAAAATGGAAATTTCATGGAGATAAAGTTAAATTTTTACAGCATGTTAATTGATGGAGTTGGTTAGAACATACAAACTATAAGCCGGTAAAATTATTGTGTTGTTGCGAGGACAGTAAATGGGCCGCGGAAGTGAGGCTCAAAGAAGCAACTCTGGGGATACCGGAAAGACATTTCTTGCCAATATATATATAAGATATTTTGGTTTCACAATTGGTCCCGGTAGGTGTCGCTACAACGGGTTCTAAGGTTTTTTAAGATTTGGAAATAAAATCGGAACAGATAATAACCGATTTGGCGCAGACGAAGTTGCGTGGGTCAGCTACTATATTATATAATTTAATAACCGTATGTGATTTTTTCTAAATTATATATTTTACACAGCTGAATATTTTAGTTTTTAAATTAAAATTTAGAAGACTTTAGAAAGTAAATATGAAACGGACGACTGCTAATAACAGTTTCTAAATAACTGCGCTCATCGTACAGGGTTTTAGTTTTGGGTAACGGCATATATACTGAAAAACCTAGTACAGAAGTCAACGTAACTAAATAGTTCACTATGCCGAAAGTTTCAGAATGGCCGTGGTCATATTAGATCATAGTAATCATAGAAAAGGGAGTTGTGTTTGTTAATTTATAGAAGCACAGTAGTTCTATTGACTATGGATAAACATAATGGCGACCACGCGCCATAACAAAAGGGGTGTTGTTTTATATTCGATTGGAAGTAATTTAAGTAATAATACGATTTTTAAATCAATATCCAGATTTCATAAAAATGAAAAGGAAGGTTTCTGTATTTTAAAAAGTGCGTACTTTGTTATCAATTTTTATACAGGTATGTAATGGATATACCAAATAGCTTTGCAGTTCCATAGTATCGAATAATTACTATATTATAATCGATAACCCAGTGTTCTATTATCACCACAGAAGATTATAATAATAATTATAATAATGTACTTACTGCCTTTGGGAAATAAATTAGATCGTATCGTTAACAACGATAAATTAATGATGAAATAAAATGTATGTAGATGCATTACACCAGAATGGCTCAGCCTATTTGGCTAATTATTTTCTTGTTTTGTATGTAATTGTGAGAACAAGGTTTGTATAAAAAAATCGTACGGAAAGAACAAAAATGTAGATAATAAATATTTATATAAAAAAGTGAGTGAAAATATGAGTAGAAGTAAAAATATTGAGAGAATTAACGTTTAGTTCTTATTTTATCTCATTAAATAGTTGTATACTATAAAGGAAAGATTTAGTTTCATATCCTTCGTTATAATGCCCGTGCAGATATTGTAAAATAATAAGAATTTATAAGCATATATTTTTATTTAATTTTTCAGTTTTATTTTGACAACAAATCTCCTACGTTATTACTGTCAATGTATGCCATAGAGTAGGTAATATTACAAATATTACAAGTCTCTTGTGATGATTTCAACGTTCTAACAAGATGGCCGCCCTTGTTAGAACTTTCCATGGAGTTTTTGTGGCATGCCAAAAATCATGCTCTGTGGTATTATTTCTTAACGACTTCACTTGTGCATAATACCCAAACATAACAAACCACCAATATTACAAAATATAGAGTCAAACAACACAAGATTATGAATGAAATATAAAATCCACTACATTACAGACTAAAATCCCACCAAAAACTCATAAAGACATATCTTAAATGTTGTCAGTCGTTTGTTTGGAATAATTATGAATCCCATACAATTAATCCACCAAAATCAATCGGTTTTATTACAAAAATTAAATGAACACGGGCTTATCACGAATTTTGCTAAGCAGTGCCTAAAATTTTAAACCTAGATGAACACATATTTGAAATACTTTATTACAAACACGTGTCTAGGCGGCCTCTAGCTAAACATTTGGTGTAATTTTTTTATGCTTGCAACTCTGAATAGTATTCGTTCAATTCAACCTCATCATTCAAAAACGTTCCATTACATACAGATATTATGCGAACAATTTCAATTTTTGAATAATATTTTTGTTCAGATCTTCATTATGAAAGTTTACTTATTTTAAGTTAAATTGGTTATCATTATTGTGACATCTTGGTTAAAAGAAAGTAGTGTAATTGTTAAAATTAGCAATTTATTTAGATTAATATATTACCTCAAAGAGGGTGAGGTAGAATAACAGTATAATGTTAATAAATTGTCAAATACATTATCAAAAAATGTCAATAGTGTCATATATTATTAGTTATAATTTACTTGTGAATCTCTAAAATTGTGTAATTTATTTATTTCTTCCAAATCAATTATACCCAGGAAATTCCTAATTTATTACGAAACGTCTTTCGCCGGCAAATAGAAATACAATAAATCACAACAATAAAATAAGAACTGTCAATTTAGACAAGTGTTAGAGGATATTTACATTTAATTGATGTTCGCTATAAACTATTTTGGGGTGTAAGGGGTGTCAAATAACATCATAAGACTTGAGACACTGAGACTTGAGACATAAGACAATGGTGGTAGAGCTACGCTGAAACTATTACTGGTTTCAGCACGAATGGGTCGGCTCGCCCGGGGTAGGGGTAGTACCACCCTCTCATAGAAAACCGACGTGAAGTAACAGTGCTTGCATTGTTGCGTTTCGTTCGGTCAGTGAGAGCGCCGGAGACCCACCTCCCCTCCCCTCTCCTCTCTCCTCTCCCTTTCCCTCCCCTAACCCTTCCCTCCAAAAGATGGCAACGCACTTGTGACACCTCTGGTGTTGTTAGTGTCCATGGACGGTGGTGATCACTTAACAGCAGGTGATCCACCTGTTCGTTTGCCACCTATGACAAAAAAAAAAAAAAAAAGACACCCAAGCCAACCTCACCTGCATGTGGTGCACCCTGCTGAGTAACTAACGAGGCAATGGCGAAAGCGGGGTAGTAGGGTTTTACAGCCTGACTGGGTCGCAACCACCATGTATATGGCGAAAAAGCCCGTCATAGTGATTCGCTTCTGCGGGTCGCATTTCGGGATCAGCCTGTGCATATCCAGCTGTTCGCAGGCCGGCATGACAGCGGTGACCGGCGATGGATAGTGTGTCACTCGATGGTCGTCGTTGTTTTTGGACTGTACTGTGCTTACCATTAGGCATAATGCAGTCACTTTGCCGAACTAAATTAAAAAAAAAAAACAAGTGTAAGATACTCTTTTGTAATCAAACTTTTTTAAAGCAAGTTTTCAACACATATGTAACTTTTTTGTAATAATACGGTATAATGACTACACTGTCTAAATTAATAACAGAAGTAATTATGTTCGGATTACTACAAATCAATATTTAAGATAACATTTGCCTTGAAATATTGGTCTCATTCCGATGTTTTCGCAATGGACCCTATGTTTTTATAGCCGCCGGCTTGTTTTGTTACACGCCTATTTGTATTCGACAACCGTAATTACATTCGAAGTGTACTACAGAGTTTGTAAAAGCGGGTGTAACAAACAGATTGTATAGATTTCTTTTTTATTTAAGTAATATTTATTAATAATATTCAACTAAAGATTTCTGAGGGCAACGTATTTTTTAGTTTCACATTTTCTTTAAAGGTTCTGTGTAATTTTAGAAATTTTTATATATCACATCGTGAGTAACTGAAAGTTGATTTTTAAATAAAATAATATAAAAATGTTTACCTTTTTTTTCGGGTTAATTTCCAATACAGCTTAACCGACTTTGACGAGACTTTAAAAGTCTTATTTAGGATGTATAAATATGTTTATTGTTAATACAAAAGGTACATCCAAAAATAACTCACAATAAAACAAGCAACAAGTTTTGCAATATTTTTTTATAGTAATTGATTATTCTAATTGTTTCTGATAATTGGTATGTATACGTATGTAATAAGACATAATAAATATATACAATGTTGTTCAAGATGGCTGCCACATTCATAGAGCGTACGTAATTATGTACTAACGCTCGAATACATCCTATTTACGCTTCAAATACAAAAGAGTTGAGAGCTTAGATCCTCCCACCTCTCAGGAGCAACAATTAAAACGCGAGGGTTGGGAGGGAGTAGTTACTGAGTGGAAGTGATGACGGTTCTCAACGGCGACACTTCCGCGGGCTTGTTACACAACATAAAAATACATGCCTCGCTAAA
This sequence comes from Antheraea pernyi, assembly GCA_015888305.1. Classification (NCBI taxonomy): domain Eukaryota; kingdom Metazoa; phylum Arthropoda; class Insecta; order Lepidoptera; family Saturniidae; genus Antheraea; species Antheraea pernyi. The sequence goes on along the minus strand of MU158751.1, from coordinate 1,959,722 downwards.
TTATTACTTGTCACGTCGCGTCCCCTACATTAGGTACAATCGTAATGGTAGCATTTTAAAAATAACATATCTTTTTCTGTAGTTGAGATTTTTCTGCGAGCTTTGGTTATTTTAATGTACATTTTTCTTTCACAAAAGGGTTAACCAGAAATATTTTGTTTTATTCAATACCGATAAAATATGATACTCAATTTCAAAGTATCCAATAAATTAGTAACTTGTATTATTTTCATAGTTACAGTTATAAATAAAATGTGGTTCTTGAAGTAACCACAACATTGGCTGCTATTATTATGTAATATGATATTTTCTCAGAGTCACAACAATTTCTGGTGTTAAATTATTAAACGATTGAAGCTTATAAGTCTAAAATTTGCAATGGAAATCTCTAAACTATTATTTTATTAAAATTCTTTGTCTTAAATTATAATAATGGGCCGTATAAAATATTAGGAATCCGTATAATTACAAAATATCAAATTAAAACAAGTAGCAGAAATAGATATTTAATCTTGTATCTACTAAGGGTACCTCGTATAAATGTCAGTCTGACAAAAGTGGAAAACGACTTCAAAGTGCAGGGGCACATTTAGTCTATTCTCAACAGGCTAAAGTCGCACACCGAGTTGAGCTTAGTGTGGGGCTGCGGTAAACAACAAAAGTTTATCGTATGTACCATATACGTACTACTAAAACAATGAAACCAATGTATGTAAAACGAGGGGTGTTACCGCGATAGTTCTCATGACTGCCTACCGATGTGTAAAGAAGCCGCACTCGACTTTTTTCAAAATGGCGGCTTGTCAGACGTCATCCTGACGTGCAAAATAACGTGCAAAACTCGTGCTATGGATTTAATATTTCATTATAATAGTTTATTAATAACGTAAAGCTTTTTAAAAATGATTAGGAAAATTTAATGATCATCTTTAATTAATTTATAATTCTCATGATTTTAATTTTATGATTCATTATTATTTCTTTATTTTTCATTATTATTATTCAAAAACTAGTGTACGAATATAATAATGGTTTTCAATTTTTATTATGCTATTTTCAGTACAGTGAGTAAAATAATTTTTTTCATCTTCAATGAAAAACGGCGTTATATAAAAAAAGTTACATATGGCTTTATGTAAGTAGAAGTCTACACTGCAATCTTTAAAATTACTTAAAATGGCCTGAATTCCTGACCTCGATCTTTTAAACACTCTCCTATACTTTTCCTTTCAGACTATTGAAGGCTGTGGCATTGTAAAACCTTTTTATCATACAAAAGTTTCTACGAATGTAGCGTCAACGGCTTTTTCTCTTAAATCAAACTGAAGCAGTACTCAGGGCACGGGCAGGGCAATATGAAACAGGTCGAGCCGAGTGATCCGTACTCCAAAGGGCTCGGCCGTCTCAGATGTCGCCGAAGAGCCCATTCGCGGCTCCCGGCCACACCCTCCACTCGACTCGCACGTAAGCCTACGAGCGACCCGCTTTATTTATTATGTACAGCCATTAACGCCACTGCCATCATGGCGGCGAGTTTTTCAATTTTTAATTTCCCTCTTACGGTGCTCTGACACTCGACCATAGCCCCTAGATTGACACTTTTGTGGCTCATCGCGTTTACGCTACGCCGTGGAGTTACTGTTGACTTAATAGCCTTCCATTACTTTGTGGTCTCTTGACATAGTTTTTAGTTCAATAATTTAAAATGAAATTATTTGTAACTGTTACGTTCTCAACTGTTTAAAATTAATTATGAATAGATTTTAATGTAACAATTTTATGTATGATAAATTATCTGTAATAAAATTAATAAATAATCTTTGCTCATGTCTAAACAATATGATTAAAATTTCGTGGTTATAAGTAATACCAAATAGTATTCCAACAAACTTTTGGGATAAACAAATTTCTCCGTGTTTTATTCTCAAATTGTTTGCTAAATTTGTAAAAATTTAATGTCGATTCGAAACAAGCATTCGTTTTTACATTGGATTACATTGATTAGTTCCAACATAATACCTCTGACACGTGTTAATTCCTAATACTTAGACATGGAGTTAATATTGGGTACGTCGGCATGTACAAGGTTTCGTCTACCCTCCAAATATGTACCTAAAATAATTTTATGGCTTCTAATGCTCTTTCAAAATGGCGTCAGTTTTTTGTTATGTTGTTTTGGAACTAATTAACATAAGGACGTATATATTTTTCAATGTTGAAAGTAGAAACTGTCTGATTGAGTAAAACAAATAACTACAGCACATAGCAAAGAAGGAAATAAAACTACTTACCTTAGGTAATCAGTTTAGTTTGCTGTTTTTGAGAATTAAGATGAAACGTTATAAATATGCTCTATATACGGTGATCACTTACCGTCAAGTGACTCGCCTGTTCGTTTGCCACCTATAATATAAAAAAAATGTTCGAATAATTTGGTAATAATAACCATTCCTTATTGTTCTATTTTCATTAATTCTCTATGTTGTTCTAAATATCATTAAGAGTGATTATAGGGTATAAATTTTCAAATGACATACTTCCTGTATACAAAGTTTGATTAGAATCGGTTAAAAATAAATATTTTTAGTTGCACTAAGTATTATTCATATTTTTAAAATTTATCAATTGAGATATAACATATACATCTAGTTTACAAAATTCCATAAAAAATCATCTCTCCATTTGGGTTAACCTAGCAAAAGAGATTTTTTTTATTCATGATCTTCACCATGGACAGCTCTTTTTAACCCACTGCAGGACATAAACCTACTTTTACTCCATTCTTTTCTGGTCTGCGTCAGTCTTATCCAGGTTTTTCTCATAAGGTATATGTGATATCGTCTACGCATATTGCCATTGGTCTTCCCAAACTTAGCGTGCCCTCTCTCGGTCACCACTTGGTTAGGAATGTACATCAACTGCCATCTACTTTAAAATTTGGCCAAGTGACCTGCATAACGCATTTTGAGTTGAGCAATATGCATACCAATGTCCTGCACTTTGCGGATAGATGTATTTTCAACTCTATCACTTATGTAATATGACACGCGCTATGACATATCACGCTGTGGGATTTTATGCATAGTTTCCTTTGTGAGCATCCATGATGCTTCGGCACCATACGTCATTTTCACTAATTACACAAATACATTTAAGTATGTAATTATAAATATGCATTTAAATTTGATCATGTGTCATACTTTCAAAATATATATTCACTATTTTACACACTGTTTATCGGTGAACAGTTTTTCGTGTTAGCCAACATTCTCGTCTCTCACGTTTACTTTATTTTTCTGGTTTTATAACATACATTCAAGTTAATAAACTCTATATCAAAGCTGATTAAACTCATGCCATAATAGACTGGTTAATATACTCTGTTCTGATTTCTCATGCAAGATGTATTTTAATCTTATTTGTGTTGCTCTAAATAGAGATTTTGCATCATGTGACTACAAGAAAATATTCAATATCAATGTCCATTCAAACCTATTACGATAAGAGGGCTATTCGACCAGAGACTTCGTAAATTTATTTCATTAAATTTAATATGAAACTTTCAACGTTCGCCGACTGGGAATTTGGTCAGAGACGAGTTAAAGCTGCCGCGTAGGTACAGGCCAAATTAATCTTAAGGGAGTTTCGATGTTACATAGATCCGTGGACTTGGAGTACGCTAAGTCGGACGGACGTTATAAATTAACAACCCTCGCCGGTAATTAAACCGAGGTGTGCTTCACATTGAACTTAACGAACAAAAATTCAATTAACCTAAATTTTGTTAAAACACTTTTTCAACGTGGCTATCTTTTATCAAATTTGTAAATTCGAATCTGTCGGTCGGCTCTCATCGCTAAAGCGCTTCATGGAAAAAAATATTTACAGGCTAATTGTATTACAAAAATTTGTGACTTCGTAAACAGATTTAATTTGGAAACTAATTAATCTCCGTAAAATAATTAGATTTTCGACAACGTTATATCGAAGTTTCACGAATAATATTTCATAATAAATATCAGGACCAATTATATAATTTTCATAAATTCTTATGTCAATCCCTCATTTTATGGACTTATATTTAATTATTTTTTTTTTATTTTCAGGTAAGATATGATGTGACGTACCTTGATCAAACCGGAAGAAAATAAGCAAAACATTAGTTGGTAAGCACAACTCTACATATATCCTATTTCCCATAGGATGAAATATTTATAAACTACAAACAAACTTAGCCGCATACTATAATGTACTGTACTGTTCATAATATATAGTTATACTTAGAGAAATGTACACATATCAGTGATTTTTCATATACTTTATCCTATGAAAATAGGTAGTAAACGCAGCTTGTACAATCATCAGTGTGTTATTAAGCCACTTATGTCAATTTTTATTTAAGGAAACAAAGAAGGTAAACGAAACAAATATGCAAAATATAATTGAAGGTCTGAATAACATAGGCTCTTTAGCATACATTCGTCAACAATGGCTTTAGAGAACATTTCTAACAAATTAACTCAAGTTGAAACTTTATAATTAACACAGTTAAATATCCATTAAAATTCGTCAAACGAGTTGCCTCTTCATTTGCATATTTTGCAACGTGGCGTCGCGACGCGCCGGTCGAGTTTCTGGTGAACTAATGCCGGTATATTTCCTAGAAGTCCCGCGAGATTGGTGTATGTCTACCGCCCGTACTTCACGATATGAAATTAAATGTTTATTAATATATCGCATACTTTAATGCCACCAGGACTCAATAGAAAATATATTTTTAAGTAGTTACTGGATATACACCGAGTAATTCCAAATTGTATCGCAATCCTGTCAGACATGTGTAGACTTATTTGATATTATCCATTTTTAAACTTAAATTATATCCATATATAAACAGGCGAAGATAAAATAGTTCTGTGCCATTTCCTCTTGTATTTATCAATCGTTTTTCTTTTTGTTTAATAGCCATTGAGCTTTAGTGAAATAATAACAAAAAAATGTTAAACAAATTTTTTATTTACATCGACGAACCTTTATTTGCAAGCCCTATTTATCATATTTCGCGATTTTGGCCATAAAAAACCTCAATAATATTTTATTTTTTTATTGTAACACGTCCAAATGACTGCACTATGCCTCATGGTAAGCACAGTACAATCCAAAAACAGTAGTGACCACCGAGTAACACACTATCCATCGCTGGTCACCGCTGTCATGCCAGCCTGCGAAAAGCTGGATATGCACAGGCTGATCCCGAAACGCGACCCGCAGAAGCGAATCACTATGACGGGCTTTTTCGCCATATACGCCATGGTGGTTGCGACCCAGTCAGGCTGTAAAACCCTCCACCGCGCGTTCGACATTGCCTCGTCCGCTATTCAGCAGGGTGCACCACGTGCAGGTGAGGTTGACTTGGGTGTCTCAAGTCTTATGATGTTATTCGATACCCCTTACACCCTTTTAATGAAACTAAAAAAAATAATTACATTAAGTGTTAATATTCTTATAAATCTTAATTCACGGAAGTCAGATATTGGATGAACATCGATAACGATTAAAAATATATTCACAATATATATAAAAAATATTTTATATGTATAGCGCGATACAAGGTTTGACTTAGGAAGCATTATCGTCACATCTATATGTCAGATATTTCTATTTATTTTATAAACGAATACCGCTCGCGCTTTTGTATTGCGGTTCTATGTCAATAGCCACAGTTAGGACTTAGTTCCTCATGAGATTGAATATTACTATAGACTAAAGTAACCGCTTAACATCACTTGAACTGCGTGCTTGCTTAGTGCTTAATATCATTAAATATTTCTAACTAAAATAAGTAATTGTTATACCTCGGGGTATTGCTGTCAATCACTCCCCTCAATAAAATATTTAGAAGCTTAATCCAACGTGGCCGCGGTTCAATTATGTATGAACCTTTATAAAAGTCCGTCCTGTGGTATTGTCTTGGGGTGGGTTAACAAGGCGTGGTTACCTACTAAGCGTTACTTATTGATAACCTGTTGTCTAGACTCGTAGGTTACGAGTATTTGCTGTCACGAAACCATGAATTTGTTAGTTGTTAGTACAATTTATGTGTCATGTATGAAAATTGGTGTCTGATGAGGGTAATTTTTAAAAACGTTTGAACAGGTTACCATTTTTTATATTAATTTAAGTGTAGAAGGTTTAAAAGAATACTGAGTTTGTTATTATAGTCCACAAATAATATGAAATAGCTTTAAATCGAATATAGAGATTAAATATATTGCATTAATAAATTAGCTGATTAGAAATAGTAAATTTCGTCGTGGTGCGATTAATAAAGGAAAATGGTAACAAAAATATATTTATGTTATTTTATCGTTTGATACGGGTATCCTAAACTATTTAAAAAAAACTATATAAAAAAATTAAAATCAAGTAACACCCCTTGAAGTTGAAAGAGATTTGGGAAGTCACCCGTCTGATCGTTGATCATTGTCAAAAAGTAAATTGATGTTTGACAAAATGACGTCACCGTTAAAGTTAAGTCGAAAGCTTTTAACGATAATTAATGTGCAGTGACGTTTATAAGAAAATTTGAATCTGTCGACGGTAATAATCGAAAACGATTTTATTACTACTCTTCGAAATTATTTCAGTCTAATTAACGCCATTTAACCATAATTATATTGTATACTTCAATATATTAAACATATTTATAATTCTATATAAATAATATTACATTTAATTAGAAATCTGTTGACTGTCTTTATAAAGAAAATTTTTAGCCTTTTACCCTAAGAGTTACTTACGGCAACTCGGTTATTTACACGGATTTCATTTAAAATAATAGCTATTGTACAACGGAAAGGAATTAAGCACTGCTATATTTTGATAAAAGAGTATATAACAGAAAGAACTGTGATTTCGAATGTTGAAGTAAACTTTAGAGGAATTTATACATATTATTGTCCTGAACAAATTTGATCAATTCGTCTTGTATGTCTTCAACGAATATACCGCATATAACCGCATATAAGTAAACTATTAAATATGTATAACCAGAATGCAAGTGATAAGCAATACCATTTTTGGATTCTATTCATATTGTCGCCACGTTGTATGAGGTATGAAAATTCATTTTATATATTCCTTTATATGTAGAAAACTAAAGCTGAAATTCACAGGAGTTAAATGTTTATATTTCCATGAATTGTCATTATTATATATATATATATATATATATATGAATTTAAAGTGCAGTGTGCGCGCGCGCGTTTGTGTCCGTAATTAATGTTATTACTTATATATATATATATATATATATATTTAAATTTATACGTAGTAGATTAGTGTTAATTAAAAGCGACGAAAGACAACTGTAATCTGCTGTCGAAATCCGTCTGTTTTGACTAAATTACTACCCCATTCAGAGTTATCAAACCAGAATCCTGTTAAATAAATAGGGGAGCGAAGTACTTTAAAGGGCTATTTTCAATTTTCTTGTAAGCCAAGCGAAATCCACGAAAATCCTTCACCCCGAGGTAATCCTGGATCGGTCTTTCCGAGCAAATGTCGCGCTATCAGTTCTCTTCAGAGTAAATAACGAGTTGAAAAATGACAGTAATAACCATGGGCTATAATGAGTGGGGAGGAAATGCCCCGAGGAATACATGGGGTGCTGCACCAAATGTTGCATCGAACTTTCAAACAGGCCACTGCCGCGAGGTAAACAAACCGTGGAGTTGTAGATTTCTTTTTCGTTATATTCAAGATTAATTTCGTTTTAAAATACGTTAAAATATATATTATATTAATTACTTTCCATATCGAGTTGAATTAGGACAATATACTTCATAAATATAACTTATCCTAGACACAAAGCGAACAGTAAGTAATGCAGTTTTGTTGATATCTCTATATCTTTAGTTCCAATTACTTTGGAATGACATTAAAGGCTCTGAATGTATGCATCATCTAAAAGTAAAAGTCTAACCTAATCAAACGGTAAATTGTTCATATACAGTCGTCATTATACCTGCTTGAAAATATAAACTGGTTATCACTAGTTGATCACGAAATGTGGAACTGCACCGAATAACTAAGGCAAATTCTCCAGTGCGTGTGTAGTGTCGATTTTTTTCATTTTAGTTTATATTTTGTTGGCCATACTTTCAAACTAAAGAGGTAAACCTTGCTTAGATCGTAGAAACGAGGTAGAACTTAATCGATGTTATTACAAAGAAGTTAAATACTAGCTTTAAAAAGGTTTCAAATTAAATGCACCGCGCTCGCCCGAGGCAAGTTCGCGTTATCCTTTTTCGCAGTCTAACCTAACGTAATCAAAGCGAAACACAAGAGCAAGATCGCGAACATTCAGCGACCGCGGTGCATTTAATTCGAAACCTTTCTAAAACAAGTATTCAATACGTATTTAACTTTTTTGAAATAACACCGAATGTGTTTCTAGAAGATAAATCTTTTGAATTACTAATTTGATTCTAATAATTATTACACTGACAAAGTATAATTTATTAAGTTTTATAATATAATTAACGTGTACAAAGTCACGTGTGACCTCTAACTCTTACTAATTAGATAATTGCGAATACGAATTTGTTTGTTTGTTACCCTTTCATGCCTTAAACGCTTACTATATTAACCGATCATCATGACACTTTGTGTACATGGTACCAGGAGTACAGAAAAGGATGTATGGTACTTTTCATACATTAAAAAGTACTGTTCTTCAGGGGTACGTGGAAACTACTTAAACACGAGCGAAACTGCCTGTAAAAGTTAGTATGATATACAGTAAAACGCATGCTCTTATTATTGATACATTAAATTGTATTTTTTAAAAGTATGTTGGCGATATAATAAGAATGTAAATCTAAGGCACTTGTTAGATTTTTGAGAGTAAAAAATGTTGCAGGACTCTTGGAATAAGTAATAAAATACATTATAATCATTTTTATAAATGTATGTCTGTCTATATGTCTGTCTGTCTGTTTAAACACGCATCACTGCTAAAGTACTGCGTCCACGATAAAACCTCACCAAAGAAAACCATAAAGCATATCCTCTAGTAACATTTTTTCTGGAGTTTATTAAAATCGGTTCACTATATCAAAAGTTATTGAAGTAGATAAATAAATGGACTTAATACATTCAAAACATATTAGATTATTAGAGAATAAAAAAATGTTGCAAGTGTCTAAGTAATAAAATGCATTTTTATAAATGTATGTTTGTCTGTCTGTTTGAGCACTCATCACTGCTAAAGTACTGCATTCACAATAAACCCTCAAGAAAACCATAAAGCATATACCCGAGTAACATTTAGTCTTGAGTTCATTAAAATCGGTTCACTCTATCAAAAGTTATTGTAATTTTATAGACGACGCGACTTAGGTACGAAAGAAAAGTAAATAAGTAAATGACTTAATACATTCAAATCATTATATTAGTCAATATTTTCTTTACATTAGGTTCCACGTGGACGGACTAACGGGCAAAGCTAGTATGTATATATTATCGTAACATTACAACGATACTGACAACAAAGCGCCCTTATCAGAATGGCTCATTTCCACTCAATCCCAGTTCCACGTGCCACGGTACAAGACACCGAGATCTTGAGCTTTTAAAATGCTAGCGAGGGGAAAAACGAGCGCGAATTTATCAAAACCTCCATGTTCTTTCCATTAACAACATCTCAGATTGTCAGTGTTGCAAGGGAGTACGTGTTGCTCGAATAATGACGTAATATACGTGAGACGATGTAATGACGCCTTTGATGGCGCCTCCTTCTACCTTCATTATAAAAGTCGCCATGACAACATGGTGCTTAACGTGAAATAAAATATTGTGGTAACAATACGTTTATTTTTAAAGAGATTTCGACACCATCGTATTTTTGAAACGGTGGGATAATGACATCAGTAACAAAGCGAGCTGCTTGTGTTATTAAATTTTTGATATCTACAGTTCCTTTGAGGCTGAATCACGTCAAACCTAATGAACGTATCGGTATAGGACTATTCGATGTGGAATTTGTCTTATATGGTCCTAGGATACTTTTTTTTTTTCGAACTGACTACGCTATTGACCTAGTAAGGTCTTAACAGGTTCGCCGGACTACCAAGGCGAGCGCTTAAGGCACTCAGCCGATTTTATTTGATAACTAGCTCAAGGGTGCACGGCACGCCTCGGCCTAGAATACTTATATTTTTTTTGTTCCATTGACCTTTAGTATTTTTTAAAACTTTTACTATTGTATTCATTTTAGGCTATTAATGAAAATAAAAGACACTCAAAGATAAGCAGATGGGTTTCAGCCAGTCACTACATATTATAAAACCAAAGACCTCTGTCATGTCTGTCTGTCTGTTCGGGATAAACTCAAAAACTTTTGAAAGGATTTTCATGCTGTTTTTACCAGTAGATAAAGTGATTATGAGGAAGGTTTAGGTATATAATTTGTCAAGGTTTTTTCTTATCATCAGGGCGGGACAACGTCCACTGAGTCCGCTAGTTAATAAATAAATGTAAACGATAATCACGTGTAAAATATTCTGTAAATTCTAATTATCTAGTCAGAAACAAATTTTCGCCTCCACGAAAAACCCAATTAAAATTGTTTGCGAATGGCTGAGTAAATCCCGGCAAAAATTCTCAACAACGTAAATAAAGAGTAGGTAATCTTACTCTCAATTTGGACTCCTAATAAGATATTCATAAAGATGTTCCGGTGAGACGTCGAATATGGTGACGTTGGTAACAATCTTGCCCCGACTAAAATTGTGAATTAAAAAAAAAAATAAACAGTGATATTCGTATAAAATTCTATTAATATTATAAAATTTTGTGACGTATAAAAAATTTCGTTATATTGATTTCCTGTTTTAAAAACTATATAAATAAAATGACATAGGTCTGCCGTTGTGCGAGCATCATGCGTAAAGTACCGAATAGGGTTTTTGCAAAAATGCGGCACGATTGTATGTATATAAACATATTTAAGAGAGAAACAATGATACAGTGTGAAACAGTGAACAAAGTGACATTTACGCGGAAAGGATAAAGCGACCAAATTAAAAGGTTACAAGTACATAGCAAAGTTGCGTCAACTGACATCATAATATTTAATAGTAATGACATTTTTTACTTGTTCGGTTTATACTATTGTAACATAGATTCCTATTTTTTTTTGTGTTACTTATGTATGTATATAGACACTTGGTCCTTATCTAGAAATATCAGCATATATTAATTCCATTGAAAGTTTTATGAAACCACTATTTTTATAAACACCGCGCTTCCAGCAATGTGGACTTTCTGCCGTAAAGAAATGGTCAAGCGGTTTGATGCTTATGTTTTTTTCTCTGCACATAAGATACATTGTTAAGATAAATGCCGCAGACAAAATCGCGAGTATTAGGTATTATTAAATAAATCATTACAATTTTACCGTTTTTTCTTCCTGAAATAAAAATAAGCTATATAATTGCTAAGTAATTATTGTATCTAATACAATTATGTCTTGAATGTCAAGAACATATGCACTTAAAAACATTAGGAATGCTAGTCATACTTCCACATTACTTGTTTCGATCAACTACAGTATATTCAGCTGCCAACTAGCTTTCGCTGTCATTTTTATTTCGAAACAACGGTGACGTATGAAATTTACATTTGAATGGACTCCACATACAAAAGTATACAAAATGATTGTACGCGAAAAACGAAACTTTAGAGTAGTACAGAATTCCGTATACAGCAATCTGTGAATGTTTATTATTCGCACGTTTTTTATCATATACTAACTGATACCAGTGACTTCGCCCTCATGGAAATGGTTTCACTGTCCATACTACGTGATTTATCTGTATTATTCAAAAGCCAGCCTAGACTTTAATTTTTTTAACTATATAATGCCAACACGCGTTTTAACAATTTAACTTACAACTGTTATATGTTATCATTTTGTATATTCATGTTATATATATATAGCCTGGATCTACTAAGATCTTAGAAGTTCCTCATATACCGCAAAATTCTCGACAAAAACTACTTAGCCATTTTGGACATGAGCACGGATAAATAAAATACACTTCAATTTAATTATATCTCTGGATATATTAGCTTTTTTAATAAAATTGTTATGTATATGAAAGGAAGACTACAATATTTAAAAAGATTTGAAAGTATTAAGAAATAATAAAGCATGCTCAAATCTAGAAGACATTAATAGGTGGTAGAGCCACGCTGAAGCTATTATTGGTTTCAGCATGAATGGGTCGGCTCGTCCGGGTTAGTACCACCCGACCCACAGAAGACTGATGACAAGTTACATTGCTTGCATTGTTGCGTTTCGTTCGGTCAGTGAGAGCGCTGGAGGACGACCTCCTCCCGCCATTTCTCCCTCCTGCCCTTTCCCCCAAACACAGGCCGGCAACCCACTGGCGACTCTCCCGGTGTTGCTTGTGTCTATGGACGGCGGTGATCACTTACTATCAGGTGGCCCGCCTGTTCGTTTGGGTATAATATAAAAAAGACATTAAATCCAATGATGTGTTTATCTCAATAAAAATTCACGCATCTGAAATTATTTAAAGATTTATACATCTCTGACTCTTGTACGTAAAACAATTTCTGCAATCAATTTTGATGGGTCTGCCGATGGGGTGTTTTTGCAATAAATTCTTTTTTATTCCCCTACACAGGTTTTATTTTCGTCTGTTACTTTTATGAGTTTTCTTTTTACGAGTTGATCGTCACGTTTTCGTGCTATTAAAATATTTGCATTCGTTTACAGTTTACTATCATTATTATGATTTCTATAATCTTATAGGTAACTAGCCCGGTGAGGCTGTAAAGACCTTGCCAGGTCAATAGCGTAGTAACTAGACGATGCCACACTATTAGAAACATAATTGTGTGTGATGGAACTTATTCCTTACAATCCACCTAAAGATATAGCTAAAAATAATTCATCATGTAGATTATGGAACATGCTTTCTGTAAGTGGTAGAGCCACGCTGTAGGGGCTCACCTCCGGTGAAGCTGTGAAGGTGAAGCTGTTAAGACCTTGCTTGGTCAATAACGTAGTCAGTTCGAAAAAAAAAGGTCGGCTCACCTGGGGTAGTACACCCCCGCAGAAAACCGACGTGAAGTAACACTGCTTGCATTGTTGCATTTCGTTCGGTCAGTGAGAGCGCCCACCTCTCCTCTCTCCTCTTCCTCTCCCTCCCCTAACCCCTCACCCCGAAGGGTGGTAACGCACTTGCGACTCCTCTAGTGTTGTTAGTGTCCATGGATGGTGTTGACCCACATGTTCGTTTGCCTGCTTTTGATATAAAAAAAAAAATAGGGTTCAATAATTTATTCATAACAATGCATATACATTTTTCGTGTATATACATTCCGGTTCACTGTACATTAATAAACTTTTAATTTAAAAATAAATGGCAGTCTCAATGGAATCCAAAAAATAAGTAGCCTTGAATCATCTACGAAAGATTTTACATCAAATAGTTATAGTCCTATGCTGACAATTTGTAGTTTTTACTTAATCGAGTTACGAAAGTACTGTATATTCATAACATTAGGTATATAATTATTTGTCTATACTAATATTATAAATAGGTAAAGTTTCGGCTGAGTGCCTTAAGCGCTCGCCTTAGTAGTCCGGTGAAGCTGTTAAGACCTTGCTTGGTCAACAGCGTAGTCAGTTCGAAAAAAAAAGGTAAAGTTTGTGAGGTTGTAAGGGGGGGGGGGTAATATCTGAGTCTATTGGTCCGAATTCTTCCATTATTAGAGTGCTCATTTATTGAGGAAGGCTATAGGCTATATATCATCACGCTAAGACCAATAGGACCGAAGCATCAATGAAGAATGTTTCAAAATCGGGGTTTTTTTCTTTTTCCTCTTGAGAGCTTCCGCTGCGTGTTAGCGTTAGCCCAAAGTAAAAATAAATAGATCTCTTAAATAAATATAACGTATATTAGTATAAAAAAATACTAACATTTCAGTAAAATTCATGTTAGTTTCCTCTAGTTTGATGATATTGTGCTATTGTAGTTAACAAATCGCTTTCGTATCCCTGTTTTATATCGTACTAGCGGTTCCGGCAGACATTGTCGCGCCCTGATTATAAAAAAAACCTGGACAAATTATATACCAAAACGTTTCTCGTGAATCACTTTATCCACTGGTGAAAACCGCTTGAAAATCCGTTCAGTAGTTTTTGAGGTTATCGCGAACAGACAGACAGAGAGACACGGTAGGAGACTTGTTTTATACTATATAATGAATAAATCTCGCAACTAAAACGTCACTGCATATTACGTGGTTTTAACCAAACACAATAACAGCCTTGCCAATGGAAAATTAATCCCACGCAATTTAATACGGAAGACGTTAGACGTCTAATCGTGACCCTCTCGTCGACCTCTAGACATGAAAATCTAACCATTAGTCATGGTCTCCCCCACGATTACCCGTCAGACGAACCTATCAAATATCATTGGATATTAATTAGGAAAACTCGGTATTTCCAATCTATGTTTGTCTGCGTAGTAATGTTTATACTTTTATTTACAAATATAATTCAAGGTCTTTACCTAAACCTTACCCATATTATTACAAAAAAAGGTAAATACGCACCCTTGAGCTAGTTGTGAAATGTAGTAGTAATTGAAGTAAAACTTTTTAAATATTTTCGATTGTGTCAATAAATAGTTTATAAATAATTGAATCAAAAAACAAAAAATTAAATTGAATAATAATAAAAATCATACAATAGAGTTAATTATGTATAATTATATAGACGCGCGACCGTGCTGCCATCTGGTTTCAATTTAAGTAGGTAACAAATAAAATCAAAGCTTCATTATCTGTAGTGCCATCTACCAGGTAATTCGGAACTTAAATAACACAGGAAATATTATTTGCAACTCATTGTTATAAAGTAAATAAAATATAGAGAAGTACGAACTAATATGTTAAGTAACGAATTAAATTAATTATAATTTAATAGAAGTTTTGGTTATGTTAAATTATTATCTAACCGGATGGTACAGAAACGTGACGCCATATTGCCGTACCGGACTTCCGTTGCATTGTCGTCCAGTTAACTCATAGTCGCGCCAAAAGAAGTTTTACGTCAACAATAATAATAAGTTAGTATTTATGAAAGAAATAATTTTATTGTTGGAAACATTATGGATATACAGAGGCATAAGAAATGTTCAACAACCGGCCACCCCATTGAACAATATACTGCAGCATGTACAACCAATACTGCAGCGCTTATTTGGAATGGCAGTACTTACGACACACGGACATCCAGTCCAGTTGATATTCATGTAACAACAATTTTAATTTCCTATATTTAAATATTTTATTGAAGAAAGCGTTACATTGTCCAATCCATCATTAATTATTATAGTGGACTTTGCACTTCCTATCCTAATAATGATACAAGAATGATATTTCCATAGATTATGACATTTAAATAGAACTTATATATAAGTATTTATTGATAAAAATGTTAGTTTGCGGAAATTAATTATTAAATATTAGAGTGAACGCTACTTAGCACTTCCGCGTAGAACAGATTAGCCGTTGCCACGTCTCACTGCAACATAAAACTTTGGATGGAATCAATCATTGGAACATGTACGACGTGGACCTGAAAATGGTTTGTCTGATTTGTAAAATGCGGAATTATATACATTAAAAAACTCTAAACTCTAGTTCTTTAAGAAAAGTGTGTGTGTACTTATGTACACGCGTTAAAAATTAAACTTCTTTGGCGTAACAAGATAAAAATCTTTTCAAAAATTTTATCTTTCGCCTTATTCTACGTTTGTAGAAAAAACGACACTAACAATAGAAAAAAGGTATTTAATATGTTGAAAGTTTTAATAGAAAGAAATACAAACAACAAATGCAAAGAAACAAAATGTTGACTATAGCTAACTTCAGGGTGTCGGTTTTTGGTGACGGTGTGAGCGCGCATCGTAATAACTTCAGAGTGTCGGTTTTTCGTGACGGTGTGCGGGCGCATCGTAAAAAATTACTGTCATCATTTTTCCCTAACGCGCCAAAAAAAGTATAACATCAAAAATTATATACATTTAAAATCAGTGTTCAATTCTCTAGTGTGACTACTAAATTCGATAAATTGAAATTACTATAATAATACAAAACTTCTCGGGTTTTTAAGTCATTTTCAAGTTGACACTTACCGATTCCTTTAAGATAGGTACTTTTAATTTGCGGGTTGAACCAACATCTTTCCACTTACCCGGTTTACCACGTCTACCCGGATCATTTCATTTCGTGCCCTATCCATATTAATATAATCGCGGGGAAGCTTCACTTTAGACTCCCTCTTATCTACGGGGCAGCCAGACGTATGGCAGTTATAAGTCAGCAGAATTAATCTCTATCACTTGACAATAAAATGAAAGTAACATCTCAAGAAGTTAATATAAATTTATTACTGTCTCGTAGGGCAGATTTAACGATTAATATTTTTATACGACTTCTTACGGACTTATTACTTGATTTAAAATCCACATTTAAGTCGCATAAGGGCGTAAGTTAGAAATGCTCTTATGTCTTTATATTTCTAAGGTGCGGATATTTAATATTACTAGTGATCGTTCACTGATCGACATTCGACCATAAATGATTTTTTTAAAGATTCGGGATTTTTGAGCTTCTCTTGCTAAAGTGTGCACAAAATTTAGATGACGCAAGGATCGTGGAGTTATGACAATTAGATACTTATAAATAACTAGCTGACCCGTGCAACTTCGTCTGCATCGAGTCGGTTATGTAATTATTTACATCACATTAGAAACCTCAAAAATAACAGTATTTCTCCACTATTTAATGGATGTTATTATACATATAAACCTTCCACTTCAGTCACTCTATATATTTAAAAAACCGCATCAAAATCCGTTGCGTAGTTTTAAAGATTTAAACATACATAGGGATATAGGGACAGAGAAAGCGACTTTATTTTATACTATGTAGTGAAGCGTCGAAAATATTTTATTGATAACTATAAAGTTCGGCCTTAGCTGCTAAACAAAAGGGGAAATACTTAACTGTATATATATAAATTGTGATAATTAATCTGCCAATCTACATATCACAAATTGTTGGAACATTAATATTCACACTTCCAGGTTTTTTTTTGTACCTTACGTAGTTCAATGTACAACTCGTCATAAACGAGTTAAGCTGAATTTTCCACTACTCCGCCTTCGTAATGCTCGCTGCACCGCGGACCACATTTCAAACAAATTGAAAATCAATTTAACCTGGGGTCCCTATGAAGTAGGCGGGTGACATCTCGAGGAGGAAGACTCGATAACGTCCCTCTGTACTTCAAGCGACACTATAAAAGCGATCCGATCCTTAAATAAAAAAAAATACATTCTCGTAATTTATTCATTTAAATGTCGTTTAATCATTCAAATTGTACATTAAATAATAACTCTTATAAATTTATCATAAAACAATATTTGTCTAAATGTACAGTCAATAATATATTTCAAAAGTGTTAAATTAATATTAGATATTAAGCATTATATAATATAATATAGATAAACTACAATCCCGGCTTCATCTATCACCAATAGCTGGGGTTTTTTAATGCTACCCTTTTTACGGTTACTAGCCAATAGGTGGAGTTGCAGTGCATTTACTTCTATACCATAAAACCGATTGTCTAGAGAATATTTATAAAACACTTGTTGAAGTGAAAATTCTTATGGGTAGGCCTTGACTTTCTGACCCGAAAACTTTTTGTTTGATGAAAAGTGGTGGGGGTAAACACTGTGTCGGGTAGAGTGGGAGCCGTGTCTCGTTTGCCTTCGAGTATTGGAGAGCAGTATGACATTCTAATTTTTTTTTTGTTTTATTTCTACCGCGTCTGAACTATACGCAATTTTGGCTATACGCAACTATTTATTATACGAAATTGTATCAATAGTTAATAGTAAAATTAGATGTATACGGAATCGCGGAGACGGTTAGTATTTTATAAAAGTATATTGCATAGCGTTTTATTTTAATCGCTCCTAGTTACTGCGTAAGACGTAAACATAACTTATCACATTGTAGGGTAGAAATAGGAGAATACATCACCTTAAACGAGTAGGGAAGATTCATATCACACAGGAAATTCGACTTGCGTCTCGCCTTCGTGGAATAGATTTTTTGGAATAAACCTTCTTTCGTTTTCCATATGGACTTCTGATTCATGAGTTTTATCTACCATGAAATGTGTTAGCAAGAATTGAATACTGTCGGCTTGTCTACGCGTCGGAATGAATGGTAACGAGTATTGATTTTCTCTTTGCCTGGTTATTTTATTTCCAGTTTAAATTCATCGTGCTTTTAGTGTTATTTTATGATCGCACGATTAAGAGGTATATTTATAACTAGCTATGCCTGCGACTTCGTCCGCGTGGAATCTTATGTAAAGCAGTGGTTAATAAAGTCATCTGAATGTATTAAGTCCATTTACTTATTTACTTTTCTCTCGTACTTAAGTCGGGTCGTCATTAAAATTACAATAACTTTTGATAGAGTGGACCGATTTTGATGAAACAAAAACCAAGTTATTCTCGTAGATATGATCTATGGTGATTTTTCTTGGTGATGTTTTATTGTGAACCCAGTAATTTAGCAGTGATGCATGTTCATACAAACAGGCAGACAGACAGACATTTCTAAAAATGATTGTAACGTAATTTTTTTTACGAACATCGAAAAGTACAGACTCGTTTGATTTACGTTCTTATTATATGTATGGATTTATTAAAAAATATATCTATTAAAATGACCACAGTTTTACAAATATTACTTTATTCGACCACATACATTCTCTAGTTTTTATATTTATGTTGTATTCGGGATGAGTATTTTCAAGCGAAATCAACAGAAAAAGACGAGTAAAAATCGTTGATGTATTATATTAGATTTTATATAAACTTTGTGGAAATAGTGTCTAGAATTCAAAAGGTAAAAATGTAGTTCTTTTTTTCGCACGCGTTCCTTCTATTTCACACAAAATAAGCAATAGAAAAGATATTCTAGCTTCGAGATGACATTTAAAATGTCAAAGTCAATAAGCTTCTGAAATTTTGCGGAATCCGTAATGCTGTAAAATAAAACGGTACTGAAAATACATGTATTTTCTAGTTTTGTGTTTTTATTGCGATATTCAACTGATTTTAGTGCCTGCGCTGTTGAATGTAGAAGGTTAATGTTTCTTCAATATGATGGGTAAATTAAAACGGGCTCGCTCAGTTAACTCTTTAAAAAATTGGTTGAGAGGTTGGAAGTTATATACTCTATAATTTGGACATGTTTGATAAGAGATAGAAATCTGTAATTCACAAAATAATTACTTCTTACCTTGAACTTCAACCAGTGTATATTTTTTTTATTATTTACATCTACCTTGTATCTACAAGCGGGTAAATAGAAGCAAACATATGTATAAACTTTTTTTTTGGCATAAATATACGGTCGGTAAATAATATGTGTATGACATGTGTGTACATATAAAGGAGCTTATAAATTATAATAATTATACATTTTTATGTACCTGAGTATAATCGTGGAGTGTATCAAATTACCCGAATATTTTCTTTCAAATTCTTTCGCCTTTGTAAACATTCTATACCTTAGTGCTTTCTTCTTCAATTTTATTTTCACAACCAATCTTCTAGTAAACAATTACTGCCATTGTCGAGTGAGTGACGATATTACAAGTTTCTTGATATAATTTCAATGAACTAACAAGATGGTGGCCATCTTGTTAGAACTTTCCTGGGAGTTTTTGTGGCAAGACAGAATCCATGCTCCGTGGTTTCCGATCCACTTTGCTTGGTCTCAATAACCAAACTATATTACGTAAATTACCACCAACATTACACAATATAAAGCCAAATAACAGGAGATTATGGATAAAATATAAAGATGGCATTCCAAGATCCCGCCAAAAACTCCCCTTAGTGCTTTATTGTACTTATACCTGATTAAAGTAACTATATAAGTCAAATTACTAGAAAATGTTCTGTATATTGTATTTAAGGTCGTGTTTCGTTACAGTTTTTTTTTAATGATATCAAAACATGAAAAGATTTTGGGTTTCTGAACATTTTGATCATAACAGTAAATTTTATTACACAAATCATGACATAACAACTATTTTACTCATTTATATAAAAATTATAAACGTTATATCACACCAAAGGTTCCCTTAAATTATTTATAAATATCCAATTTTCCACATTTCAATATAAATCGCGCGTAACATTATATCCTTCTAAAATGACTTCAATAAAAATGCATATTCGAGTATAAAGGTGAATACACTCGGCATGTAACTCAATTTTCCGCATAAAAATCGGCATTCTTTTGTACAGAATCATTGATTCACTCACCCCATCGTAGCGATGTAGCGATTATTATTACGTTCAAAAACCCATCAAAAGTTACAATTGAAAAGTTAAAGTATTCCGCGTGGGACAGGCCTCCCTGTCTATCTACAAATGAGTTTGTAAGGAATATTCTTTGTACCGAGTTTGTACACAGTAATGCCGGGCGGCGCCCTCATGCACCTAATAATGTTACAGATGTTTTTAATTATTCCATTCTATTTATTTATGTATGCAACACTCAAATTTATTTACATTTAAATTCTTGCGTTTGATTTTAGAACAATTCAATGTTATTATTATTATTAATTATACAAAGAAAGTAGTGTAAATTACATTCAAGAAATAATACTTTATTATATATTTTTACTAGCTTATTTATTTTCGTTATTTTTCTTATTTCATAGATTATATATGTTTTCTCTAGCGAAAACAATAACGAATCTAGATTCATTATGTTTTATTTTTTTCTTTTATTGGATTTTTATCCTTAATAATATTTCTATAGTCATTTTAGTAGTTTAAGTTATCTCTGTTAAGTTTTATTATTGCTTCTTTTCTCTCATAGACAATCGTAATGAGATGTAGCCTATGTGTCATAGTTAGAATTTTTTTAATTTGCTTTTTACATACTTTGTGACCTATATTTTGTATGATGACTGCTCCGATAATTAGTGTCTTACGTGATAGCTTTATAACCTTCCTCAATAAACAATGATCAAATTACAACATGACTGGTAGTTCAAGAAATTAAGATGTAGTTAACAAAAGATTAATCTTCTAAACTTTATAATATTAGTATTGATTGTGACGGAATATCATACATTTTGGTACTAACGTTATACTAACTAACTAATCTATACTTTTTATTATTCATCTCTGAAATCGTGATTTAGGAAATGTACACACATAAACAAACTGTTATTATCACTTTTAAAACATGTCCGTTTAAAAATTGTTCACTTATTTTACCCATTAAAGAGAAGTTCATGAAACTCTCCAGAATCGATGGAACGTCCACTAGACGGAACTTATCTCGTTCCACGCTGCATTCCAAAACAATTTTATTAAACTTTTCTCCCGCCCGTCCATTGTCGAAGCGGAGACTCGCTGCAACTTCCCTAAAATACTTTCGCCTACAGTTTTTCTAAAACAAATTACCTTTCGCCCCTACAAGCGCACCTTCGAACACGAAAGCGCCCTGAATAATTAATACAATGGTAAGCTAAATTCGTCTAAGTGTCAATTCTCCCCTAAACTTTTTAAAATACGACACCATCAAAAGTGTGGCCGAGGCGGCACCTAGACCTTTTATCTTGCCAGGGGTTGTTTATTTAATTTTGTTTATTTTATTGAGTCTGACAATGATTTTAGAAAACTTTCTCTTCGATGCGTCGATTCTAATTTTTTTGAAACTTTACAGCAGGCACGACCGCCTTCCCTTTTGATCCTGATTGACAAATCTATCCCACGCAAGTAAATAATATTCGCTGGGAAGTTTTTTTTTGCGAACATCTTAAGCTGCCAAAGCAAATTTTCACTAGTAGGGTGAATCGAATTATTGAAAACTGAGTGCATGTTACGAGGGCGTAAGGATGTTTGGACAGGGGGTAAAATTGTATAAACATCCAAGCTTTTACTTTTTAAATCGTTCATATTCAAAGTTATACATTTTCAAAGGATTTGTTCTATCACTTAGCGTAAACGGAGGAAATGTTCGGTATCTTCTTTTAATAGGTGACTTATGCTTTATTTCACTTGTCATCTATTAAAATATATGCTAACTCTATTTAATAAGACTATACTAACTACATTTATTAACTAAAGTTCTCGTAATGTTTGATGATCTAAATTATAAATTAACTGTTATATAAAATTGTATAGCTATAAACTTGGAACGTACAATTTAGGTCAAGGAGTACATTTATTGAACAGTGAATTTTATTCCTCTAATATAATATTTGTAACATAACTAGCCGTTACCCGCGACTACAACGAAACATGCTAAACAAAATATTGTTTCGTGTAAACTTGACCGTAGGGCACGCGCTGTTCATCAGAATCTCAGAAAAAATGTAAATATGTAATCATATATCATATTTAGTTTATTGTATTTGCGTGGAACTCTATTTTTTGTTTTAGATTAAAGTATTAATCAGCTATCTACCAGTGCAATCGGAGATTAGCTGCAACAGAAACACAAAAAATTTAAAAGTTGTTTTTTTGTTATAAGTACCGTGTTCAATATTCATTTAGTAAAAAGCAGTTATTTTGAAATTACAAACAGATATTTCAATTTTATTTATGTGTATAGGTAATTTTTTATAAAACACGTAAATAATTACATTTATATGGTACCATTAACTTCTAGGTAATTAATGAATATCTTATTATTTACGCACTAGCATCTTAATAAAACAAGATCCGAGAACTTTCAAGATCGTTTCTCTTTACTCTGAAACTTATTCAATTAATAGTGTAATTGAATAGAAGCGCTGCTAAGTAGTACAAATCTGATTTACATAAGCTTCTACAAAATATGTTAGCCATTTTGTAAATAATAAGTGGATTTAAAATATCCATAGTAATTCTAATCGAAGAATAGAGTATAGCGTGTATATTACTTTCTTTATTTTTTATTTAGCAATGATGGTTTATTTGATAGCGTGTTCGGACACCGCGTCGATGGATGTAGGTTCGAATCCTAGCAATTAAGTCGTAGCTTTCGATGAAGAATAATATAGCGATGAAACCATAGCATGGCTTTTTTTAGTTCGCCTGACTAGCTACCACCGTCAAGTTGAGAATCTGTCGGCAAGCACCTATCGGTGTATTCCGACAGCCTCACTTGAAAGCCAATCCCTTCTAGATTTAGCCTACTTCCCAACCTAGACCTCTTCGTCATTTAACATTAGATGAGATTGTGGTGAAATGCTAAAACCTATACGGTGATATTACAAAAACGTTAAACATGTATTGAATGCTTGCTTTAAAAAGGTTACGAGTTAAATGCACCACGGTCGCTGAATGTTCGCCATCTTGCTCTTTTGTCTCGCTTTGGTTACGTTAGGCTAGACTTGCGAAAAAGGATAACCCGAACTTGCCTCGGGCGAGCGCGGTGCATTTAATTCGAAACCTTTTTAAACCAAGTATTTAACTTTTTCGTAATAACACCGTTAAAGTTTCAAAAATATATATTATGATACGATAAAGTGGCAATTACGTACTTCATGGTCATTGCAATTGGAAATAATGGCGATCATCGAGGGATCTATAATTCGTAGGGTCTTGTCGCTGTTTTGTCATCGTCATCAGTATATTGGCTGATTCCAAAATGCGACAAACCAAAAGAGATTACTTATATCTGGAGGGTTTATTGTTATGTGTGTGGTGATCATGACCCATTCGTTTATAAATTCCTGCTACCCATTTTGGTTATTGAAAATACACGTGACGAGCCTAGATATGCCACTATTGCAGGTGTATAGTGGCCATGACCCATTGGACATTCTTAACATGCCTTAACACGAAAAACAAGCATGAGATATTTATATTTCCATCATAATTTTCTAATATTGTTCTACGTCGTGAATGTTCTGGGATACAAAAATATCGTAGCTAATATTATCAATATAAATATGATTGTTTGTTTGTCTATTTGATTGTTTGTCTATTTCATTCCTTGACTACTCAAGAATTTTTTGAGTAAGGTGAACCTGTGAAGGTCTATCAGGTTGACAGCGCATAATCAGGTCGAGAGAAAAAAGACTGTGAACTTCATTATCAAGGAAATGGACCTACGGTACTTGTAATTTAGAAAACAAGTAATATTACCGGGGATTAGGTCAAATCTGCATTTAAGCGAGCGAAGCCGTGAGCAAATGTTAAATATATAAGTTTAAAGACGGTATTAAATATGTACTTGTAATGATAAAGTATAAATAAATTGTCATTATAAGTTTGTTATTAAATTCGATAGCACCCTCAGCAGACGATATGAAGATATGAATCCCCCGATCACGCGACCAACACCGGATAAAAATGAAACATTCAAAGTACAAAGTTCTATTAAAAGTACACAGTTTTTTATATATTTCCACGTAAGCAATGCCCTTTAAATCCCGACAATAATTTCCCAAGGGGCTCCAGACTGGCCTTTGACAGGGGTGATCGTGGACAGCGAGGGCGTCCGGGACTAAGAACTTACTGAGGGTACACCAAGGGTCACTCCTTACTCGTTTATTGTTCCTTGACGTTTATGGTCACCTAAAGGGTACAACGAAAGGTCAAAACTCCGGACCGGACCCCAGGTAATTTTAGAACAATTAATATTGAATAAAAGCCCTTCGACGCGCTTATCTAAACTGTAGGAAATTGGAAAGATTTATTTGCACATTTTCAAACAATGATATAGTATCGTTGGATAATTTATGCTACAGCAATTACAAAATTTCCAAATAATTATTGTGATATATTAGTTCAGTTTGTATTGGAAACAAAACATTTTCGTGCTTATTGCGTTCGAGATTCGCCAAATTATTATAATAAATTTATTATCTTACATCAATACCTATGAAAGATGTGACAATTCAAAGATATAATTTGACTTATACTTGCCCTATCACTTGTTACCTATTAACTGTTTTTACATTATTATTTTATTTATTTACTATCAACGGTAAATCAATATTTAAATAAAGTATTCAATATTTATAGTGTTGTTTTGTAAAATAATAAATGATCTACAAATCTTGAGTAAGTTTCAGAATAATACTTCAACTGGTCTTGACATACAACATATAACAAAATATAAAAGCAAAAACATAAATTCCATGTATAATAATAATATGTTTATAGTTAAGTCGTTATGATTAATACAAATATACTGTATTTTCGTATTTCCTTTTCACTTTCAAAGACTCCTTTGCAATCGAAATTATGTAGATTTTTATACACTGAAAGGAAGTTTAGGGGTTTGCAGTACGCAAACCTAGAGACGTAGAGCATCCCATGTGGATCTAGCATGAGTCTTTGTGGCGGTTCACAAGCACGAAGCCAATATTTCCCGGCTTGTATGAAAGGCAAATACAATTTAAAAGTTTGCATAATATTTTCTCAGTGCGACTGAGAGCTTGCGCCTTCGGGCTCTACTAAGTTTTAAGACAGTTTTAATATATGTTAACTATTAATTGTTTACTATACTACACTTGGGGTGGACATTTTTTATACTAGCTCGAAAAATGTCTGCGCGTTACCTGATGGAAAGTACGGTATAGTCCAAAAACTTTTGCGACTATCGGTTGGTAAATACTATTGACAGTTGTCGCCGACATACCAGGCCTGCAGAAGATCTCTTTACGCCTCCTTTAAAGAACCCATCATAAGAGGAAGGGAATACGTTGGCCAGGAGGTAATTCTACATCTTAACAGTATGGCAGTATTCGAACTTATTTGTACTTGCTAGGATGCTTGTTACCGTGTACCTATGGTGATACGTACCCGCTCGTATAGTTATGTATATTCTGTAATTATGTTCGACTAT
Source organism: Antheraea pernyi (assembly GCA_015888305.1). Lineage (NCBI taxonomy): Eukaryota > Metazoa > Arthropoda > Insecta > Lepidoptera > Saturniidae > Antheraea > Antheraea pernyi. Next base: position 1,933,715 of record MU158751.1, on the reverse strand, counting down.
TATTTGTAGCATACGTAATAATGAGTTTAGCATTCCATTGTACGTATAAAATGTAAGCTGAAATATGCAAAAACAAAAAATTCTAAAAGCGATATCAACTTGATTAATGTACCTAATAAAATTCATTTGAATATCAAAACAAAAGACAATAGCGACAAAAACAGAATCATAATGAAAAACAAAACTCATTCATACAAAAAACGATAAACATAAAAGGTATGAAAAATGAGACACCATCCCGAAAAGTCATAAAGGAGACGTCAAAAATACCTCTAACCGCGACGACGCCGAAGACTTTTACAATATGCATAACTTGTTGAGAGTGTAATCAAAAGACGATATAAAGTGAAGAGGAGCACGACGAAAGGCTAAAAATGTAAACCCTCTCTTAGATTTCCTCGAGACAACCCCGAAACCCTCGGGCGAAACTTACTATATAAGATGGGAAAAATTACCCGAGCCTCGGAAACTTTTTTCGATTTGAATTATGATTCCTTATTTTATACCACGGTCCTTAAGAAGTTTTTTTCCATTGGACCAAGCTTATTCATTGACAGTATGTCAAACTTGTTTGTATATTCTGGCATTTCTCCATGTAAATATGAGATTTTCTTAATAATACTATTATGTTCCTTTTGAGAAGAAACATATTCGAATTTTCAAACGAGGTATCGTAACATTTTAAATAACGAATAAATGGCTACATCATATTTGCAGGGTACTTTCGCTTGAATATGACACGTCCAACAGAAAATAGCCGTTATATTATGTTCTTTTTGACACAGTTGCGTCACCTATTAGTATCAAATATTGCATAATACACCTAATACTTTAAACTTGGTGCTTCATAGTAAATGACATCTTTGGATTGACGACGCCATTTTTTTTATTTCTCTTTTTAGTTTAATATTTGCCTATCATATTACCTGAGGTGAACTGACCATGTGGTTAAAGTTGCTGATAGTTTCAACTAGAGGAACTGGTTCTTAAATGTAACATCGAGAACACACTTATAGTAACGTGCTAATATTTTGAACTTTAGGGCAGTACTCAATTAGACAGGTGTTAGAAAAAACCCTACCACATTAATTTTTTTTTTCAAATTTCAACTGTATTATAATTGACCGTGCTGCATTTTTCCAGCCAATTACAACACGAACATACTAACTTATTCGTATGTGTATCAATATTAAAATTAGCCAAGTCGGTTGACAAAGAAACGCCAACATTTTTAAACCAGTGCTAACCTGATATGCCCTGTTAATTCCCCTTAAGATCCCAGATCCACCCTAATTGTTATCGGCCTGCCCGACCCTTAATGGTGTTTCTAATGCGTTTAATGTACTTTCGGGACATTTTGCAGCTTGCTTCAGGCCGTTTTTCTCTTCGCATGAGCACAATGTCACCCCAGTGCCTGCAGTCACGGTAAATGCATTATCTGCGAATATGTTCCCAATTTCTATTGTCCACCAGAGTGGTGGACAAATTCAATGAACATAAATAAAACATAATATAAGTCCGAGTACTGCTCTCGTCTTTATAATATTGTGAAGGGGTCCTTAATTCTTTAGATATTTATTTACTTGATATTTTTCGGTTTTTTTTTTTAATTTATACTTATTTCATATAAATACAATATCTCTCTAATACTAATATCATTTCAAATGACGGTAAAACTAAAGTTTTGTCATTTTATTGTTATTTACAGTGCTAAATAACAATAAATTACGTAAACGGTTAATTTAAATTAAAAAGTATTAAAAAGGTTGTACTTATTGTGCTATTATATTGCTGTATCAAGACATTTGTATTTTAGTCCAAAACGAGATAAAATGTAAAATTTCCTGTCTATTCTCTTTATATATAAGCTTCTTCTGTACGTGTGTATGTCACTGAATTTCTCCTAAACGGCTGGACCGATTTTGATGAAATTTTGTGTGCATGTTCCAGTGGATCCTAGAATGGTTTAGATTCACAACTGGAAACGGGAGGTGGCGCTACGGTTTACTTTTAGGATTTTTTTTTATTATCAAGGAGGACAACGTCCGCTGGGTCCGCTAGCAGGATCATAATGTTTAAAAGAAATATTTTATTCCTAATTTTATAACTTGTATCGGTAAACGGAAACAAATAAAAGCGAAACACAGAAAATAAACAATACCTTCGAGTCAGCGGGCCTCGTAAAAGAGTTCCTATAAACGTAGCATTGTAGTAAATTATGTTTTATTTCTTAAACAATCTGCGGTCGAACTCAGACAAAGGGCATATAGATTCGATACCGTGGTCAGCAATTCAAAGGTTTATGCGGGTACCTTTATTCCCTACCTACATATCTGTAGGGGTGAACCGATATTTTATTTTGTCGATATAATGAATATTTTTACTAATGAAACCTTTAATCCTAATCCTTACATATAAAAGGCAACATATCTTTGTCTGATGCCTAACTACTAAATACATTTACAATACAAGATTTTTTAAAATTATACACGTATTCTCCGGCAAGGCTAATACTTTTTGTTACATTCGGTGATAATTAATATATAGATGTTATAATATTAAAACTAAATTTTGTCGACTCGAAATTAATAACAGTAAAGTCTATTGGTATATTTTACCAAAATCAATAATATCAGAGTGCAATAGATAATTGTTTAATTTTTATAGTAACATGGCGAAGTAACTGATGCCTATACTTGGTGGTAAGCATAGTAATATCCAAGAACAACGGCGATCATCCAGAGATCTCGAACCCATTATCGGTCATCGTTATCACATCGGCTTTTAAGGGTCTAGACTGCTGGGTATGCCCTAGTTGATCTTGATATACGACAAACTGAAAAAGAGACATGGTAACAGGTTTGTCAACATGTTGGCGGTGTTTCAACCGACTTGGTATACTTGCTGGTAAACATAGTAATATCTAAGAACAACGGCTATCATCCAGAGATCTCGAACCCATTATCGGTCATCGTTATCACATCGGCTTTTAAGGGTCTAGACTGCTGGGTATGCCCTAGTTGATCTTGATATACGACAAACTGAAAAAGAGACATGGTAACAGGTTTTTCAACATGTTGGCGGTGTTTCAACCGACTTGGTATACTTGGTGGTAAACATAGTAATATCTAAGAACAACGGCTATCATCCAGAGATCTCGAACCCATTATCGGTCATCGTTATCACATCGGCTTTTAAGGCTCTAGACTGCTGGGTATACCCTAGTTGATCTTGATATACGACAAACTGAAAAAGAGACATGGTAACAGGTTTATCAACATGTTGGCGGTGTTTCAACCGACTTGGTATACTTGCTGGTAAGCATAGTAATATCTAAGAACAACGGCTATCATCCAGAGATCTCGAACCCATAATCGGTCATCGTTATCACATCGGCTTTTAAGGGTCTAGACTGCTGGGTATGCCCTAGTTGATCTTGATATACGACAAACTGAAAAAGAGACATGGTAACAGGTTTATCAACATGTTGGCGGTGTTTCAACCGACTTGGGCATATACCTTTATCATTGCGCTTGGTTATTGGATATATACGGACTATTTTCGGAACACAACACGCCTTACTGTGACAGTATAACTGGTGCGCTTGTTGTATGGTACTCGATACTGAACCAATCAGAATAATCCAAATAAGTTTTTTTTAAATATGTTTATTGATTTTAGCATTTGATCATGATCTCATTTCATGTTAAAGGGCGATTTGATTTAAGATGGTAAATATGCTAAACATAGAGAGGAACTGGCTCTCATTTGCAGCTGCTGGAACATACCAACAAATGCTGGCCATAGGTTTTCAACGAACCAGGCGAACTTAAAAAGCCCTACCACCATGTAATGAATATCTATTTGTTAGTTCATGATATAGTGACATTACATATTTTTTCTTAAATTAATATTGAGTACGTTAAAAATATTTTTATTAATGTCGATAAACACGAAGCATAGCCATAACACTGGTCGGTGTAACGCTATGAGTTCACACTGACCGCTGGCCAGCCGGACCCCAATCGGCCGCCATTGTCAACCAATGTCCTTGTTCACATTAAAACGCCGTTAACCATTCTTTATTGTTTTATCCGCGCCCGTTCCACGCCAATAAATGTCCGCGACTCATGGGAAATGTTATGGGTCGATGGTACAGCTCGATTTCGATTTCAGGACCGTAATTAAATTCGGGATCCTTTATTACGGAAATTTGCTGCACTCAAATTACTTAATACAATCGTAAGATTAAACTAATTGTGGGGACTTACAAAGTAACCCCCTTTTTTGTAACAAGAAAGTATAAATTCAACATTTTTTGTATGTATTTTGACCCTATTTTATCAAAGTCCTATTGACATTTAAGGTTAAGGAATTTTAATAATATAGAATGTATTATATTAGGCTCTGGTGGTATTTGGCGGTATGGATTTTTAAATTCACGCATATTTAAGTTGACCCTAGCGTTTATTAAGCTCACACTCTACGGTGTATACTTGAAAATAACAGTACAGTGACACTAGTAAACGCCTACCAAGTTAATATAAAATGCAATAAAAACGAAAATATAGGTGAGCGCCATCTAGTAGCGAGTGCTAATAACATAAAAGCATAAAATAAAATTTCGTAAAAAAAAAACACTTAGGTGAGTTCTAACACCAGCACCAGTTGGTGTATACCGGTAGCTGCAATTAAGAGCCAGTCCCGTCCAGGTTTGGCGTGTTTCTTAGACCACTTTGTCAATTGACATGAGGTGAGATTGTAATATAATGTTAAAACATATAACAGACATAAAATCTTTACAAATATTGTATACAATTATAACGCAAATTTATTCAAAACTATAATATTTATTTGTTAGACTTATTATTCTTTCTTTGTTATTTGAAAGTAAATAATCAATGTCATATGAAACGAAGATAGACAGGCATACCAACCGCGCAACAATCTAAACGTATCTCGTATCCATGTTATAAAATATTCACAGACGAAAACGGGAAACAAAATCAGATTTTCTCAAAATGACACGAATAAAGAAGTCGGGACCTCGCATTTATAATTCACTATGATCCCTCCATAAAAAAGTATTTCCATGAAATTCCAAGGGTACTAATTAAATAAAGATCGACGCAAGTATATTTTCACTTCAATTGTAATATTACAGTCAAGGTTTTGATATACAAAGACATCGATGTTAGAAAAAGAATATTATTCCATACAGATAATCTTTACTAGCTCATTCATGCCTGCGACTCCATTCTTGTGAAAATAGTTTTGGTTTAGATATGAAATGTCATTTATTTTTTAATGTAATCTTGCTATTACTTTTTAACTCCTATAATACATTTCTTAACATTTCTAAATGGGCTCTGTTATGCTTAATAATAACCTAGCTCCAAGGTAACCTAGATAATATTAGGAAAAGTCCTCTATTTACCAGTAGTAGTTTCATTCAAGTCAGCTTAGCCGTTTAGGAGTATAACCCGAACAATTTACAAATATGTATTTCTATTAGATCTATATGTACAAATAACCATATTTATATAGACTCATAGGCAAAAAAATAACAACATTCCAAATATTGTATGTTTAAAACTTACTGCCAAGACAAAAGCATTTTAACTAATGATTTTATGTTAATTATAAACAATAACCTAAATCAAATTGAATGGATAGTCTGCGTACGTCTTATATATCATGACACCTAAATGAAGACAAACACGACAGCCACACAACTATTAGACGTACCTTACATCCAGAGGCGAGATGCCATAAAATATTCAGGGGCTAAAACGGGGCAAACACAAAATCAGATTGTCTCAAAACGCCACGACTGGCGGCGTAACGCGTCGGGTTTTCACATCTATAATTCACCGCATTCCTAACTGAGTGCAAGGAAAGGAACGCTTTCCACCGATCTATTGCCAACTATCTAACGTGGATCTATATTTGGGTTACGATTATTCACGTATTCTATTAAAGTGGTTCATTAATGAATCAAACCGTTCTCGTATTTATAATATTCGATATATACTGCATTAATGCATAAAAAAGGTTTTTGGGAATTTTGTAAAGTTTGTGTTTCCTTATGACGTATATAATAGAAAGGTTGAAACTTCACAAGTTATCATCATCTTCTTACCCTTATCCCACCTAAGTAGGGTCGGCACAACATGTTTTCCTTTTCCACGCTCGCCTATCAGATGTCATCTCAGTCAACACACCTTTTACACACATATCATTTTTCACACAATCCATCCATCCTTTTTTCGGTCTTCCTCTACTCTTATATCCATCGACCTTCACAAGTTGAAACTTCACAAGTTATATGATTATTATTAGACAAGTGAAACGAAGCGACGACTTATTTTAAACTTTTTTACTTTAAAGTTTATAAAGAACTTAAATGTTTCGTAAGTTCAACTTTAACTTATAAACTACTTCTACTCGGGAATTTAATGTCCAAAGACATAATTCTATTAGATATCTTTTATCTTTTTAGTATATATTATGTTTTTTTCTTTCTTATCTTGGATACTTTATTAGAAAAGTAAAGTTTAAGTTAATGTAATTTCTATTTCACTTAACATTTCTCCTTTACAAATTACAAGAGGGTTATACCTTGAATTAAAATGATTAGTCCATAAGTATAGATCGATGATTGTCGTTGTGCGCTATTCGCAATAATTGTTAAATTGAGCACACCCACACGAGCCTTCACGGTGGATCAGAAAATTGGCACCCCGTTCACACTTCAGTAATTATCGGCGGCGAAGTTTTCCACCGCCGAACGAAGGTTGCAACCATTACCGACACGGTACGGTGAACCGAATGGAAAGTCTGCAATGTGCTCATTCTAACTTTTAGAGTTAGTGCTTAAATATCTTTCTTGAACTTTAACAGTTGCTCTACGGAATTAGAATTGATCGTAAATGTACCCTCTTTACTATTTTACCTTTATGTAAATCTATATAAACCACGAATTTCGCCTGGCTAGTTATCATTCTAGGTCTGTCTCTATAGAGGATGTTACGGTAGCTAGACTTGAAATTCGGATTTCCTCTAGGTTGAGCATGTTACCATCGTAGACCAGAATGTCGTTTAACATCAATATTATGACTATACGCTAAAACCAACAAAGTATAAAAAAATCATACAAATACAAATTCACATAATATATCAAATGGAGTTTTCAGCGAAATATTAGACTGTCATACTCTTTTACTTATCATTCATAAAGGGTTATTTAAACCTAGACTGTGTATTGTTGATGTTATTTTGTTTAATATTGGGAATAATAAGGTGGTACATAAAATCTAAGGTGTTCTGGAAAGGTATATCAAAAGGACTAACCATTTATTTAGAACATTGCAATTGCCAGAAGACATTTATTTTATAACATGAAACTATTACTCACTTAATAATTACATTTGTTTTAAGTTCGGACAGTTTAAGTAAGGACAATAAATCAAATAGTTTTCTTTATTAACATTTTGACTGCCACGCTGGTCATATATGACCGGCCACTGTTTCTCTTGTGACGTCACGGTTGTCATTAGTGACCGGAGTGCTAGAACTTTTTACAATAAAATTTATCCGTGACGTCTTTAAATAAACTTGTGATTACGGTGTAGCAATATCAAAGTGTTAACAGTCCGAGATGAAGAGTAAAGATTGCTTGGATCTTGTAGTTCCTTGGATTGTTCTACAGTTATTTTCTTTTTATCTTTAAAATTAAACCTGAGAAACATGTGATTGTAATAATGCAATTTCCTGATCAGTAAATAACAAGATCGATTTTAAGGCTTTAGTCAAGCTGCGTTAAGATGTGGGAAACGTCTACCCACAATAATTAAGATCGTTAATATCGTTAGCACTTTCTTGGTTTTTCGACGTGGTTGTTAGGTAAGCAACGATTAATGAAAGGCATCCCCTACTCGAGCGAAAGTTTTCCCAATTAATTGCAAGATTTTAATCATGGTCCTGGCGTAACAAAATTATTATGGAACGTTTAATTTCCTTGCCCTACGCCCTTCGGCATCTTACTAATGCGTTATTGCAAAATTTTAATCAAGGGTGTGAGGGAATTATTAAATTATGCAAGCTGTCATATGCAGTCCATGATTATAAATCTCTGACGTTTGTTTAGGACGTACTTTACGAGAATATCGCTGTAAAAGCCAGAGTAACCCTCCTTGTGCTTACAACCAATGAACAAACGATTACATAACAATATGTCGTCTGATCTGCCTTAGGCATATTGGTACTCTGTACCAGGATCTAATAAATTCAAGTCAAAAGCCTTTTTGAACTTATTTCAATTCTAAATAAATATATAGAAAACCAGTGTCATGATGTTTGTCAACGATGAACTCCGAATCTATTCAACCGATCTTCATAAAAGTTGGCATTTATGTATAATTTGGTCCAACTTGACAGACATATTTTATATTTCTGTAGCTACCGAGAATATCATCCTCTTTGGCAAGCTGGCTGAAACTTTTGTAAGAACCTCGGCATCATCTCAGGAGCCCGCGTAACGCGGCGTCATCAAATGTAGGGGTCTGAACTATCTTCGGAACATTATCACGTCGGGGTCACCAAATGTAGGAGTTTCGGCTCACTACTAGAAGATTCTAGACTGATATGGACAGCGTAATAATAATACTCGGGGAGCGTAATATAGACTGTTTATTAAAATGACCATAAAAGGTATTTATAGTGACACGCGATATTTTATTTATTCGTTTAATTGTTTGAACGACATTCTATTTATAATATTTACAAAAGTTTCAGCCAACCTGCCAAAGAGGATGACATTCTCGGTAGCTACATTTCGATTAATGGCCTCAATATTTTTTAATTACAAATTAAATTATTGTCAATGTTGGTTATTGTTATTAATTGTAAGTTTCATCAATCTCGAACAGATGGCGCTTTAAATTAGTTTTTTCACAAAAAACTATAGAACCGACTGTTATTGATATCTCATAGATAGGCGCCACGTTTTAATTTTGAATTTCTATTTAATTTCTAATCTATTTTTTAAATACTTTCGTAATTACTATCGAATTGTTAATTTAATTTTACGTTCTTCATCCTTACTGTATTTAGGCAGATTCATTACACTAAAATAACAAATACTTAAACATAATTTTTAATTCAATATTTAATAAATGAGCCACAACAACGCGTGGCCGGGTCAACTAGTATATTATCATTTAGCCGCCCCCTTCTAGCTTCGCATGGGTATACTAACAAAGAAAATGATACCAAATTTACCTTTACAGTTCGACCACGTAATTAAATCAAATGGCAACTGACTGTAATTCTGTTAAAACTAAAACTTTTAAAACTATATCTCCTTCTCTCTCCTCACATTTTTATATAGACTTCTTACTTTTCCGTTAGATGTTTCATACAAACTTTGTCCCGACAATTACACATATAAGAAAAAGAATCGAAATAGGAGCAGCTGTTCTGAAATGTTACGCTTATATATGCTAGCAATTTATTTTTATTTATACATATATCTTACAATAATGATTACAATAAAAAAAATAGTTTAAATTAATTAAAAAATTAGTTAAGCCAACTAAGTACGTATATGATAAACAGATGAACGACTTACGCCCGGTTTCTGAGTCACATTTATCTGTTTAATAGCGTTATCGGATGGATAACTTGTCAAATTGGGTTTCTGAACACACAATCATACGATAAATCTCCGTTAAACTTAACTGGCCAATCTGGGCGTTTATCTATTCGATAAGTTTTATGACATTTTAAATAGTTTTTAATATCTTGATATACATGTAATTGACGAACAACTAATGAATTGAAAAGTTTTGTATCTAAAATAATTAAATTTATAAGTAAATAATTATAAAATAAAATTAAACCATGTACTAATCGCCAAAGTATTTTTTTATCATAATATTACTACTATAAGTTAAGAGTTAAAATAATAAAACCAATTTTTAACACTCTTGCTTAAAAAAAGCCATCTAGTGAACATCAAAGAACTAGTTTTGAGTTTCATAGTTATTTAACAACTCGTGTACTCAGAAACGCATTGACAGTTTATCTTATGGATAACTGTATTGAATCAACAACTAATAATAGTTTAAACGAGTACCTCACAAACCGAGCATTAATCTTGACATAGTGATTCGCTTTTCACTTAATATTCTATAGACATGAAAATAACATTTGCTAAAGTCAACCGTTTTAGGGTTTCATTGCATTTGTTGTGCAAACGAGATATTGTGAAAGACGTTTATTACTAGAACATGAGACCGCACTTACTCAATTTACGGAACCTCACTCGAAGTCAAAAGTGAAGGCAGACAGACAACAATAAACTTGTGTTTATGCAGTACAATTTCTATATAACCCACGAAACCCAGACAGCGTTCATAAGAACGTTTTATTGTGCAAAATTTTAAATTAAACCAGCGAACTTAGCGAATGCATCGCATCAAATTGGTCTCGTTGGGCCAAGATCAAATAATGTTATGAAAACGAACTCAGCCTTCATTTAATTAACCCGACCTCCCCCTATTAACCGGTACAAGAATTCCCCGGTTAAACATTACCATTCGTCAGGAATTTAATTCGCACGTGCAATGCAAAATATTTATTTACACTTTCACAATTTAATTCTATACGGTAAACACACGGCTTTGTTTATAGAGAAAGTAATTAATTTTTATTGAATTTTCTTTTCGCTGGAGAAGTTTTAATTAATACAGAGAGGGAAGTGCGTGTTCTTGTATTTTATAAGCCGGTGTTCGCGCTCCGCTCGGACGCAAATTGTTTGTTGCGGTCATAATACCACTCATATTCATACACCTACAGTAGAGTACTATCGTTGTAAGTTGTTCATTTCTGTTCTAAGCTTGTTATGTAACGTATTCATTATTTTATAGTACACATATTATATTTATTTACTTATTTATTTATTGTGGATATAGCAACAGTCAACAGTCAAGAACGATAATACAATAATAATAATAAAAAAATTGTAAACTAAACTAAAGACCTAAAACGCTTTATCACATAGAAACTTAACTTAACTTACACTATTAATAATAATAAAAAATAATTAAATTATATAATAGTAAATACTGCAAAACATTAAACTTAGAGAGAAAAAAAAATAGAATAAGAATAAACGAACAAAAGTGAAATGAACTAATTTATGAAAACTAAAATTAACATATTGGAAAAAGACAAGATAGCAAACATAATTGAAAATATTGAAATATGATATACTTACTAGCTGCAGTTGAAATGGTCATGGATATAAAATGTGTTTAATTGTCTTTTTGAATTTGAATGCCCGATGGTCAAATATGTCTAATGAAATGTGCGAGCTCATTATATAAACGAGTCATACGTACAATTGGGTTATAGTAAGATGTATTATTCTTATAAGTTTTAAGGATAAATGTTTTAGGAAAACGAAAATCAAAATTGGTGTTAAAATTTAGAGACTCTAGCAAGGAGGGAGATGAGATATAATTGTGCAGTAATTTGTGAAGAAATACTAAATCATGTTGTTTTCTACGAGCAAAAAAAATAAATAACTTACTTGTTTTATAAATTACTTCAGACTACATACGTAATTATTATTTGTTGTATATCAATGACATTTATGTGTACGAATAAAATGTAAAAGAAAAACTAGGTTAGATACAAAGTGGAACCTTTCAAATTCAAAACAAAATATATAAAATTTGTAATAGTAAAATCATTAAAATATTGGAATAATTTTCCATTTTGAGAGAAGTAATTAATATCCATTTTCAAAGAAGTAATAATATATAATAACATTGCCCACGTTAACACTTACATCTCTAAAGCACTTTCAAACATCGTAGGAGATTAAGAAGTATAATAATAACACATGTTTATAATACTTTTGGCATAGCCTATAGTAAAGAAATATGATACACTCTCTGACAAAAATCTGTTTGTGCCTGTACCTATCTACAGTTCGGTATGTGTCTGAGTAACTTATTATACCCTTATAGTATATCACAAAGGATATTTTATTAAAACCAATATACAGTCCACAAGGAATAATTGAACAGATATATGTTCTGCTTTTATTTTTTTAGCTGTTACCACTGGTCCAGGTAGTACGAAATAAGAACTTAATTCACTTAGAACGAACGGAAAAACAACTGCCGGACGTGATCGACGTCAGATTTCGAACGGAACAGGCGTATTTAGAAATTGCGGCGGTCGAATCTGCGCTCATCAAACACTAATCCCTTGCAAACATGTACCTCGCCCTTACTAAATAAATAGGACGAGCAAATGAAAAACATCCGTTTACCTATCGAATGGTGGGAATTTCGTTAATAAATATGCATAGCGCGTCTATGCCGCATCCTCTGTGATTAGTTGTGTGGAGGCACCCCCTAGCCACTGATACGGATAGGTGAGTGATAGCAAGGGGGCCAGGGAATTAAGGAGCTCCCCAGCTAATAATGGAGTCTCACTGTATATGTGAAACTTCTTGGATATTGCCAATAAAGGGTGTTCACGTGCATAGTTTTGTTTCTATGCACGTGTGCTATGGAGATATACGTTTATCATGGCACGTGCTTGTGATGATTCTTATAAAATGCGCACTGAGTTGATATGGGATTATATTTTATAACATAATCAATTAATTAATTTTTTGTAAGCTGAAATTGTTATAAACTACATTATATTAAATCTACTGTAACACATTATTCTTTATGTGGCCTAAAATGCCAACATTAATCTATCATAGCTGTTAATCGGTTTGATAATTGACATCCTCTTTTGATATTTTAGAAATTGTTTATATGCTTTCTTGTCATATCAATTATATATTAAACCAAATTACAAAATGTAACTACATGGTATATTTAGAGCGAAAATCAACGTGGTTTTGAACTGTATACTTTGTTTGAAATTAATTGAACACATGGTGATGTACCCAAATTCCAGTGTTAAAACATTTGTAATGATCGCGTAAATAATTACCATACTATATGTAAATTCAATTTTAGATTAAGTATAGGTTATGACGTCATTACAATTCAGATAAAATATAAGTGAAGAGTCAATCTATAATAAACTATCCTCCTTAAATAATCGAAGAATGATGTTGGAACTTATGTTTTTATTTAATATATTTCATGACCAAATTGACTGTCCACAAATTACTAATCACTTCAAATTTAATATTCCTACTAAGCTTCCGAGATCTAATAAATACGTTCCATTTTATATTTCTCATTCATGTACTAATTTAGGCTTTTACTCTCCGGTCAACAGAATATCTAGGTCATATAACTCACTCCATAAAACATGCGACATTTTCTCAACTAAACGAAATCATTTCAAAACAACGATAGAGACATATCAGTCTTTTCACAAAACACATTTATAATTTATTTACTTATTTTTTTCAGTATTTCCTATATTTCTCTTTCTGTTTCAATCTTCTCGTTTTTGTATTATCATGTAATTTTTTTTTTTATATTTAAAATAGTTTAATCTTTTGTTTTATTAATATTTAATTTATTGTTGGAGCATGCCGTGGTTGTCTGTAAATATGACTACATTTATAATGTGTTACAATAGTCCTACTTTTTATATACTAAGTAATGTATTGTCATGTTGACGATCCTAAAATAAACAAATAAATAATTGGACAATAAACTAATCCAATGATTTCATAATAGGTATCATAATTTACCAAGTCAATAATATATTCAAGAAACTGAATAAATACCGTTAATACTATAAGCTATGGCCTAGCTAAACTAAAGCCACTAAGTAATTTAGAGGAAGAAGCATAAATTTACGAGGAAGCAAGCGTGCACTTTATTACTACGGTATGGTCGGAGATGCATTATATTTCGAGTTGTGTACTCCATGGGAAGCCTTCGCGTGTTAAAATGACTCCCAAGGTGAAGGGGAAATATTATGACTTTGTATATTATAATCTGGGTATATATCGCACACCTATATAAATAATTGTGTGGAACCTAAAATTTTCATTTCATTGTTACATTTCTTAAAAATTATTCTCCTTTTAAAAAAATTACACAATTGTACAATAATACCTTATTTCATTACATAGAATGAATAAAGTATTTAGCGTTTAAATTCGTAATTTCTTAAAATAATCGTATAACTTATTGTTGATTCTCATATAGATAAACAAAACTTGCACATAAACGTTCTATATAAACTAAACAATATTTAAAATCTGGAAATACCCACATCAGATACAATAAAAGAAATTAAACTTTTCTTTGAACTAATTTCATTTTGTATGTATTTCATTTAATACTTTGTACAAATCTATTACTTTATATAACTAAACTTATCATACATATGTCACAAAAACGTCATGTTAATTTGAATATCGTTATTAATGATAAATTTAGAGTAAATTTAGACTTTCAGGTTGAGTAAGGGACAGAAAGTTGTCATAATCAAATCAGACCTCGATAGTCCTAAACAAATTTCAATTTTCAATTACGTCCCAGTAAAAGTGGCGACCGATTGCGAACTCCCTTGAGGTATTGGTAACTTATTACACAGTATCGACCAGAACTGATACTTCAGTAATGTATTCAGAATAATTATTGTTCGCGGACCCTTGGCTTCGATTGAATTTACTCTCTGGAGACGGGAAGTTTTGATTTATTAGATTTTCGATTGCAATGTGCATTGTCTAAGTAATTATTATATGACTTTCAGACACTTGATATGCTAAACGGTAATGCTAAATATAATAGAATTATAATCTTGATTTTCATTACATAGTATAAAACAAAGTCCCCTACCGCGTCTGTCTGTCTGTCTGTTCGCGATAAGCTCAAAAAGTACTAAACGGATTTTCATGCAGTCTTCACCAGTATATAAAGTGATTCATGAGGAAGGTTTTGGTATATAATTTGTCAAGGATTTTTTTTATAATCCGGGCGAGACAACATCTGCTGAGCCCGCTAATAAATAAATATAATAATAACGGGTCAAACGTTTAAAATGACATGAATTAAGTTTCCATCAAAATTCGAATCATAAGGGTCTACTATAAACTATTAGATTTATTGTTAAAGTCCTTGAAAGTAGTACCGCATCATGCTTTTTTATTGGTTTCTTGTGGCAATAAAAGAATCGAAGCCGACCTTTAGTTCCCCATATACTTTTTCCAGATCAATGAACATAAATTGCAATAGGATTCCATACAGGATAAGGCCGAATGTTTAGTCTGAATACCGGCTCACGTACCGTGCAAAAGTCGCGAAGGTTTTGTGCCTCAAGAAACACGCATTGTTGCGTAATTGTTTTAATAACGAAAAAAAAATATACTTAACGTTTATAACCTGGATAATTTATAGAAGCAAAACAATTCACCAGTAATCAATCATGGAAATATCGTATAGAAAATAGTCTGTAATGTACAGAAGTTTTTTGCAAAACAATAAATTAGGTACATGTCTCATTTCAAAAGAAAGCTATGTTAAATATCAACATGAAATCACTACTTATACCGTAAAATTTTCCATCGAATTCAACTAGATATGAACAATAAGAAGAAGCGTAACAGATGCGTAACAAAACCATTTCATATAACCGTTGCATGACAAACAGGTACGCAATATTGGCAATATTCATAGAACGCATCGGTGATGTGAAATTAGGTTTGTGACAAACACGAACTATCGATATAGAAAAATAAACGTATTCCATAGAGATGCCCCTTGTTTCGATATCGACATACTATTGATATATAAATATTGACATAAAAACAATTTGTATCGGTCAATTACTACGATGGAATTAAATAAGTGAAAATAGAAATAAAACCTAATTAAAACTCTTCCCGTAGAGGGAGGCAATAAAACAAACATTATACTATACTATACTGTATCATACAAAATAGTTTTTTAAATTACTTCAACTCGCATAAAAATTGGAAAAGCAAGATTTGAATATTAATATAGGGATAAAACAATACGCATTAAAGCGATATAGTCGATCAAATATTCAATTTCTCGAGTATAAGCCATTAGGGAAGTAAAGCAAATCTGCAACCTCAAGAGATTCAAAATCAAACAATGCGGATGCGCGTAATGTAATACCATTCATTATTAAAAGACAACGTGACATTAGAGGGAAATAAGATGAAAGTTGCGTCGCTGCTCTCATAGGGCTGTAAGGGGAGGAAGCGACATAGAAAATGTTTATACAGAGAACAGAGTAAGGGGGTAATGTTTGTAATAAAATTTTATACACCTTAATATTTCACCGAACGATGAGTCGAGGCGTGTGTGAAATTATGTACCTACAGCGCGGTGGCAGAATTTACTGCTTCCACAGAGAAGCGAGACTGGAGCTCACATTTTTTACCATATAAAGAAAACAAAATATTTCATGTATTTTAGCGTCGCATATTTCACGGGAAATTTTATTAGCTCGACGATTAAACTCACACTGAAGGGACCTACTCTCGTTTAATTCTTAAAAGCCGTGTAAATTAATCCGTATAGGCGATCAGGACACGTTGCGTAAACACGCTACGCTCACAGGCGCCCAACGCGTCGCTTTACTCGAATAGGCATTATTTCGCATCAAAATAATTTATGTAAATGAAATACACATTACCCTGTTCCTATTTGAAGCAATGTACGCATTTTGACATGTATCTGAACATGTTTATTGCTTTGTTTCACCTTTATGTTCTCGTCTAGCAATGTCACTGTGGTGATCTCACGTGACAAGATGTTGTAATTTATACTTAACGTTTGCCTTTTTGTTGCACACAATTTTATATATCTATAAAAAAAGGTGTGTGTGTGTGTGTACTTATGTACACGCGTTAGAAGTTATACTTCTATGGCGTAACAAGATAAAAATCTATTATTAATTTATTTATAAACTTATTAGACATTAAATAAGATTGTGAAAATTAATTTTTGTTTTTGATGTAAAATACTAAAATGTTGACTATAGCGAACTTCAGGGTGTCGATTTTCCGTGACGGTGTGCGCGCGCATCGTAAAAACAAAATGTTGACTATACCTAACTTCAGGGTGTCGGTTTTTTGTGACGGTGTGTGCGCGCATCGTAAAAATTTACTCTAATCATTTTTCCCTAACGCGCCAAAAGAACTACAACTTCAAAAAGTTGTCTTAAAATGCTGCTAATATTAATATATTCATTTGGAAAACTTGATATTGGTGGTATATTTTATCTTCGAAATTATAGCTTGATGTATAAAATAAAATTTGTCGAGATTGAAAAAGTTAATCAACTCCGCAAAGCTGTAACCTAACGTACTGATTTTCATTTTATAGCACTTTTGGAGTAAACCGCCCGCTAAAACCACAAAGAATTTTCTAAATTACCGACATCAACTTAATAAAAGCTGAAAAGTTTTAGGTGAGTGTTTGGTAAAAATACGGTGTCGGAAAACTTTTCTTTATTAGTTTCCCCCTTTAATCCGGTCAGGCGTGTCCCAATGTCTTTATGGCGAATTTTCAATCTGACTCTGGGTGGAAGCCAATAAGAAATCAACTATTTTCCCCCTGATTCCCGTGCATCGGTTCGAGGGGGATTTGCTTCTTTACGACTCCTTTTACGAGTGGAGGTGCATTCAGAATTAGTCCGCGCTAGTGGGAAAGCCTTTTCGTGTCTACGAAGACGAATGGGAAAAAGATTACAAAAACACACCGTGTTCTTGGTTTTCGTTCAAACTCAATATTAAAGTAGATTAGTGAATGCCAATTGTCTCTAATATTTTATTACACATAATATGATAATTTATAAAATTCATATAGTTTATATTGAATCTAATTCTCAGATCATTTTACCTTAAATACTAATAAGGTATCATATATATATATATATAT